>CM072517.1:7495169-7692669 GCA_036898135.1 Oncomelania hupensis
TCGTAAAAGACAGTTGACCTAGAAACAAATACAGCGTGACCTAATTCGTCGCCTAGAGGAGACGAAACTTACTTTTCCGTTTCTAGTCTTTCACCGACACTGTAACTGAGCAGGCTGCTAACCTCGCCAAAGTATCCCTTCAAGGGAGCGCGTGCCTGGAGTATACTTTCTTTCGATTGTAGCTATGTGCAATGGGTGGATGATGATGATGATGATGATGATGATGATGATGATGATGATGATGATGATGATGATGATGATGATGGGTAGGAGGAGGAGGTGCAGGATGAGGATTACTTTTGTTTTTTGTTTTTTTTAATTTTTAACGACATACGGCAGTGTGATTTGAAAGCAGCGCCATATTCTTAAAATAATATTTTATTAGCTTTTTTCTTTTTCCTACTATAGTGGTCAAAAATTAATATTGCTACAGCAGAAGAAAAAAATACCACACACTTTTCTCAGAGCCAGCTAAAACTCGTATGTAGTAATCAAAACCCATTTAGAGTTGTAATGAAAGGTAACCAAGATCACACATCTGAACGACACATATCCTTTTAACATGCACAGTGAGTGTGCCCCACTGAAAAAATAAACCAACACAAAAATAACTCTTCAAAAGTATAGGCTTAGTTATGTGTATATGAATACGCTCCGTAGTCTCTGTGTCTATTAATAGCAACAGTCGTTCGCTAGCCAGGAGCTAACCAAAAATACCAGCTGCCAAAGCCGTGATTTGACAGACCTCGTGAAAAATTATCTTTAAAAAGTGTACGTTTTTTTTTTAAGGTTCATAAAATAGATTCTGCGCTACTCAAGACCTCCAAACTACGCATTGCTCAAGCCTCGTGGTCCATTCACAAATAGGGGTCGAAGGTCACGCAGTTATGGTATCGATGCACCGTTAAAAACAAGGGGGAATCACTCCCTGTCAGAGCCGACATGAAAATATTCAAACTGTAGCTGGTGGTATGAGAAACGAAAGCCCACTTTAACATTGTTTAATGTCATAACAATGCGGATTTTAGGGTAAACCCAATTTCGGCAGAAGTAAACATTAACAAAACCTTCGCACTGGTGACTTTTAAACTCTTAATTTTTTTTTTCAAAAGTACGTATTTTTTATAAATCCATTTTAAATCGATGTATTATTGATGCATTGGTGTGTGTATGTGGCTATTAATAGCATCACAGTTGATTCTAAAAATAGCACCACTGCGATAGACATGCAGGGTATAGAGTAGGCCGAGTCGTGTGTTTACATCACAACGCCTAAAACTCAAAGCTAGCGGCCGGTTTGAAAACTGATTACCCATTATACTATCTTTTATTATGACAACAAGGCAGTTTCCCAGGTAAACTCATTGTCTCCAAACATACCCAAACGTCCTCGTTGTCCAAGCCTTTTTAAACAAACAACTAATGTATCAACTTTCTAGCTAACCAATTAGCACATAAACTAACTCACATTACATTACATTACATAATTATTGCTTTAGGTCCAGCGGACTCTTCCGAGCCAAATATGGACCGGACAACCCCTGATCCGCATAAAAGATCTGCTGAAACAACCCTAGTGGTAAAACTGAAAGCTTTCCACCAGCCAGTCACTTTACAATAAAGACATCCCACGCAGGAGACGCTGAGGCTGTACTCTAATTTATCGAACCCCCGTTTACAAAAACAAAATAAAATACAAATATCATTTCAAATTATCAACAAAACACATACATATAAAATGCATACATTGCTAAATAATAACATCATAAGAAGCCCTAGTGACCACCTGGCAGAAAGCACTCAATATTCCCAAGCTGATCCAACAGACCTCATACACAAATAAGGAGTCTTGTCCCGGAAGAGTTTTCAAGAAAAAAGGTAGGTGACTGGTCTAGCAAAGAAGAAGATAGTATAGCAGATTGATAGAACAGAGCAGGAATGAGAAAGAGCAAATGATAAAGACAGCGACAGTGGGAATTTAAAGCACTACATTTCCAGAAAGTGGGGATACTATTTATACTGAAACCCCCGGCACCCCAACGGGGGAATAAACTAACTCAATTATATTTTAATTCAATAACTCCAAAATGTAAAAATAATAACCATAAATAAGTATTATACAATCTATTTTGAAATTATATTTACTGTTACTTATAAATCAGATGTACCTTTGAGCAACGAATGCATATAAATGAACTAAGCTTAATTAGGTAAACTAACTTGCTTAGAAACGAAGTAACTATGTAACTAGGTAGTTTACTAAATAAACAACAAATATAATAATTAAATAAAATAAGTAAGCAAAAATGAGTAATAAAGAAATAAAATAAAATATAGAATATATAATATAAACACACACTCCATTCTTTTTTTTTTTTCTTCTTCTTCTTCTTCTTCTTCTTCTTCTTCTCTCTCTCTCTCTCTCTCTCTCTCTCTCTCACATACGCGGAACTCACACACACACACACACACACCCACACACACACACACACACACACACACAAATATTCTCTTCTCTCTCTCTCTCTCTCTCTCTCTCTCTTCCACACACACACATCCACACACATTTATTAACACACACACTGTCACGTGGGGTTTATGGGCTCTGCACAATGGAATTATGGACCCTCACGTTTATTCGGTGGGAACTGCTAGTAAGTCACCCTATGAATTACTTTAATAAATTTATTTGTTTAGCTCGTTCTGTGTTAAGGTTGGGGTACAGAAATAGATAGAAAAATGGTAAAAGATTACTGTCACACTAGCTTTCACACGGCTATGAATCATATGTAGTCCAGCCACTTGATAACAGTTAAAATCACACATTTATTTCTTCTACTCTATACAAGATTCTCTAAGTACTAATCTAACTTAAAAAGTCTCAGTCACTGCTAATAGTTCGATCGCTGATAGTCTAGGCAGCTGTTATATCTTCCTCGGGCACTTGCTACTAGATTGCATGTAGATTTGGACTACTGTGGTCCGTTTTACAGTTTCTGAAGAGTTGGACTACTGTGGTCCTGTTATGATCAGTTTAAGTGCACCTTCGCCTTATGCACTTAACTCATGAGTGGGGGTTCGAAGTCCTTCTGTGAGGTAGCTTCTGGTCCACCTGTGTCGTTGTGTAGTTGGGTTCCCTTGCCACGCTGTGGGGTCTGACAGGGAGTTTTCCGGGTCGCTCTTTCCGTCTTGTGCGGTAGAGGATACTCCGCCAACTAGTCGTTTCTGTGGAGTGGTGCGCACAGGATAGCTCGCCTGCTCGTCTGTAATATAAGAGACGAAATTCTGCACAACCCTAAATAATCGGTTTGTGCAGAGCGTCTCACTGAAAGCCAAAGTAGCCCTCAGTGATAGCTCCACATCTCTATACATAAGCGACGAACATTCTGCTACTTCCGGGTTCCACTGGAATCTCACTCTAAATTCCTATACATATATAAATATCAAACGTGGCTAACTATACACATACAGAATTAATAATATTATAAACATTCCGTGGTACAGCCACTGGTCTGCAAACATACATATAAGTTAAACAACAGTGGTTCCGTACGGGATACAACATGGCGGCGCAACCGGTCGTGTTTCGCCTCGTGGTAGGCTCTTCCACGTGGTCCCGCAAATTCGGATTAACAATTCACATTTATGCATAGCAAATTCTTCAAACATAATTTCAACAATAATACAAATATATCACGATGAAACAGAAGGGTGTTCATTTACCTGTTTGACAAGTTCAGGCCCGTTGTGACTTAATAGAATTCTGAGATTCTAAGTCCTGCTTCCTGGTCTATGAGTGAAGATAGTTCTCTGCTAGCTAAGGAGATGTTACTTCTTCCTCGTCTCACACACGACTGACCAAGCTGTGCTAGGTTTTGACACAGTCAAAACTGCTCTACCCACTTAGCCTGCTGCTGATTGGTTAAAACGGTCCGATTCAAAGCTCAAGTGCTGACTCACTGCGATGTGGGTGGCTCGCTCGCCGTGTGTGGTCTGCTGTGTAATTTAATTGCTGCTGTGTAATATACTGACTCTCTACTGTTACAAAGACTGCACAAGGCTGAATAGTCAATGAGCAGAGTTAAACTAGCCAATTCATGACACACACACAAACCCGAACTAACCCACCTTCGCACGCACACACACACACACACACACACACACACACACACACATACACACACACACACAAAATAAGAAAAGTAACGAAACTCAGCTTCAAAACGTGAGAAAAGGAACTATGTAGTAAATTATAATACCCGCAAACGAGGGATAGGATTTCTATTGACTTTTTTCACGATGTGAACGAACGTTATCGTTTTCTTTCTTCCTCGACTCAGCTTCCAATTGCGGTCGATGAAAGGTCGGTGAGGTAAATTGTATTGCTGGATGATGTGGTTATTTATTATGCTTTATTGATTGTATTATGGAGTCACTGCATTCCAGTATGAGTACGCAGGGATGTGTGTGTGTGTGTGTGAGAGAGAGAGAGAGAGAGAGAGAGAGAGAGAGAGAGAAGAAGAAGAAGAAGAAGAAGAAGAAGAAGAAGAAGAAGAAGAAGAAGAGGAAGAAGAAGAAGAAAAAGAATGGAGTGTGTGTATATACAAAAACAAAATAGAATATAAACATCATTATAAATTACTAACAAAACACATATCTAGAAAATGCCTACATTGCTAAATAATAATACTGTGAGCCCCTGTCACCGGGTATGACCTTGCAAGAATGACCATATCGCTATACCCGGGACAACATCTCTTTCACCAGCTCATTCAGCCCCGCGAGAGAAACTCGCCCATTCACAGGGGTACCACGTATCTTCCCAGTCATACTCCAAATTTGTCAGGAAAGTTTGGAGCCAAGGGAATTTATTCCACCAATTATTTATGTGTTTTTGCGATGCATGTGATCAATGTACATTTGATTACTTATTTCAAATTGTTTGTATCTTCGTATTTTGTTATAAAGATATAAAATAGCAAAAGGGTTCAAATGACATGTGAGAAATTTAGAACAGTAGTTAAGCAAAACAAAAGTCCAATATAACAGATCACTTTTATATGCACAATAAAACCACACCAGGTTTGAACATTTAAAAATGAAAGCCACCTTCAATCCAATTTTCTAATTGTTTAGAAATATTTAAAACAAATTGGAGCAGGAATAAGGAAGCTTCCTACTGCGTTAGCGTTAAGGACGACTCACCACGTCGCCACCTTGACAACAATTATCATCATTATCATCATATCAAAAACAAATGGGATTTATATTTCACAACTTTTAAAATAGCAGTACAAGTGGCGAAATCAGAAGCACATATAATAAAAAATCGTATGATAAAATGACTAATATTTTGACTCCTACTGAACACAAAATTACAATCAGTAGGCGCAATTAATTTACATCTTTGACTTCATAATGTTTAATATTTTAAGTCATTAGAAGAACTAGTGTAAGATACTAAAGGGTGCTAAAACATAGTCGGAGGTTTACTAGTAATCTATTGCAATGTTCGTAAATTTCTTAAAAATTAATTCAGTAAAAGAATCACTAGGCCTCTCAAATATAATTATTAGCTTAAAATATAACGTAGAATGTAAAAGAATAAATGAAAGTAAAATAAATAAATTAAATAAAATAGCCACAACAAAGTATTTTATAATTGTTGATCAGATCTAAATGCAGGTTTGGGAAGATTTTAAAATTTAGATTTAGTTTTAGATTTGAGGAGAATTTTGGATTTATTGTTTACGTGGGTTAATATTTAGGTATTGTATAATAATGGGCAGACGAAAAGGACTTAACACTAGTAAAATGAGGGGGAAAGGACCACGGAAGTCTAAATTTGATGTAATCTGTTGAAAAACTGAAGAACGACTTCTCTGAATTTTTTTGTTGTATCAATTGTTTATTCATGAGATTAACATAAGTTGTACTGATCATTTTCGGAATGTGTGTGTATGTAGGTTATAGTCCCCTGACACAGAGTGTATAGGGGTATCGGATGTGATAAGAGACTAGATTATACACAGCACTATAGCTTATGGCCTTGTTTAGTCAGCTGTAACCTTAGTAGAGTAATATTAGTTTGCAGCAGACGACAGAAGTCTGCTGTGGGCTACACATTTGTATGCTGACACTAGCTCACTAGGTAGTGACCTCATCCAGCTTACGTATAGGCAGTAGTCCCGCAGACCACCCGGTAGAGGGAGCCGAATGTAGTTTTAGATTTTCCAGGGCTTCCTGCTGACCACCGGGATAGAGGATCATTCTGCGTTCGACTTGCCTAGAGTAAAGAGCTCGGCTCTAATAGATCTATACACTCAAGACTTAAAGCAGGAACAGGTAAAATTCTATTCAACCTAGTTAGCCACAGCCTGACATTGTCAAAAAGGTAAATGAACTATCTTTTGTTTCATCGCGATGTATTGATATTATTGTTGAATTATGTTTGTGAAATTTGCCATGTTTAGAACTGGATTGTTAGTCAAACGTTGCGTGACCACGTGGCATACCCGACCGGTTCGACGCCATGATGTATCCCTACGGACTCACTGTTGGTTAGCCTATATGTATTCTTGCAGACCAGTGGCTGTACCAGAGGATGTGTATAATATTAATTATTTCTCTATGTGTGTAGTTAGCCATGATTAATATTTATATCTGTATAGGAATTAGAGTGGAGAATCCAGTGGACCACGGACTTCGCAGAATGTTCGTCGCTGATATATATAGATGTATGGAGCTAATTACTGAGGGCTACTTCTGCCTTCAGTGAGACGCTCTGCACACACCTAGTCTACACAGTGTTGCAGAATTTTGTCTCATATTTTGCAGACGAAGCAGGCATGGTGGGCCCGACCACAAGAACGACAAGTAAAAGTCTTCATTGGCATTCGGCCTGCATTGACATCTCAAGCACTGCGCGACGAGAGCCCACCAGTCTGCCAACAAGGAGAAGAATCCACAACAACACAGCTCACCAAAGAATCAACCACAACACAGCTCATCGAACCAATAGTTAAGTGACATTGGCACCAGTGCACCAAACCTGTTAGCTAAGGACATCACTAGTCCACCTTTCCAGAAGACTGACCAGTTGGGCAGAACGCAAGAGTAGCCCCATGAAGAAACAGTAGCTGCATAGAATTATCTAGGAGCGACCCATTCGAATTGACATTAAAACTTTTAAGTTAGTATAGTGATTAGCAGATATTGTATTCAGTAGAGGAAATAAATGTGTGATATTTACTGTTAACACGTGGCTGGACTACCTATGTTTGTCACGAACTGGCTAGCTTTAACTCTGCACATTGACTATTTAGCATGTGTAGTCATTGTACCCTTAGAGAGTCAGTAAGCTACACAGCAGCAATTAAAATTACACAGCAGGCCACACACCGCGAGCCCGACCCACGATTGCGTAGTGAGTCAGCACTTGAGCTTTGAATCGGACCGTTTTAACCAATCAGAAGCAGGCTCAGTGGGTAGAGCAGTTTGACTGTGTCAGAGCCTAACACAGTTTGAATCAGTCGTGTGTGAGACGAGGTAGAGTCAACATCTCCACAGCTAGAGAAATCTCTACACTCATAGACCAGGAAGCAGGACTTTGAAATCTTAGAATTCTCTCAAGTCATCACGGGCCTGAACTTGTCAAACAGGTAAATGAACACCCTTCTGTTTCATCGTGATATATTTATATTATTGTTGAAATTATGTTTGTGGAATTTGCTATGCATAAATGTGAATTGTTAATCCGAATTTGCGGGACCACGTGGAAGAGCCTACCACGAGGTGAAACACGACCGGTTGCGCCGCCATGTTGTATCCCGTACGGAACCACTGTTGTTTAACTTATATGTATGTTTGCAGACTAGTGGCTGTACCACTGAATGTTTATATTATTATTAATTCTGTATGTGTATAGTTAGACACGATTGATATTTATGTATGTATAGGAATTTAGAGTTGAGATTCCAGTGGAACCCGGAAGTAGCAGAATGTTCGTCGCTTATGTATAGAGATGTGGAGCTATCACTGAGGGCTACTTTGGCTTTCAGTGAGACGCTCTGCACAAACCGATTATTCAGGGTTGTGCAGAATTTCGTCTCTTATATTACAGACGAGCAGGCGAGCTATCCCGAGCTATCCCGAGCTATCCCGAGCTATCCTGTGTGCCCCACTCCACAGAAACGACTAGTTGGTTGAGGATCCTCTACCGCACAAGACGGAAAGAGCTGCCTTGAAAGACACCCTGTCAGACCCCACAGCGTGGCAAGGGAACCCAACTACACAACTACAAAGGTGTACCAGAAGCTACCTCACAGAAGGACTTCGACCGCACCATAAGAAAGTTAAGTGTACACCCAGAAGTGCACTTAAACTGATCATAACAGGACCACAGTAGTCCAACTCTTCAGAAACTGTAAAACGGACCACAGTAGTCCAAATCTACATGAAATATTATAGCAAAGTGCCCGAGGAAGAAAAACAGCTGCATAGACTATCAGCGATCGAACTATTAGCATTGAAAGAGACTTTTTAAGTTAGATTAGTACTTAGAGAATCTTGTATAGAGTAGAAGAAATAAATGTGTGATTTTAACTGTTATCAAGTGGCTGGACTACATATGATTCATAGCCGTGTGAAAGCTAGTGTGACAGTAATCTTTTACCATTTTTCTATCTATTTCTGTACCCCAACCTTAACACAGAACGAGCTAAACAAATAAATTTATTAAAGTAATTCATAGGGTGACTTACTAGCAGTTCCCACCGAATAAACGTGAGGGTCCATAATTCCATTGTGCAGAGCCCATAAACCCCACGTGACACTTTAATTGGCGAGCCTAGCTAGGATCTGGGTATAATAGGAATTGGGTATAACCGGACCTAAGTACAATAAAATTAGATAACAGTAGGAGTAGTAGAATAACTTAGAATAGTGGTAACAAGGACTGATCAGTTGTGGTGCACTATTCTTTAGTTAAAAACTTTTTTGCTTCAAATATTTTTGTGCCTGTATGTTGCATTGTTCTTTTGCAGGTTTTGCTTAAATAACTGTTGTATGCCATTTGACTCTTGTTTTATTCTATTATTGATTACGAATTTGATTGTCTTTGCATTGTTTTTATTGAATTGCAATATTGCTAGTGTTTTGGTATTCCACTTGATTCAGAGGTTGTTCATAGACACGTTTGGCAATGTCGGACCCAGTGGCCTTGAGATTGCGTTTCAAGGAACTAGGAGAAGCTTTACACTTAGCAGGGGCAGACCTAATTGCGTATATTAATGCAGAGGTAGAGAAACAGGAGGCTAAGGCAGAGAGAGCAGCAGAGAGAGAGGCAAAGAAGTTAGAAGCAGAGAGAGAGGCAAAGAAGTTAGAAGCAGAGAGAGAGGCGAAGAAATTAGAAGCAGAGCAAAAGAAAGCAGAACTAGAAGCAGCGAGAGAGCAGAAGAAACTCGAGCTAGAAGCAGACCAGAAGAAACTAGAGCTAGAAGTAGAACAGAAGAAGGCAGCATTAGCAGCAGAGAGAGAAGCAGAAGTTAGGAAATGGGAGTATGAGAGGGCTGAAAAGGAAAAAGACAGACAGCATGAGTTAGAATTGAAAAGATTGGAATCAGGAGCTTCAAGTTCTTCCTCAACCCCTCCCCACTCAGATCAGCTAGAGGTAGCATCCAACCCTGTACAAGGAATGTCATTTCCACTGGGAACATTCAATGAGAGAGAAGAAGGTCTAGATCTCTATCTGACTAGGTTTGAGCGTCTAGCAACAGAGTACAAACTAGATCCCACTCATTGGTCTTTTAAGCTTAGTCAAGGGCTTAGAGGAAAGGCTTATGACATCTACAGTAAGCTACCGACTGACAGAGTGACTGACTATCACAAAGTAAAAGAGGCACTCCTAACGGGATTCGAACTAACAGGAGAATGCTACCGGCAAAAGTTCCGCACCAATCGGAGAGTGAAAGGAGAGAGCTATGCGCAGTTCGCGGATCGGTTGTCCACAACGCTGGATAAGTGGATTAGCCAGTCAGCCACGGCTAAGACGTATGATGGACTGACAGAACTGTTAGTATGGGAACAGCTACGGGAAACCATGACCCCCGAGCTGAGAACATTCTCAGTAGAGCAGGGCGCGGAAAGACTAGAAGATCTGGTCAAGGTCGCAGATAGGTACGTGGCCGCACACGGAGAAGCCAAGAGCTTCAGGCGAGACCTAAAGCCTAACGGGAAAGAGGCACAGAAACGAAGCCCTAACCGGGAAGAGCGCACCGCGAATAAGCCGAATAACCCCAGACCTGGGCAAAATAAAGGACCCAACACGGAATTCGGGAAAAGAGGTCCCGCAGAACAGAGACGGTATTGTTCGTTCTGCAACAGAATCACTCTTGTTTCAAGTTGGCCGTAGTGGAACGTAGGGGTACAGATTACTCAATCGGTCGTAGCGGAGATTGGTGACAGTGGCGTCTGTGACTGTCTGTATGGTCGATGGTCTATCTTGTATCGCGCGCGGACGACAAGGAGCAGACTTGACGACTACTTGCGCGAAGTAGAGAGTAGTACGTACGAATCCCCTGTATGATCTAGTTGCTAGGTTGTAGGTATGTGTTCTTAGGCACGCCCCCTAAAAACTGTAGAGCTGCAGTGCAAACCAGGGCCCAAACAACCAACCACCGATAATCCGAACAAAACAGCAGCCTCGATAGCGAAGCTTCGCTCGACCCACAAGGGAGACGTACAAACGACAATACAGGAATGGACTACACAACCCCGCACAATCACCCAACTAGACCAGCAGAGAGTGCCAACGACAAAGAAGCAACTTCGAACACGAATACTATCAGGCCACACATGAGCGAACTACGTATGCCGGCCATTTGCGAGACAAGCAGTGTTAGGACCAGCTTAGGAAACCACACACTCCCAATGTTCAGGATAGGAGATAGGAGAAATCTCACAGGACGAAAGAGAGATTTCAGAACCCCCGTAATGTTAGGCAAGTGTGTGCTCATTCGCAGAGACACGCCCGCCAAGAACGGGAGATGCTCACTCATCGCGAAGCAGACCCACCGCACAGCACCAAACCACCGCCACCCATCGGACTGGAACAGGATCTACAGAGACAGAACAGAAAGAATGGACACCTCATGCGGCAAAGTGTTCCGACGACAATCCAATGGGCACAGGCTACCCCGCACAATGGAGACCTCTACAGGAAACGGCTAACAGCCTACGCAACAGATGGAGATCACACCAACTAGACGCCACCAAGGCGAAACCTCAAGCAAGTAGAATTGGCACAGCATGCCCCAGGCGACACATAAAGAGCCAAACGTGCAGAGAGTCGCGCAGCGACTACTATTCCAGGAACCAACAAGCGCAAGTGGAAACCCACCAAGAAGTCAAGGATATCCCCGCGACAGTCACACTACCAAGTTACCAGAGCACGGAGAAGAGGCCCATTCCACAAGTCTCAAAGACATATAGGACCGACTGAGACCAAAGAGTACAGATTTCTACCACATCTCGCGGAAGAAGGACCAAGGTGAAGCAGTCCCTATCCCAGCATGCACTCCAAAGAAACCAAAAGATTGCAGATGACCATCGCCAGCAACCAGAGTCATTCCCGGACAGCATTAGAACGGACAACGATCCTCACCCCGCCGAGCAAGACTGCGAGATACAACACCATCGCACAACCTTACCCGGTGACCGACCCAACACGTACAAGAAGAGACTCAATGGAACCCTTCTCAGCAAGCTCAGAAGATAGCGCCGACGACAATCAGAGTGCTACTTCACCCTACGTGAATGCGGCACGGTTTGCATATAGAGAAACCCCGGAGCCAGCAGCCACTGCTACACCCCGTCAAGCAGAGCTATTCAGCCAAGCCCTCTAGCAGACCGCTATAAGCCACTCGAGAAGTAGGACTTCTGCCAAGATAACGACTCACAGATCCACCAAGTACGTCGCAGACCTGCAGGAAAACCCTCAAAGCAACGTGCGAAAGCTGGTGAGCACTGAAGAAAGCAAGAGCCCGAGGCAATACTACAACCGCCACGCGAAGGACAGAGAACTGCAAGTCGCGATCAAGTGCTACTCTACTTCCAAAACAACAACTGGACACGCTTAGAGGACCACCGGGATTGACTCAAGACACCAAGACAGTCTACCAATTTCGGTGAACGGGAGCCCGATACCACCACATCCTCACTCAAGAAATACGACGTGAAACGCCTGACCAGCGAGGCCCAAGACCAAGAAGGAAGTTGGGACCCTGCGGCTTCTACCAGAAGTTCATCCCCAACTACAACAGCATCGCCGTACCACTGACAAATGGAACCCGGAAAATCGCCCCGGACAAAGTCGTATGGACAGCCGGAATGCGAGACAGCATTCCAAACACTCAAGGACAGAATGACATCGGCGCCAGTACTCCACCTACCCGATTTGACTCAGCCATTCGTTCTTCGCACCGACGCAAGCGACTTAGGCCTCGGAGCAGTACTGCTACAGCGCGACCCCAAGAATGCAGAGACGCTATTCCCTGTCGCCTACGCCAGCAGAAAATTGAGACCCCGCCGAGACCCACTACGCCACGTCGGAGAAAGAATGTCTTGGACTAGTCTGGGCCATACAGAAATTCCAACTCTACCTGTATGGGACCCACTTCACAGTTCAGGTGGACCACCAACCACTATCGTTCCTGGCAGCCTCCAAGTCTTTGAACTCTCGCCTGATGCGATGGGCACTCACCCTTCAGGCATACTCATTCCAAATCGAGTACATCCCCGGCAAAGAGAACCACGGAGCCGACTACCTCAGTCGCCATCTCGTGGAGGACACAGCAGCTGTCGCCCACCCAACACAACTAAGGGCCACAGCACCAGAATTCGTCCCCGCCCAGTAATACCCTGTCACTAGTGTCCATAGCTACCTGGCACAGCATTGCAGCTCAGGTAGAGCAACTTACTTAGTTTGTAAATAGGACCCTAGGATAGTGCAGTGTTAAACTAGGCTCTGTAGTAGAAAAAGGTCGAATCCAGTAGTCATCGCCTTTTTTCAGTTGAGGGAGCCTGTCACGAATTGGCTAGTTTTAACTCTGCCATTGACTATTTAGCATGTGTAGTTTTGTAACAGTAGAGAGTTAGTATATTACACAGCAGCAATTAAATTACACAGCAGACCACACACAGCGAGCGAGCCCACCCACATCGCAGTGAGTCAGCACTTGAGCTTTGAATCGGACCGTTTTAACCAATCAGAGCAGGCTCAGTGGGTAGAGCAGTTTTGACTGTGTCAGAGCCTAACACAGTTTGAATCAGTCGTGTGTGAGACGAGGTAGAGTCAACATCTCCACAGCTAGAGAAATCTCTACACTCATAGACCAGGAAGCAGGACTTTGAAATCTTAGAATTCTCTCAAGTCATCACGGGCCTGAACTTGTCAAACAGGTAAATGAACACCCTTCTGTTTCATCGTGATATATTTATATTATTGTTGAAATTATGTTTGTGGAATTTGCTATGCATAAATGTGAATTGTTAATCCGAATTTGCGGGACCACGTGGAAGAGCCTACCACGAGGTGAAACACGACCGGTTGCGCCGCCATGTTGTATCCCGTACGGAACCACTGTTGTTTAACTTATATGTATGTTTGCAGACCAGTGGCTGTACCACTGAATGTTTATATTATTATTAATTCTGTATGTGTATAGTTAGACACGATTGATATTTATGTATGTATAGGAATTTAGAGTTGAGATTCCAGTGGAACCCGGAAGTAGCAGAATGTTCGTCGCTTATGTATAGAGATGTGGAGCTATCACTGAGGGCTACTTTGGCTTTCAGTGAGACGCTCTGCACAAACCGATTATTCAGGGTTGTGCAGAATTTCGTCTCTTATATTACAGACGAGCAGGCGAGCTATCCCGAGCTATCCCGAGCTATCCCGAGCTATCCTGTGTGCCCCACTCCACAGAAACGACTAGTTGGTTGAGGATCCTCTACCGCACAAGACGGAAAGAGCTGCCTTGAAAGACACCCTGTCAGACCCCACAGCGTGGCAAGGGAACCCAACTACACAACTACAAAGGTGTACCAGAAGCTACCTCACAGAAGGACTTCGACCGCACCAAAAGAAAGTTAAGTGTACACCCAGAAGTGCACTTAAACTGATCATAACAGGACCACAGTAGTCCAACTCTTCAGAAACTGTAAAACGGACCACAGTAGTCCAAATCTACATGAAATATTATAGCAAAGTGCCCGAGGAAGAAAAACAGCTGCATAGACTATCAGCGATCGAACTATTAGCATTGAAAGAGACTTTTTAAGTAAGATTAGTACTTAGAGAATCTTGTATAGAGTAGAAGAAATAAATGTGTGATTTTAACTGTTATCAAGTGGCTGGACTACATATGATTCATAGCCGTGTGAAAGCTAGTGTGACAGTAATCTTTTACCATTTTTCTATCTATTTCTGTACCCCAACCTTAACACAGAACGAGCTAAACAAATAAATTTATTAAAGTAATTCATAGGGTGACTTACTAGCAGTTCCCACCGAATAAACGTGAGGGTCCATAATTCCATTGTGCAGAGCCCATAAACCCCACGTGACAATGTTTCATAGCCATGTGAGAGCTAGTGTGACAGTGACCTTTTACCATTTTTCTTTCTATCTCTGTATCCCAGCCTAAACACAGACCGAGCTAAACTTATAAATGTATTAAGTTGAGTCACAGGGAGATTTACTAGCGATCCCCATCGACGAAGGACGAGTGGGTACTATCATTCCATTGTGCAGAGCCCAGCAACAATAGACCCACCGTCACATCGGAATGGTGTGGCGCGCTCGTTTTAGAAGAGACCAAGAAACCATGTGACGGCGCAACCTAAACAGATCGAATAATATTACAGAATTTCATGACCGAAAGACAACGGAACTATGGTTTTATTATCTGTGAGGACAAGAGTTTATTACACGCAAAAATATATGCTATGTTAATAGTTTACAGTTTCATATCTATGAGAGTGTTGTGCGGAAAGTATGGGTCAGCGCGATGGTTTTGCATAGTGTATGATAGTTTTTGGAAGATTCTCATGTTTCACTTAGCTCAGTAGCTGCTAGAAGCTTGAAAAGAGTTCTGTGCCTTGAATGGGAGAAGGCCACAGAGTCAAGTTGGTGCTGATTGTGACCAGATGGCTTCTGGATATTTGCGACTGCCACTATTATAGAATAGCTGTAGAGTCCCTTTATACGGGTTGTGTTTTGTGTTAGAACCACCCGATGTCTTGTACCTTAAGAAGGGCAAGAATGACCAGTGTGCTGTTGGAATTGCTATAGAGAAGTACTTTTATTGCAGTATAGGAGGAATATTACTGCCACAATTTCTGTGTGAGTCCGTATTGAGTATATTGCTAAGGGTGTGTGCTCTTCTGTTAGAGACCGCCCAAGGCCTATTTATCTTCAGTGATATTAGGATGTCCTAGGGTCATAATAAGACAGCAGTAACGAACCATCGACTCTTGTACAGACTGTGTTGTGTTGTGTTGTGTGTCTGTACCATCACAGGCCGAGGACTGAAGGTGAGTGGAGCCCAGTATCCTAATTCTTTCAGTGGCTATACACTCTGAGCATGTGTACGATGATGAATAATGATGGATGAGGGGGAAATATCATTTTCACATAATTTTCTTGTTGGAAATGTATAATGGAATGATGTTGTTGAGGTTGTTGCAAGCACGAGGTCAAGGATGATGATGTATGATAAGTATGGTAGATGGGTGATGAATATGAGTGAGAGGATGAATCAAGATTTTTTTTAATACTAGGAATGGAATTATTATGCATTTGTATAATAATCGTCGTTCATGCGAAGGTATATAAATTATAGAAGAATTGTGAAGTATTTGTAATGCATAAATAAACAGGTCAAGATGGCGGACGGCGGAAGGCGTTATTTCCCATGTTATGTTTACTTTGCGTTTGGGTAGCCCAGTAAGATGAGTTATTATGTTGACCAGATTGGGCCTGCTTGCCTGTGTGCCTGCTTTCTTGTTTGCTGTTGCTTCCATGCTGTGTTGTATGGTGCCGTGGTTCAACGATGTTCTGAACCGGAACCGAAAAGCCGTGACGTTGCGGGCGCTGCGTGACCTTTGCTGCCTTTGCGCTGCATGACCCCTACTGCTTGGGGTTGTGGTACTCAGGGCTTAGCACATACACACACACACACACACACACACCAACATACAACATTACACGCAAATAAAACATATTAAACACTTAGTGAACATTTAATACAGTGATTTCACAGAAGTCGTGGAAGGTCGTGGTCAAGTTTTATTCTTCTTGAAAACAGTGTGGCGATTTTCTGGAACTCAGTGTGGAAAAGCAAAAGACTTGTGTTGCTTATTCCAGATAATAGTAGTTAAGCTTAGTTATCAATATGGAACAATTGTGCTGGTTTATGTAAAGGGTTTGATATTAATAAAATATATTTCTCGCAGATCATATTGATTGTATACTTAAGCCATCTGTTGTAATACGTCATCTTTATTTTGTATTATTGTTATATCATTGGTTGTGTTGGCACTTTGTGTCAATTGTTTAAGGGGTTACGGAATAGTCAAGGGAGGTAATTGATTGTTTATTGTTGGGGATGTGGGGACCGGTTAAGGGTTGAGGTAGGGTTAGATTTTCCATATTTCTGTGTATATAATAGAACGCTCAGAGTCACACATTTGCTGTTTTGAGAAAATCAATTTTTAAGATTTAAAACACCATTATGATTGTAGTTCAATGAATTAAAATTACCCCAAAAAATCATTTTATTTCAGAAAACATTTATTTCCCAATATAGCAATTCAAAGTTTTATGTGAAAATACTGATTTATATGTTTGATATTGATACTCTAAGAGGGGAACCGCTGTTCGGACTTTGATCGTTTTTCTGTTGCATCGCTCCAATACAAGTCAAAATATTCGACAGTTTAGGTCCTAGAGACTCATTGTCATAACAGGTTTTCTTAATTGATAACAACTCACACCAAACACAACAGAATCGAAAGGCACTAAAAATAACGCTTCACAATTACACGAGTGTCATCTTTATTGCAGGCACCAAACCCAAGAAGAAAAGAAGGGAGGAATGAAAATAATAAAAACCACTGTTTATGTTGCAATAATTGAAATTATAAAAAAATAAACAATAATAATAAAGAAATAGACAAAAAATAAATAAAATAAAATAAGCTAAAGAAGTAGTTATGTATACAAACACCAAGGAAAACATAATCCCCTTGGGGGTAAAAAGGGGTCGACGGAAGAACGATCACAGTCACACATTTGCTGTTTTGAGAAAACCAATTTTTAAGATTTAAAATACCATTATGTAGTTCAATGGATTAAAATCACCCCAGAAATCATTTTATTTTAGTCGTGTCATGTGATAGCAAATAAGTCAGCTGGCAACTAGCTCAAATTGATCGTTTTGTCGCTTTAAACATAGGACTCTGATCGTTCTGACAATGTGTAGTGTCTTTTTAAATTCCCATAACTGAGGACTTTGATCGTTTTTGGATTAGTCACTTCAGGTAGACAAAGTATGAACCCAGGTTTACAATAACTCAAAAAAATAACATTTGTGACTTTGATCGTTCTTCCATTGGGGCCTTCATATGTGTTGAATAAAAGAGTATAACTGTTCATCTGGTAATTGTATAAGTATTTTAATTTGAGTTTGAATCCCCTCACTCGCTGTTTGAACTGAAGTCAGGGATCCTATTCGGGTGACGTGACATTATTATTCTAAGATGGCGAAGCGAAGACAAGGTATGGTGACCTCGGTAAATAGTAAAATTAACGGATTTTCCCGGTGGCGTTTAGCGAGATGCTAGAATAGGAACTTTACGACACATCTGAGTCTAAACAAAAGTAATACCTTTGGGAAAAAAGTTTTTTTAACATTTCATTGGAAATCTTTTAATTAAATTGGCAATGAAATTATCCTTACCAATAAAACTGAACACAAATCCCCAAAAGTAAAAAAAATAATACAAGCAATTCCAGCAGCAAATTTCTCAAATAATATTTATAAACAAAAGCAAAATATTTAAAAATCAGTAACAACTTCTTAAATTAAAGTTGCATTTGGAGTTCAAGTTCGTGCGAATACATTCAGAACATACCAAGAAGCTGGAACATTACAATTTACTCAAAAACTACTTCAAAATATGTGGTAAAGTGTTTATCTGTTCCAAATTGGGTACACGAAAAAATAATTATATACCTTTTAAATAAGAGTGACGTTGGTATCTTCCTATATGCTTGCGAAACATGGACCCTCACAGTAGACCTCCAACGAAAAATACAATGCATGGAGATGAGGGGCTACAGAAGACTTCTGGGCATTTCCTATACCCAGCACATCACCAACGACGAAGTCCGACAGACCATCACACAAGCCATTGGACAACACGATGACCTGCTCACAGTGATGAAAAAACGTAAACTCCGATGGTACGGCCACGTCACCAGATCATCCTATCCTATCCTATCCCGTAACTCGGAGGTCGTAGGGGCACCACAAATGATCGTTTAACCAGCATACTCCATCTTTCTCTGTCCTCAGCAACTCTCATGGCTTCACTCAGTGTCAAACCAGTCCATTCTAGAATGTGGTCCTCCCACCTCTGTTTCGGTCTCCCTCTTCTTCTACCTCCTCGCACTGTGCCTTGCAGAATGGTCTTTGCAAGGCCTGATGATCTGGTGACGTGGCCATATCATCGGAGTTTCCGTTTCTTCACTACTGTGAGCAGATCATCGTGTTGTCCAATGGCTTGTGTGATGGTCTGTCGGACTTCGTCGTTGGTGATGTGATGGGTATAGGAAATGCCCAGAAGTCTTCTGTAGCAACTCATCTCCATACTTTGTATTCTTCGTTGTCGATCTGCTGTGAGGGTCCATGCTTCGCAAGCATATAGGAAGATGGAGATGACAAGGGAGCGCAGCAGTCTTACTTTGGAATGTAGACTGATGGTCCTGTCTTTCCAAATGGGCTTCAACCTTGTCAAGGCAGCAGTTGTTTGTGCGATCCTGGAGAGGACTTCCTGTCGGGACCCATTGTCTGATACAAGGGCTCCTAAATATTTGAAGCTTTGCACTGTGTAGAGGGATTGGCCTTGGACTTTGATGTCCGTGTTGATGCCATTGGAGCCCTGTGGGTTCGGGCACTAAATAGAATAGACCCAACGTTTCCCGGCGTGTCGTAAGAGGCGACTAACAGGGGTGATGCTAGCACGGCATCACTGGGCGAAAGTCTTCTACACCGAAGTCACCGGCCAGGGCGGAGGAACCTCACGTTACTACAGGTTCAACGACCACGTGCTCAGGGCCAAGGCGAGCCACACTATATTCGTGGATTTCGGCTGTGGCCAACAGCCTGGAGAGGATTGGGCACCGCCAGGTCTTTTTTGCCCAAGACACACTACATGATGAAACTATCCACTAATTCCATACCGGATCGGTCGTCGCCCGGCTCAAGGACCTTGCCTTCCGTTG
Organism: Oncomelania hupensis; assembly: GCA_036898135.1. NCBI lineage: Eukaryota > Metazoa > Mollusca > Gastropoda > Littorinimorpha > Pomatiopsidae > Oncomelania > Oncomelania hupensis. The sequence goes on from CM072517.1 coordinate 7,514,740, forward strand.
GCCACCAGGACGGAGGTGATAAGTATGCTACTGATGGATAATTTAGCAAGATCCGCACGAGAAATAACATCGTCATAGGAACTGGAATGTCAGGACCCTAACTGCGGAAGGAAAATTAGAAGAACTGGCCCACGAGCTGGACCACTATCGATGGAACGTTTTAGGTATCAGCGAACTGCGCTTGAAAGGCCTAGGTGAAACAGCGACCGACAAAGGCCACAAGCTCTATTTCAGCGATAGAGATGACAGGCACGAACACGGCGTTGGATTCTTGGTCCACAAGAACATTCTAGCCACTGTCATGGGTTGTCGGCCAGTCTCCAGTAGACTCATTATCATCCGTCTGAGAGCAGCCCCTTTCAACATCACCATCATCCAGGCCTATGCCCCAACATCAGACTATGACGACAGCGAAGTGGAGGAGTTTTATGAAAATCTACAGGCTGTCCTTGGCCAAGTGCCGAAGAAGGACATAGTCAGTGCAAGGCGACTGGAATGGCAAGGTTGGCCAAGATGCGCACCACAATTGGGGTGTCACAGGGCAGCCTGTGTTGAAACCGAGTAGTAAGTGCGGGTGGGGAGTTAATGAGTTGGGGTAGTAACTGCGCGGTGTCGTATGTATGGTTATGTGCGTGGAAAGTGTGATTTTTGAACAGCATAGTTTGGCCAGCCAGTTTTGGGGAATGTGTTCACTGTTAGTCAGAACAGGTTTTGGCAGAGCTACGGTGTAGACCGGGTTGTTTTGTTGCTCTGGGTGTTTTGGTTGTTCTGGAAAAGTAGGGGGGGACAGTTATTAACGAATAATAGTAACTGGTTCCAAAAAGAGTATACTAGTTGGAAAAGGTGCTGTGTTTTGTAGTTTAACTCTCAGATTGGAGTGCAGCTATAATATAGCAAAGTTTGTGCAGTGTGGTAGTTTAGTGTGAGGCATTGTCCACTAATGGAAACTATGCACTGGATTTACCCTACTTGGAGTACTGTGTAGGCAAGCAGTGGAAAGTGGCTAGCTACAGGTACTGTTACAATCGAGCCGTTGGGTTCGAAAGTCTTTGTTCGTCGCTCGGAAGTTCGTCGAATTCTTCAGCGCGACGACGACGACGACATCCGGTCGTTGGACCCACATCATCATCGCCACCCGTTTGTCCACGTCCACGTTTGTGAACATCCTCATCGTTCCACAACCCCATCTTTCCCGCGTGATCGTGACGTCTGTTGCGGGACCTAGCCTCGGCGTTACGAGGTAGCCGACAGGAGGAGTCAGGCTGAGAGGCGTCGACGGCGGCAGGGCCGCCGCAACTACGGCGTCATCATCACCATCATCGTCATCGTCAGCGGCGGAGGGAGTGGCGACACCACAGCGCCTGGATTAAACAGCGACAGTCCAGCGTCAACCACAACGAGGAGGCAGCTACCTTTCGGAGGCATCAACGGGGACACCCTACTATCAGGTCGGCTCGTTCTTTATTTGTCCCCCTCTTGACACTTGCCCCCTCTGTGCCCGGACATTGGCGTTGCACAGTCGTTAGTTAGACGTGGTTGATCAGCAACCCCCGTTCATCTGACATTTCCATTTCATTGCTCATTGATCCATTGATTGTTCCATCACCATTTTTCTCGTTTCATGTGTAAATGTTGAATGTGTATGAGTGTGTGGTATGAATGAATAAATAGCTTGAAAGTTGTATATATAATTGTTGTGTTATCATCGCTTCACGTCTGCGGGAAACTGTCATTCTGTCTGGGTTGTCTGCGTGTGTAAGGTGTTTGTTTGTGGTGTCTACCCAGGGGGAGTCGTGGCAGTGACATGGGGAGACACATGTGGACCCCACTGCAACAACGAGACAAATGACAGGGGTCTGAGACTCTTGGAGTTTGCCAGATACAACAATCTGATACTGGCAAACACATTTGGTGTCCACAAAAAATCCAGACGATCGACATGGCACAGTATCGGCGGGGAGCATCACAACCAGATAGACTACATCATGGTCAAGAAACGCTTCAGATCAAGCATCAACATCAGCAGGACACGCACTTTTCCAGGAGCAGACATCGGAAGTGACCACGATCTCGTGATGATGTCTTTCCAGCTCCTCTTGAAGAGAGTAAATACAGCAAAGTGCACTAGACTGAAGTTCGACCTGGACAAACTGCAAGACCCGGAGGTGGCATTATTATTTCAGGCCACAATTGGAGGGAAATTTGCACCACTGCTCATTTTGGGGGCTGGTGAAGTAGATGTCAACACCATGACCACCACCTTCAACTCAGCTGTGACAGATGCCGCCATTGAGATCCATGGCAAGCACCGACAAAAGAAGAAGCCGTGGATCACTCCTGAACTTTTGGATCTGTGTGATAAACGAAGAGAGATAACAAAGAAAAAGAGCACCTTACAGGGAGCTGATGCCTACTGTGAAATCCGAAAAGGCATGCGGACAGCAAAGGAGACCTGGATGGAAGATCAATGCCAGGAAATAGAGAACTGTCTGTACAAGAACAACAGAAAGAAGGTCTACCAGACTGTGAAGCGGCTGACAAGTGTTAAACAGCCCAAGGTCTCCACGATCAAAACAAGTCTGGCATATGCCTTCCAGAAGAACAAGATGTCTTGTGTAGATGGACAGAGTACTGCTCTGACCTTAACCCCCCACACACCAAAGGAAGCCCCATCAGTTCTAGCATGTCCCCAGAACAGAGAAGAAGAAGAAACCCTCCCAAATCTCCGAGAAGAAGTTGGGGCAGCAGGGCAATTGCAGAAGAAAGGGAAGTCAGCGGTAGTGGACAACATACCCGCAGAATTGCTTCAAGCAGGAGGAGAAGCGATGATTTACGCCCTCACCATTATCTGTAAAAATCTGGCAGAGTGGGGAGTGGCTTACGCCATGGACCCAGTCGCTTGTCATCACTCTTCCCAAAAAGGGTAACTTTCAGGAGTGTGAAAATTACCGCACCACCAGCCTCATCAGCCATCCCAGCAAGGTCCTCCTGAAGATAATATTCAACAGGTTGAAAACCGAAACTGAACAAATCATTGCGGAAGAACAAGCAGGATTCAGGGCAGGGCGAAGTACCACTGAACAGATTTTCAACCTCAGAATAATCTGCGAGAAATAATAATATCATATGTTTGTAGACTTCAAGAAAGCGTTTGAATGAGTCTGGCATGCAGCTCTGTGGACAACCATGAGAATGTACAACATCAGCCCTAATAATATTGAAGTCATCAAAAACCTGTACGACTAGGCTGCCAGTGCAGTTCTCCACACAGCGCCATCGGGAACTGGTTCAAAACAACAATTGGCGTGCGTCAAGGATGCCTACTCTCTCCAACACTCTTCAACATCTTCCTAGAGCGCATCGTGTCAGATGCCCTTGCAGATCACGAAGGCACAGTCAGCATAGGCATAGAGCAATCTCTAATCTCCGTTTTGCGGATGACATTGATGGATTGGCTGGGGAGGAACAAGAACTTGAACAGTTGGTACAGAGGCTTGAATCCACCTCCAGAGCCTTTGGAATGGAAGTAAGTGCAGAGAAGACCAAAATGATGACAAACAACACTAATGGCATCAAAACGGACATCAAAATCCAAGGCCAATCCCTCAGCACAGTGCACATGCTTCAAATATTTAGGAGCCATTGTATCAGAAAATGGGTCCTGACAAGAAGTCCTCTCTAGGATCCCACAAACAACTGCTGCTCTGACAAGGTTGAAGCCCATTTGGAAAGACAGCACCATCAGTCTGCACTCCAAGGTAGAGCTGCTGCGCTCCCTTTTTATCTCCATCTTCATATATGCTTGCGACACGTGGACTCTTGCACAGCAGACCTAAAACGGAGAATACAAAGCATGGAGATGAGATGCTACAAAAGACTTCTTGGCATTTCCTATAACCAGCACGTCATCAAGACGAAGTCCGACAGACCATCACACAAGCCATTTGACAACACGATGACATGCTCACAGTGGTGAAAAAGGAAACTCTGATGGTATGGCCATGTCACCAGAGCATCAGACCTTGCAAAGACCATCCTGCAAGGTACGGTGCAAAGAGGCAGAAGAGGAGGGAGACAGGAAAATAAGTGGTAGGACAACATTCGAGAATGGACTGGCTTGACACTGAGCGGAGCCCTGAGGATTGCTGAGGACAGAAAAAGATGGAGTACGCTGGTTAAACGATCATCTGTTGTGCCCCAACGACTTTTGAGTTACGGAATAGGATAGGATAGGTTCAGTGCTCGTCTTTGCTTCTGATTTCACTGCTCTGGTGAGGTGACTGCTTTTTTGTATTAACTGCTCTTCTGAAGTGACTGCTCTTCTGTAATCACTGCTCTGAAATGACTGCTCTTCTGAAGTGATTGCTCCTGAGTATTGCCTGCCCATCTGAATATTGACTGCCAATGAATGAATGGCTACTCCTCTAAACTGTGCTAACCTGAATTGACTTGCAACGACTACTCTTATTTTATACAATTTTATTGAAACACATTTATATAGCGCCTTTCCAGCTTAAGAGCTGCTCAAGGCGCTGACCGATACAAGATCTAACTCAAGCTGCCAGAGCCGCCTATTTGCAACCCTTGACCGCATAGTCTGACGCCCAGACGACTGAGCACAAACCTGTGTGACAGGGGATGGGAGGAGGGAGGCACCTAGTGCTTGCTGGGTGTTTTGGGGTTGCCGGCCGTTAATAGGCTTTGATCCATTGTCTGTACAGGGCTGGCTGCAATGGTATCGCCTGATTTTCCAGTACATTGCGTTCACAACTGAACCAAGTGGACTCCAAGTGATTGCACTGACTGCTTTTCTGAACTGACAGGTCTAATGGATTGAAAAAAAATTAATGCAAGAGTTTAAATACTGCTTTTTGGAACTGGCAGCTTTTCGGAATAGGCCTATGTTTACTGCTATCGAACCTGTCATTTATGGTTAGTTTTTTTTCCCGTTATTCTTTTTAGGTATTTCCAGAAGTTTTTGAAAATACTTTGAAATAGTCGGGGAGAATCAGAATGAGTCAAATAAATGTGGGTCTGTCTTTCCTTTGCACACAATATCTCCAGATTTCGGACACATTTTACAGGACTGTTATCAAGTTTAGTAAGTGTGACGGTGGGTCTATTGTTGCTGGGCTCCGCACAATGGATTGCTATTATCCACTCGTCTTTCGTCTGCGGGGATCGGCTAGTTAATCACCCTATGACTAATCGTAATCCATTTATATGTTTGGCCCGGTCTGTGTGAGGATGGGGTTACAGAGATAGCGAGAAACGTGTACAGATTCACTGACACACTAGCTCTCGCACGGCTATAAAACATAGGTAGTCCAGCCACTTGTTAACAGTAAATATCACACATTTATTTCCTCTACTCTATATCTACTTCTCTAATCAATATACTAACTTAAATGTTCAAAACGTAATATAACTAGGATTAACTTAACAGTCCAAAGTTCACTTCGAGTAGTTCGCTCCTTGATGGGTCTATGCTGCTACTGTTCTCGATATTTGCTACTGTCTCATCATTGGGCTATTAGTTCTTTTTATCCCAGTTTTCGTTTTTCTGGAAGTGTGGACTACCGCACCGTCCCTTTCGTGCACGTATTCTAAGGACTTAACTTTATCGTCGATGTGCGGTGCTGTTGTCTCCTCGTCTTCTTGGTTGACTACTGAGCAATTGGAGCACAATGCTCTCTGCTGCTCGAGGTTGCAGGCCGCCTGTCAGGATTGACTCTCTGTGAGGTCTTTTGCCTGCAGCGGACCAAGAAGCCTGCTCGTCCTTTTGACAATGTCAGGCTCTGGCTATACTGCGATGAATGAATTTCACCCGTCACCTGCGTAGTCTACTGAGAGAGATCGTTCAGCGCGTGTGTCCTTCTAGCGTGAGGTTTTCACAAAGACTCAAGTTAACTGTGTGCCCAGCTAAAGACCGCGAAATCTCATAAACCGTGGCGCCTTCTAGCGGGGGTGGCTGGATATAGGTCCGCTGGCTTATGCTACGGCCTACCTAGTGAAGATTTATACTACACATGCTGAGAACAGCCTTAACTTCTATTGTCTTCTAGCCAGCGACTTTAAATTACACTGGCCAAAGCAGACTGAACGTTGGAGGCAAGGAGCCTTAGTGTTGGGTTAAACTAGCCTCTTGCAACAGTAAGGGACCAGCTTCCTAACCATTGCCTTTGCTCTATCTCAAAGGTCACAGTCGCTGGGACTAAATGTCGGTCTCTCGGTCGCTCAGTCTGTCGGAATGTCCGTCGGCCCGTCGAAAGCCATGTCCCAAGAAACACTGAACGGATTTTGAGCAAACTTCATAGAAACATGACCTATAGGTTAGTGACCTGCCTCCCGTGCCATCAACATTTTCTCTACCGCAAAGGTCAAGGTCGGTGGAGTCTGTTTGTTACTAAACACGTTTTGCTCAATATCTCACAAGCTGCTGAAGAAGTAAAAAACATTTTTTTGATATACGGGTACTTTAAATCATGAGCCATCTGTTACGTTGAAACGCGCACGATAGTTCGTGTGTGACGCACACGATAGATGCGATCGTTTTGTTTTGCTAAGCATGCAATAACAGAGTGTATTTATCCTTGATTTGATTTTGCGTTGTTATTAGAAGAAGATTTGTATCACGTTGGTAATTTTAGTTGGTCGATATTATTTGAGAATTTTCTAGAGTTGGTTGTTTACTATCGATCGAAGCGTATGGATATTTCTAGTGGTAGCTAAGGAAGCTTCCATCCCAAATAAGGTTGCATGACGTGAGACAGTGATGATGAAATTTGTTCTGATTGGTTTTGGTGTGTGATGCGGGGGTATTCTCACCTTTTCTAGAGTGTAGCGAGACTATATATAGAGTGCCGCACTGTTCCAAAAGGTGGTTGATAGTAGATTGTATTGTAAAGTGGAAAGTTGAGAGTGGATTGTACGCAGTTGTTGATGTTCGCTGAATAAAGTTGGAAAATTTCATACGACGACTCCAGCCTTGTTGATGATTGAACGGGTTGCGTGGATAAACGAATCTGAGATACACCTATCAGGATTCAAGCATCGGGGCTGAATCAACTACTGATAGAACAAAACCAACATCGAGTGTAACACCATCTTCAGTACAAGTTTTGTTGTCGGACCGTCAGTCGATCCCAATTTCACTTTTGTTGTTGTTGTTGCTCAAAACACTCGTTTTTTCTTTTCTCAAAAACAACTGAACCGAAATTCCTCATTTTTACTTTGCCAATACTTCCACTACTGCTAAGCATGTGAAATCATTCTTATTGGCATTTTTTTTCAGAGGTCAAGGTCATTGTGTTTCACCATTCCGAGTCTTCTTTTCTTGCTTTCTTAGGACAAAGCTGACTCACAACATCGCCAACAACATTAACATATTTCAACATGCTTTTTTTCCGGCTATGTGTGTGACTGTATCTGGAAATACATTTGAATGGCTTGCCACCTGCTTTTTCATTATCTCAGGAATGGCTAGAGCAAGTTGGATTTTGTTTAAAAAGGCACACATTGTAACAGCTAGTCACATCACATTTATTCTTGTTCAAAAGCGAAAGTCGTTGGGGTCAGTTATTTTCTAAACACGCTTTGCGCTTTTTGTAAAACTGGATACTTTGATTTTGAACAAGCTTAGCTTGTAGAACTAGTTCAAAAGTTGGCACAACATTGAGTGTGTGTGCGCGCGCGCGCCCGCGCGTGACCCAGGTATTTTAGTATATATTATGTGCAAATGAGTGTTGGGTGTTTGTGTCCGGGAATTTCTTTGAGTGCCTTGCAATCTTGCTTTTCCTTGAAGTTTATGGATCCTGGACCGTCAAAAAAAAAGGTCGTATACGATTGTTGCATTACAGTTGTGTGTAACGTAGGTTCTATCGCACTTTTTCTTCTCACTTCGTAGAGAGTACTTGTAGGTTTTGAGGTTTTGACGATGGCGGACTAATACACGGTGAAAAAAAATTAAAAAAAATTAAAAGATAATTTTTTTTAAAATACTACTACTACTACTACTACTACTACTACTACTACTACTACTACTACTACTACTACTACTACTAATAATAATCATAATAATAATAATAATAATCATCATCATAATAATAATAATAATAATAATAATAATAATAATAATAATAATAATAATAATAATAATAATAATAATATAAATAATATTAAACCGGAACCAGAATCATAGACTGAGTTCCCAGAGAAACGTAGCAAAGGCTGTCGGTATTTTCTTTCTTTTTTTTTCCCCATTTTCATATAGCCCAACCTAGAAGCTAATAATATAAGCCGCTTATCGTCGCAACCAGAGTTGACAATCAACTTTGACCAATCACACACACCTTTGAAAGTTGTGGTCTGGCAGCTGGCAGCGTTTTGTTGTCTGGCAATGCAGTCGCTCAGAGCGTGCCATCAGCCCAGTTAAAAACTCTGTCCACCAGCAGAGGAGAGGTAGATCTTTCCGTTCGCTTCCTTAAAGGTCAACCACAGTGCTCGGTCAAAAAATTTATGCTGAAAGAACTTTACTAAATAATACCAGATGCAAAAAATTCGGTAAGCAAAGCTCTACCGTTTAATAGATATCGATCACTGAAAGTGGGATTTCCTACCTGTAATTAAGGGTAAGGGAAGTAATAATCTAAAACGCAGCTATCGCTGATCTCCCCTCGCAGTGACGTCAGCAGCTGAATACAATGGCCGACTGCGAAGAAGTTACAAGCGAGACAAGCAGTGTTTCTTCACTCGATCTGTCGTGTTACAGCAGTGCTCTCTTCTGTTAGAAACGAATTCGACCCCCGAGTACTAATTGTAATAATAAACAAATAATTATACGTTGTATACATGTATACCCTCTTGCGTTCCCTTTTCTGAAAAGCTCCTCTGACTTTCCTGACACACGGCAAACTGATAGCAGACGATGGATGTGTAGTAGCCACTGTGACTAGTTGAAGTTGAAGCAGTACTAGTAGGCCTACTACTAGTAACTTGAATCACTGTTGCTGTTGTTGAGGCGCTTGTTGCAATGGCACACGGACTTTGGATCGTTGGAACAGAGCCAGGCTTTAATGTCTGTATTGTTTTCATCCCAAACTTGGGGGGTAGCAGTCTTCAGCGAAGTGTTTTGCGCAAATTGCTGACGACGCAGTTGGTGTCCCGTACTTCGGACCGAAGTTTACACGCTTTTCCTGCACGAATCTCACCCACTTATTTCGCACTTCTTCGTTTTTTGGAAACCTATGCAATGTTAACCCATCCGCTTGTTTGTTTGTACAACCTCCTACGGCACAATTTAGGCCACTGCTCTTCGTTTTCCTGCGTTTTGGTAGAGAAGGGGCACTATCGGACTCTATATTGTCTACAGCATTTGACGTCACGAGCCATGTGGTCACGTGAGCGGGCTTTTCGAAGGTGCAAAAGTTTATTCGAAGTAGATTTTATTAAATATTAAAAAAAGGCAGTATTTTTCGGAAAAAATTTGTTTGGCATGTGACTTCTTTTATTATGTAGATATTTTGTGCTCAGTTTTATGTTTCAATGATGTTGACCTTTAAATTGGGGCTGCAGTGTCAGCCTGACGTTAAGTGTTATGTTACGGGGGAAAAAAATAAACTTACAAGAAAAAAAAACCCCACTGTTCCACAAGTATGTTTTCTAAAAAATAAAAAAAATAAAAAAAATTTAATCAGTTTGTTTGTGTGCTTAATAATAGTTCCCGAAATGTGGCTAAAAATAGCATCGCCGTGAACAACGCGTTGCCACATCAAGGGGCCGTTTCTATGTGGTGGCGTTAGAAAACGTTCTCAGAGAAGTGAACTGGTTTCCTTGGCCGAAGGTCGCGGAGTAGTACCCCGCGTGGGACAAACTTATGTGACTGAGGTACGAGACGTTTCAAGACACCGAGGGTTTTCTCTGGGTACTGCGGTTTCCTCCCTCCCTTCAATAATGGTATTGGATGCAGTCAGTCTAAAATTTTAAAAGTAACAAATGGATTTCTGTTCCGACTTCTATAATAGTTGTCTTCAGGTTGCCGCGCTTTAAGGTCGTTTGAAGGAAAAGCGCGTGATAAAATCCTGTATAATTATTAATATGATGATTAATATGATGATGATGATGATGATGATGATGATGATAATGATGATTATTATTATTATTATCATCATCATCATCATCATCATCATCATCATCATCATCATTATTATTATTATTATTATTATTATTATTATTATTATTATTATTATTATTATTATTACGCTATTATTATAAGATAAACGGATTGGAGAGATTTATAACGTTACAAAACGTTCAGTAAAGAGAAAACTGTTTCGGACAAACGCTTTGTTGGAATGTAAGCCAGAAAGAAAAAAAATTGTTTGAGTGACGTGCGCCAGCCAGCCTTGAAACAATAACTATAGATCGCTGACTGTTCTTGCCTTGGTGTTTAGTAAACAGAGAGTGTTTAACTAATTATGGCCGAGCAGATTTTTTACAACTTTCACACCTTCGTAATGGGTGTGAGTAACGAAAGCTCATTGCATCATATTATATGTAACAACATTGCACACTTTAGGATAAATTCATTTTCGCGAAAAATACATCTGTCATTGCAACTGGGCAACTTTTACCCGTGAAGGATATCGCATCTAGGAAGGATTGTGTCCTAGATGCCATTGCATTGTCGCTCTAGTCCCGTTTCTCCAGGCGAGGAAACTTATTCCCAGTGTAGCAGTTTCATACACATGTTTTATTTCCTGTTAAAAAAAACACATCTCATTGTTAGACAGTCAGCACGTTTAGATCACGCACACCGTCTACCTTAAATTGTATCGGAGACCGGAGTTCGTCAAGTGTTGTGTTGTGTTCTGTGATAGCCGTGCTTTCGTGAATGTTGGGGTTTGGATTGGCGTAAAGTGATTGATTGATTTAAAGTGAAGCGTTGGTGCAAAGTCACTGATTGATTTATTTAAAGTGACTCGTTCGTTTAAAGCGACTGACGGATTGATTTCATTTAATGAACCTTTTTTTTGATTGATTGATTGATTGATTGTTGCTTTAGGTCCAGCGGACTCTTCCGAGCCAAATCAGGACCGGACAACCCCCGATCCGCATAAAAGATCTGCTGAAACAACCCTAGTGGGAAAACTAAATGCCCTCCACCGGCCAGTCACTTTACAATAAAGACATCCCACGCAGGGGACGGCTGAGGCTTTACCCCAACTAATCGAACCCCCGGTTACAAAAACAAAATAGAATACAAACATCATTATAAATCATCAACAAAACACATACATATAAAATGCCTATATTGCTAAATAATAACATCATAGGAAGCCCTAGTGACCACCCGGCAGAAAGCGTCCAACACTCCCAAGCTGATCCAACAGACCTCATACACAAACAAGGAGTCTTGTCCAGGAAGAGTTTTCAAGAAAAACGGTAGGTCATTGATCTAGCGAAGAAGAAGATAGTATAGCAGAGTGATAGGACAGAGCAGTAATGGGAAAGAGCAAATGAGGAAGACAGCGACAGTGGGAATTTAAAGCACTAAATTTCCAGAAAGTGGGGATACTATTTATACTGAAACCCCCGGCACTCCAACGGGGGTACTGTTGCCGCAGTGAATCGGTCATGCCTATAAAGGAAAGACAGGTTTTCAACTGGGGCTTTCACTTTTCCCTTTATAGGTTAGAACAATCTACAGTGGCAAGATTGCTCATGACCCCAAGGGGTTCATGAACCTTTATCTTATTCATGAGTGAGTAGTTGAGTGGTTGATTTTTAATGCAGTGTATTTGTTTTATTACTTTGAATAAATAAATAAATAAATAAATTAATTAATTAATAAATTAATAAATAAATAAATTAAGGCCTGCTAATTTCAGATTTGAAGTTGGAACATCGCTGTCAATCTTGTTTCTTTCTTTCTTTATGTTTAATTGTTAGGTCTGTTCTGTGTTCACTGTTATGATTTTAGCCAAGTATTTGTTATATACAATCTGGGCTCATTTTTTTAAACATTATTATTATTATTATTATTATTATTATTATTATTATTATTATTATTATTATTATTATTATTATTATTATTTATTTATTTATTTATTTATTTATTTATTTATTTATCAATAAATTAATTGTATTTCCAGACTTATTTTAAAATCCTTTGAAATAGTCAGGGGAGGGGGGACCAGTATGAGCCAAATTATCGGGCTGTCTGTCCATCGGTCCGTTAAAGCCATATATCTCAAAACCCACTGAACGGAGTTTGACCAAACCTGAGAGGAACATTACTTAGGTTAGTGGCCTGGATCCCGTGCCATCCTATTTGCTCTGCCGCAAAGGTCAAGGTTATTTGAGTTGTAACAAGAGGACCTGTTTACCCTGCACACTTTGAGTTTTTGCTTGTTTGGTCAGTAGTGAATCTTAGAAGGTTACTGTAGTCTGTAGCAGACGACAGAAGTGATCATACGTAACACAGTTGTAGCTTAATACAAGCACAGTTAGTGACATCATCGCAGCCTACGACGGTGTTTCGAATTTTACATCCACTTAGATTTTTCAGCCAACCAGAACACAGCTAAGGTTAGTTAGAACCAGTTCTGGCCGATTCAAGCAACGAGAGAGAAGGTCAGTCTAGTTTGAAACGCTGAGGAGTACACAGTACTCTCTGACAGAATCTCTCCTGAGAAGATTAGACAGCAGTACTTGTTGACTATTCGAATTCAATCAAGTAGCCACGGCCTGACATTGTCAAGCAGGTAAATGAACATACTTCTGTTTCATCGTGATGTATTTATATTATTGCTGAATTATGTTTGTGGAATTTGCTATGCTTTAGAATTGTTAGTCCCACTTTGCCTGACCATGTGGAGAAGCCGACCTCGTGTCGAGCACGGCCGGGTTTGACGCCATGTTGTATACCTGACGGAACCACTGTTGTTTAACCTATATGTATGCTTGCAGACCAGTGGCTGTACCCGAGAATGTTTATAATATTATTATTTCTCTATGTGTATAGTTAACCACGATTCATATTTGTATATGTATAGGAAATTAGAGTGGAGATTCCAGTGGACCACGGATTTAGCAGAATGTTCGTCGCTTATGTATAGAGATGTGGAGCTATCACTGAGGGCTACTTTGGCCTTCAGTGAGACGCTCTGCACAGACCTATTATTCAGGGTTGTGCAGAATTTCGTCTCATATGTTACAGACGAGCAGGCGGTATATCATGAGCCCAACTCAACAAAGGACAGAACCTAATCGACGCTTAGAGTTGGCTGCCGAGGCATCTACAGCATTGTGCGCAGATAGCCCACCCGTCGAACACAAGCCACGACAACACAGATTGTCCCGGAAGCGACCTCAGCGCAGCGCTTCAACAACAAAGTTAAGTGCATCTTCGCTAAGTGCACTAAAACTCTGTATAAACAGGACCACAGTAGACCACTCTTCAAGACTTCTGACCATTAAGACAGAAAGTAGCCAGTGCCCGGTGAAGAAAAAGTAGCTGCCTAGATTATCAGCGATTGAATCATTCGCATTGACAATTGAACTTTTAAGTTAGTTTCGTACTTCGAATATCGTGTATAGAGTAGAGGAAATAAATGTGTGATTTTTACTGTTATCAAGTGGCTGGACTACATATGATTCATAGCCGTGTGAAAGCTAGTGTTACAGTGATCTTTTACCATTTTTCTATCTATCTCTGTACCCCAGCCTAAACACAGACCGAGCTAAACAAATAAATGTATTAAGTGAAGTCAAAGGGAGATTACTAGCGATCCCATCGACTAAGACGTGTGGGTAATAGCAGTCCATTGTGCAGAGCCCAGCATTACATTACATTACATGATTATTGCTTTAGGTCCAGCGGACTCTTCCGAGCCAAATCAGGACCGGACAACCCCCAATCCGCATAAAAGATCTGCTGAAACAACCCTAGTGATAAAACTGAAATCTCTCCACTAGCCAGTCACTTTACAATAAAGACATCCCACGCAGGGGATGCTGAGGCTGTACTCTAATTTATCGAACCCCCGTTTACAAAAACAAAATAGAATACAAACATCATTATAAATTATCAACAAAACACATGCATATAAAATGCCTACATTGCTAAATAATTACATCATAGGAAGCCCTAGTGACCATCTGGCAGAAAGCGTCCAATATTCCCAAGCTGATCCAACAGACCTCACACACAAATAAGGAGTCTTGTCCCGGAAGAGTTTTCAAGAAAAAAGGTAGGTGACTGGTCTAGCGAAGAAGAAGATAGTATAGCAGATTGATAGAACAGAGCAGGAATGAGAAAGATCAAATGAAAAAGACAGCGACAGTGGGAATTTAAAGCACTAAATTTCCAGAGAGTGGGGATACTATTTATACTGAAACCCCCGGCACCCCAACGGGGGTGCAGAGCCCAGCAACAATAAACCCCCCCTACCCCCCTTTCCCCCCCCCCCCCCCCCCGTCACATGAGTCATTTTGTTGCGAAACACGTTTTATTTAATACCTTTTAAAAAAAATTAAAAAAAGATGTAGCGGTTTTGTAGAGTTTTTGGTATACCGGCTTACTTCAAGTAAGTGGTAGTCCGGTTGTATACCGGTTGATTGGTTATTCGCTCCGAATTCCCCCCTTCCCCCCCCCCCTTTTTTTTTCTATAATAAAACACACTCAGGTCTTATCTAAAAAAAAAAAATGGATAAATTGTACCTTGCGGATACTTTAAGTGCATTTCAAGAGCTTGCCGTTTTTACATGTAAATGTTCACCAATGGTGGAAGTACTTTAAAATAGTCGGAAATTAGAACGAAACCAATTTTGTCAAATTTGAAGAACGTCTGTGTCAAGGATGGTGTTCTAAACATTCATGTGCACGCATTCATATACTTCCCAACGAAACTAAGTGATAAAACATTAATTTCTATATTCATTCTTTCTATACACACAAAAACATTGACAACAATGACTTTTCAGAAAATACAATAATTATATCAAACACGTTTCGTCACGCATGACGAAACTTAAAACCCTGACGTCAAAATATACTAGCACAGGCATTAGAAATAACAATTATAACTTCTTAATTTGAAATCTTCACTTTGTGACAATCTGTACAGATCTTTTTTTTTTTTAAATTATCATTTTATCAAAATCTTAAAAACATTACCCAGGTTAGGACCAGCTTCCCGTTCCATAGTATTTGCTGCCTCCAAGGTCAAGGTCCGCGGGGCTCAATTCTTTGCTAAACATGATTTGCCCTATATCTCCAACACGGATATACCCATTTTGATTATTTTTGGTATTCAGGTACTATTACGCTCATTGAAAATCATTCAGTATCGGTCAGCTGGTCGGTGAACTCGGTCCGAATTTCACTTTTTGGGGGTTAAACATATGGTTTTAGTATTATCTCAAAACCGACTTGACCGATTGTTAGTTTTTACTATGCTGATACTGTAACTGGTGCTCGGCGTTGTACTGCAAATGGACGCCTCCAGCGGCTTCAGCTAGATCTTGTATTGGTCAGCGCCTTGAGCAGATCCTGGGCTGGAAAAGTGCTAGACAAGAACGACTAAATACGTATTTAAATCCTAGTTGCACTTTCTGAAAGATGAAGGTCGCTGAGGTTCTTCATTTTCTACACGTGGTTTGGGCTATATTTCAACAATGGATGAACGGCTTTTGATACTTTAGGCTTGCAAGTAGTTCAACAAGTGGTCACTCCTTCCACCTTTTCATTTTGCTTGTGTAAGATAAAACCAAGACAAATCTGGCGTCTAAAATGTGATCACTTTTGAAAATGCGTTTTGTGTGTGTGTGTGTGTGGATTTTTTTAAACTGTGTGTGCGAGTGTCTCAAAATACATTTGAATGTCTTGCCATCTTGGTTAATTGCTGTTTTATTGTATCATCGTCACCATCATCATCATCATCATCATCATCATCATCATCATCATCATCGTCGTTGTCGTCATCATCATCGTCGTCGCCAACATCATCATCATCATCACCATTATCTTTAGGGCTGGACGGTTTTACCGATACGTAACTGTATTGAGGTTCGGAAACGCGACGGTGCGGTATACCGGTGCAGGTGTCCAAGGTCCGGTTTACTGGGAAATCTCGACAACACATAACGCGACAGTGAGCGACAGCTTGTCCGCCCCGAGAGCGAACCTAAAAGCCCAAACACGTGGATAGGCAGCTGTTCTTGAAGAAGAACTTATAAGAACAGCAGCTTAGCATGTTTGAGCATGGTACCAGTCGCCAATCCTTCCGAACTCTTACAGTTCTTAAAGACCTTTCCCGTTGAATGCTTTTGTTTTATTTTGATTTTGGAGTTTAAAGTTTGCTGATGTTCTAGACAGTGATTTATCATTATTTGTTTTGAAGGCGTTCAAGCAATAATAACGCTTCAGTTTCTATGGAAATGTGGTTCTTTGAAACTGTTTTGAAGTGTATGACAATCTGTCTTTTGTGTCGGTCACTACTGGCAGTGCCATATCCCATTTGATTGAAACACGTAAAATCGCGGTATACCGATACGAAATACCGATACGACCTAAAAATACCGCGGTAATACCGGTACGACTTTGACCCACGGTACCCAGCTCTAATTATCATCATCATCATCATCATCATCATCATCATCATCATCATCATCATCATCATCATCATCATCATCATCATCAGCATCATCATCATCATCATCATCATCATCATCATCTTTTGGTAATATAATGGGAGTTTCAACTCTGTGTTCAGGTTTAGGAGATCTAACTATGGAAGTGGCGTGGAGTTTCTGCCTCTTCCTGTGGCTCGCTGGACTCAGCATGTTGGTTTATGGTATGAATACCTACACCATTTGCCTGTGGTGGTGGTGATGGTGATGATGATGATGATGATGATGATGATGATGATGATGATACAATAAACCTGCAATTAACCAAGATAGCAAGCCATTCAAATGTATTTCGAAACACTCGCACCCACAGTGACCATTGACGACAATAATGATGATGGCGACAATGATGACAAGTAGTTAGGTAATGATAGTGTAACCTAACAAACAATGATGGTATTGTTATTATGATAATAATGACGAAAATGACAATGACGACGACAACGACGACGATGATGATGATGGAGTAAATAAAGTAATGGGTGACCTTGACAGGTGCAGTGGAATGGAAGGAGCACACTGGAAGGTGTTACCACCTGTCACAATCCTCCCTCGACTATTCCACAGCGGAAGTGACGTGCAAAAACATGGCGGCTAACGTCCAGCTGGCGGAAATGAATTCGCCAGGAGAACTGCTGGCGGTCAACCAGATCATCGAATCCGGAAGCTCGCAATACTGGGTGGCAACGACGAAATTCGGATCCTCCAGTAAGAATTAGGGCTTCGCTCCGTTAGTAGAGGATCGACGCCAGTGGCCTGGAATGGTTCCCTGTTTCCAGACATAGTCTCACTTTTCATTGATGATCTTTGGTTGGCTGGGATATCACTCTGTTAGCTATGGCGGTTTACTGTGGCTGGGATTAGGTGAACATTGACATTACCTGCGATAGCTGGGTCGAACGTAATAATAGATGATTTGATTGTCCCCATTCTAACACAAGGAAATTTGACACGTGGGTAAGGTGACATGAACATGACAAGGACGGTATCATAGTCAAAATATAAAACATGAGATACATTATCCACATTCATTCACTTAAACCTTGTCACACACTCCAGCTATCAAACACTATTAATTCAGAAATTTACAATACAATGTACGCTGTACAGTGATATAAATAGCATGCGGCCAAATTAAGGAATGAGGAATGGTCACAGTTACATTTATGTAAGAAAAAAATTTCATTTACGACTCTAATTTTTAAAAAAACAAAAACGTTAGAGTCACACACACACACACACACCCACACACACACACCCACACACACACGCGCGCGCACCCACACACACACACACACACACACACAAACACACTCAATCAATCAATCAAACATCATTGATAATGTGGCCCTTTAACAGTCGAAATTTCGTTTCTTTTGTGCATACAATTATATACTGTTATGTGCTTTTCAAATAATTATTTGCTTTTATTCTAATCAGTTCATTGCAGTTCAGTTCAATTGTATTCCAGTCTTTTTTTTCTGTTGTTGTTTTTGTTTTTGTTCACGTAAATTTAACATTTATTTATTTATTTATTCTTCTTCTTCTTCTTATTATTATTATTATTCCTATCCTATCCTGTCCCGTAACCAGGAGGTAGTAGGGACACTACAGATGATCGTTTAACCAGCATACTCCATCTTTCTCTGTCCTCAGCAGCCCTGATGTCTTCGCTCAGTGTCAAACCAGTCCATTCTCGAATGTTGTCCTCCCACCTCTTTTTCGGTCTCCCTCTTCTTCTACCTCCTTGCACTGTGCCTTGCAGAATTGTCTTTGCAAGGCCTGATGACCTGGTGACGTGGCCATAATATCGGAGTTTCCGTTTCTTCACCACTGTGAGCAGGTCATCGTGTTGTCCAATGGCTTGTGTGATGGTCTGTCGGCCTTCGTCGTTGGTGATGTGTTGGGTATAGGAAATGCCCAGAATTCTTCTGTAGCACCTCATCTCCATGCTTTGTATTCTTCGTTGTAGATCTGCTGTGAGGGTCCATGCTTCGCAAGCATATAGTAAGATGGAGATGACAAGGGAGCGTAGCAGTCTTACTTTGGAATTTAGACTGATGGGTTTCAACCTTGTCAGGGCAGCAGTTGTTTGTGCGATCCTGGAGAGGACTTCCTGTCGGGACCCATTGTCTGACACAATGGCTCCCAAATATTTGAAGCTTTACACTGTGTTGAGGGATTGGCCTTGGACTTTGATGTCCTTGTTGATGCCATTGGTGTTGTTGGTCATCATTTTGATCTTCTCTGCACTTATTTCCATTCCAGAAGCTCTGTACCAGCTGTTCAAGTTCTTGTTCCTCTCCAGCCAATCCATCAATGTCATCCGCAAAACGAAGATTGGAGATTGCTCTACCCCCTATGCTGACTGTGCCTTCGTGATCTGCAAGAGCATCTGACGCGCTCTAGGAAGATGTTGAAGAGTGTTGGAGAGAGTAGGCATCCTTGACGCACACCGATTATTGTTCTGAACCAGTTCCCGATGACGCTGTTATGGAGGACTGCACTGGTAGCCTTGTCATACAGACTTTTGATGACTTCAATAATTTTAGGGCTGATGTTGTACACTTTCATTGTTGCCCATAGAGCTGGCTGCCAGACTCGTTCAAACGCCTTCTTGAAGTCTATGAACACATGATATAGATGTTGTTGGTGCTGTAGGTATTTCTCACAGATTATTCTGAGGTTGAAAATCTGTTCAGTGGTACTTCGCCCTGCCCTGAATCCTGCTTGTTCTTCAGCTATGATTTGTTCAGCTTGGGGTTTCAACCTTTTGAGTATTATTTTCAGGAGGACCTTGCTGGGATGGCTGATGAAGCTGATGGTGTGGTAATTTTCACCCTCCTGAAGGTTACCTTTTTTGGGAAGAGTGATGATAATTAGTATTATTACTATTATTATTTATTATTATGATGATAATTATGATGATGATAATAATAATAATAATAATAATAATAATAATAATAATAATAATTATTATTATTATTATTATTATTATTATTATTATTATTATTATTATTATTATTATCATTATTTTTATTTTTATTATTATTAATTTTATTTTGAGTGATGATCTCTACGCCTGTTTAAATTCCTTGGCGAGGTAAAACAGATTTGTTAAACTAACTTGAGTGTTATGGTTGCAGCATACAGGTGGAAGACGGCCATAAGAAGCCTAGAACCCTGGATGTGGGCCACTTATGAACCCAACGACAGCGGCAACTGCGTCAGCCTGATGAGATACAATATTACGGAAAGCAACGTGAACTTGTACTCGTACACAGCGGACCTAGGCATGTTCTACCTTGGCGACCAGTACTGCAACGAAACCTACCGACCACTGTGCGAGAAGCCCTCCTGTGAGTTTCCATTTTCTTCTTCGTCTGCTTCTTCTTCATCTCCTTCTTTATCTTCTTCTTCCTCTTCTTATTATTATAACAGTTGTTGTTGTTGTTGTTGTTGTTGTTGTTGTTGTTGTTGTTATTATGATGATGATGATGATGATGATGATGATGATGATGATGATTACTGTTGTTGTTGCTGGTCTTCTTCTTTCTATTATTATTATTATTATTATTATTATTATTATTATTATTATTATTATTATTATTATTATTAATTTTATTATCTCATCATCATCATCATCATCATCGTCGTCGTCATCATCATCATCGTCGTCATCATCATCAACATCATCATCATCATCATCATTATCATCATCGTCGTTATTATTAAGGTGCGGTCTGACGGGAAGTGAAACAGAAGCAAAACAGCCAGTAAAACACGAAACATCGTAGTTTTGACTATGTTTTTCGTGTGACTACACCTAAAGCATGACAGCAGCTAAGCGCCGAAGTGAAGCAAAGCCGATGTTTTCAGTTTAGAGCGTGCTCTAAAATTTTGGGTTGCTTCGCTGAAGCATTTGATTGTCAGCCAATCAGAAGAGCCGACGTACGAAAACGAGGTTGTTAACCATTTCAGCGATCATGACGGCATCAAAAGCTACTTAACTGGGCCATTAGCAAATCTGAAACAAGACGATACGTTTATTCTCCTCGATCTAATTCAAAGCCACAAGGCATTATGGAATGTTAGAAGTCAAATGTACAGAAACCAAACCCTGAAAAAGGACTCATGGACTTCTTCTGTGAGATCAATCTGACGGAAAGGGAGGTAACTGATTTACAACTTATTCCGCATTGCTTCCACGCAGACTGCTTATGCAAAACTTCTCATCGTGTGACCGCTTCACAAAGCAAAGCATTATAAACGCACTTGCTTCTAGCAGCAGATGCTTTGCTTTGTTTACCGCCTTGCTTCTGTTTCACTTCACGTCAGACCGCGCCTTTAGAAAGCGGATGAAATTGGAAATTGCTTTTTCATTGAAAGCGCGGCAGTTGCAAGAGCAGCGCCACACAGGATAAGAGAGGCGGATGAGGGTTATGGTTTAGGGGGTGGAGGGGGTGAGGGGGAGGCAAACGTGTGTGTGTTTGTGTGTGTGTGAATGTGTATGAGCATGCATGCGTGCGTCCCAGTGTGTGTGTGCGTGCGAGCGTGTGTGTGTGTGTGTGGGTTTGTGTGTGTGTGTGTGTGTGTGTGTGTGTGTGTGTGTGTGTGTGTGTGTGTGTGTGTTACCCCGTTGGTGTGCCGGGGGTTTCAGTATAAATAGTATCCCCACTTTCTGGAAATTTAGTGCTTTACATTCCCACTGGCTCTGTCTTTCTCATTTGCTCTTTCTCATTCCTGCTCTGTTCTATCAATCTGCTATACTATCGTCTTCTTCGCTAGCCCAGTCTCCTACCTTTTTTCTTGAAAACTCTTCCGGGACAAGACTCCTTATTTGTGTATGAGGTCTGTTGGATCAGCTTGGGAATATTGGACGCTTTCTGCCAGGTGGTCACTAGGGCTTCCCATGATGTTATTATTTAGCAATGTAGGCATATTATATGTATGTGTTTTGTTGATAATTTATAATGATGTTTGTATTCTATTTTGTTTTTGTAAACGGGGGTTCCATAAGTTGGGGTGAAGCCTCAGCCGTCCCCTGCGTGGGATGTCTTTATTGTAAAGTGACTGGCTGGTGGAGAGCTTTTGGTTTTACCACTAGGGTTGTTTCAGCAGATCTTTTATGCGGATTGGGGGTTGTCCGGTCCTGATTTGGCTCGGACGAGTCCGCTGGACCTAAAGCAATAATAATGTAATGTAATGTAGGCTAATGAGTGAGGGGGTGTGTGTGGGTGTGTGTGTGTGTGTGTGTGTGTGTGCAAACGGGTAAAATCTGGCTGAAGATATAAGGCCAAAAATCTTGTACGCGATCGGGTTTAATTAAACAAAAATTAGTTGGCAAACAGTGAATGAACGTTTGAAATGAATAATTGATACAACTTCTACAATTTGCAAACAGCGTCTGTGCTGAAAGCAAGTGATGGAATATTATTCAATTTTGTTTAAAGACCAGATCAACGTTGCACTCACACAAAAACTTTTAAAATGTCAAATTTAATATATAATATAATTTGTTTACATATTCATACATTTCTTGTGTCTAATATTTGGGAAAATGTCATCTAAACTTCGTGTCCCACCATTCCAAAGGTAGACACTGGGTGACTTATCTCCCTTCAGAAAACTTACACAGGCGGAAAAAAAAGGAGTTACCGGAACGCGATAAAACGCCATCGACGTATGTTGGAGGGCCTTGTTGTAGCTGTTGGAATGCACCTGGATCTGGGCCTGCTTGCTGTATCGGTAGACGCCTATATATAATGACTGTATGGAAGGAAACTCGCGAGGTGACGTTATAAAGGGACGGAATCTCGTTATAACCTGCGCTCACGCTTACCTGAGATCTTTCACCTCAATAATAAGGTGTAAGTAAAGCCGCCTACGGTCATTCTATCTAATGTAGACGTTGGCCACAACAACAACAACACAAGTGACCTTGGGCTATCTTTCAAATGATACAACAAAGCACGTGCTTTCTTTCAGTCGTTGAGCATAGAAAGAAAACCCTCTCCAAAGCATGATTTGTCAATGTTGAATATAGAATATAGTTGTACCTTCCTTCTCTGTCCCTCTTCCTGTTTCCAAAAAGAAAGTCTAATATTTGAACGCACTCTTCAATGGGAGGAAACCCTTCATCATCTCTTATTCTATAGTTATTTGCGCTTTAAATGGATTTTTGCAAAGGACCAGGCATGTCTGAATGGTCCTTAAGAATGCGCAGTCACGCAGAAGATATACGCGGATCTGTTTTTAAAGGAAACCACTTGGACCGCGCCTCGACCTCCTCCACAGATCCTTTAAACATTCACAGTTAGTGTTGCCCAAACAAAACAACGATGCTTGCAACAAACAAACAATCAAACCAAATCCAGCTATTTTAAAAGTAAAGTTATTTTTAGATCAATAATAAATTCCGTAGTTCTTGTGCCTATTAATAGCAACCGCTTGCCATAACTCGTGCGCTATAAATAGCATCTACCAAAGTCTCTAAGAGGTAGAACCCATAAGAAAGCTGCTTGAGAAGGGTTTCCGTTTTAGGTTTATTCAACATACTCTACCCTACCCCAGCAAAAGGTACACTCGTGGTTTATTCACAAAATATTGTCAAAAATCGCGCGGCTAGGTTATTGGGTATACCGTTGAACAGTTAGTTATTCATTGCTAACAGGGTCCAGCGGACTGCAAAGAGCCGAATCAGGACCACAAAATCAAGACCACAACTTGGCTCAAAGTGGACTCACCCCTGGTCCACATGAAACAACCCCAGTGGTAACACTGAAGGCACTCCACTAACCGGTCACTTTAAAATAAAGGCATCCCACGCAGGGTACGCTGAGGCTATACTATAATTTATTGAACCCCCGTTTACAAAAACAAAATAAAATATAAACATCACTATAAAATATCAACAAAACACATGCATATACAATGCCTACATTGCTAAATAATAATAATAATTATCATAGGAAGCCCTAGTGACCATTTGGCACATTCCTAAGCTGATACAACAGACCCCACATACAAATGAGGAGTTTTGTCCCGGAAGAGTTTTCAAGAAAAAAGGTAGGGGACTGGTCTAGCAAAGAAGAAGATAGTATAGTAGATTGATAGAACAGAGTAGGAATGAGAAAGAACAAACGAGACAGACAGCGACAGTGGGAATCTAAAGCACTAAATTTCCAGTTCAGTTCAGTTAATAAATTTATAGTCCCCAACACGGTATGGGTATAGGAGATTTTCTAAATTTCCAGAAAGTGGAGATACTATTTATACAGAGACCCCCGGCATCGTTGAACAGGGGAAATCACTCCTAGTCGAAACAGAAGCGGGAAATTCCAACTGTAGCGATTGGTGTAAGCAGTGAAATGCCTCTTTATCGTTGTGTAAGGTGATTGGTTTAAGCAGTGAAATGCCTCTTTATCGTTGTGTAATGTGATAACAATGCCAGTGTTGGGGTTAAACCCGTTTTCGCCAAAAGTACAGCAAGCCTTCGAATAGGGGCATTTTAACGTTAGCTCAGCTATGGTTGAATGCAAGGTGCAAGACTTCAATGCCATCGCTTACAACGCACAATGACCATTGAAGTTATAATGTCTGAACGCCTTGCCCACCCTCGTTGGCGATATGGCAGACGAGGGATATCCATTGTAGAAAAGAGGAGGTAAGGACCTAAATCAACGCTGAACCACCACAGCAATCATGCACACACACGCATTTGATCACGTCACGCATCATCATAGGCTACATCCACACACACACCAACACACACCCACACCTAAGCGCGCGTACGCACACGCACAATGTAACAAAGTTATGAATAACAGTCTTTAGTATTCGTTAAAAAGTGTGAAGATATAATCAGCTAGGAAAGTTTTGTCGTAAATCTAAGACACGTAACTGACCGTACGAAGACGCAAACAAACGCACACGCACAATGTAACAAAGTTATGAATAGCAGTCTTTAGTATTCGTTAAAAAGTGTGAAGATATAATCAGCTAGGAAAGTTTTGTCGTAAATCTAAGACACGTAACTGACCGTACGAAGACGCAAACAAACTATTGTGCAGACCGAAGGATGTACCGTGGTCAAAGCCTTGAACAGTCCTTTGAGATGAACTTGCAGTGTAACTGTAGATAATAAATTAAATGGTACATTATTCTTCTTAATGAACACGATTTACTTTCTTGACGATATATATGCTTAGACTGTTTTTGTTTTGTACAGTCCTTGGGTTTTACTGATGAAATTTTAGTCTAATAAACCGAACATTTTAACGCCTACTACGCCTACTACGCTGAAACAACCCTAGTGGTAAAACCGAAAGCTCTCCACCAGCCAGTCACTTTACAATAAAGACATCCCACGCAGGGGACGGCTGAGGCTTCACCCCAACTTATCGAACCCCCGTTTACAAAAACAAAATAGAATACATCATTATAAATTATCAACAAAACACATACATATAAAATGCCTACATTGCTAAATAATAACATCATAGGAGGCCCTAGTGACCACCTGGCAGAAAGCGTCCAATATTCCCAAGCTGATCCAACAGACCTCATACACAAACAAGGAGTCTTGTCCCGGGAGAGTTTTCAAGAAAAAAGGTAGGAGACTGGTCTAGCGAAGAAGACGATAGTATAGCAGATTGATAGAAAAGAGCAGGAATGAGAAAGAGCAAATGAGAAAGACAGCGACAGTGGGAATTTAAAGCACTAAATTTCCAGTTAGTTAGTTAGTTAGTTAAATAGATTAACGTCCCCGGACACATAAGCGTATAGGGGACGATTCTAAATTTCCAGAAAGTTGGGATACTATTTATACTGAATCCCCCGGCATCCCAACGGGGGTAGGTCAGAGTCACACGACACCGAAGCGTAGAGGCGACTACTGGTCACATTATTCTGACACCAGCGAACCAGTTGATGGTAAGGGGAAAATAGTGTAGCCGGGCTGGCTACTAAGAATTTCTGACCATTACGATACGTAGGCCTTACTCTGTTCTCTGTTATGTTTAAACTAACTGTATGCAACAACTTGAGATATACTTTTCAGATCCTTTAAAGCCTATAATCGTTAAACGCAGCAATAAATTCTCTATTAGAATATATACACTTTATTTGTGATTTATGTAGAAATTTTGAATTAGAGCGCGATGTTTAGAATATCACGGTGATAAAGCACCGCGCTGTTGGGGGCGAAACCACCGCTGATATGAGCTTGGCCGGTGTCACATCCTTCAAGTTCCGGGTCTCCTAGTTTATCCGAGCGCCTTTGCGCATGCGCCAGGTCATGTCGGGCCGGCTTTTTCACGAAGTTCTTAGGCGTCATAACCCTAACCCTAACCCAAACCCTAACCCTAACCCTTACGAAGACTATGATAGCACTGTGCGCATGCGTCGAATTTTGTAACGCGTCGACCAATCAGAATGCTCCCATTCGCTCCCAGCCCAGCTAAGATACTAGGAACTGTGACGATGTCACACCGGTCACCTCAGCTCTTCCCGCCTTGTGTAATCGTAGATTAACACATGATAAGAACATAATTGTCGATGATCGCGATAGCAAAGATTTTCCACTGTAACACCTTAAGTGTGATTTTTTTCCTTTGCCTTAGTTCATTCTCTAATAGTATATACTTAAATTAAATATTATTTTATAGGGACATACATCAGAAGAGAAACAGATGAAAAGTTGTAAGAAGAGGTTAGATGTAATTATTATTGTTGTGTTAGGTGATTTCTAGTTTAGTCCGTCATGGTTGGAACACATAATAGTAACCATGTCATATTATATATCGTTGGAAAGGGGAGACGTTTTTCTTTCCTTGTCATTATTATTATGATTTTTAAAAAATTGTATTAAATTAAAGAGTTAGTATGAGATTAGACTCGTGACACTCGTTAGACCAGCAGCCAACTCCCTCTTAAATTGCGTAATTTTTTTTTTCGTTGCTGATAGGTCCCATATTATTATATCAGTAGAAAGGTCGTATTTCCGCGTTTCCGTTCATATATAATTTATATAGTATTCGTTAGCGTTTCAAGCATTCTATGTAAAATTAAAATTAACGACTAACACAAATTACCGAGAGAGGCGAACATTTTGTGGCGCGCAGCACGCGTGTTAAACCTCGGGGTCAGTGCGGCCTGCGAGCCCACATAAAAGCACGGACGTGCAAATATTTCGGGGAGAACGAGAACAACACAAGGCAGACTCGGGAGAACGAGTCAAACACACAGAGAGGGCAGAATGTAGCTGTTAGCTCCACGAGCATTGCCTGTTGCGCTCTCTTAGTATGATGCACTTCGAGAATAAAACTTTTCAACGGTCATCAATAGGGGTGTTCGGTTTTACCGGTTTTCCGGTTAAAATCGGTTCGACTTTCTCACGGTTCGGTAAACCGGTTTGGCCTTAAAAAACCGGAAAACCGCGGTTTTTCTAATGGAAATCTCTCGTCCCGTAAAGCACTAGCAAAATGGCAGAAACAGATAAATTCGTAGCGAACACGCGTGGGAAAGCTGACATTTGGAGATTCTTTCTCCTGCGAGAGACAGAAGCAGGAAAGGTTGACCATAATACCGGTTACTGTAAAGAGTGTAAGGCAAGTATTAAACTTGGCGGTGGCACTTCAAATCTGAATGCACACATTCGCTGACACCACCCTTTGCTGCTGCTGAAACCAGCCAAGCCTGCGGGCCCTGCACCCAATAGATCTAACCCACAAGTCCTACATGCTAGATCTAGTCCGTGTACCAGCAGCGCTGACGCTGACATGAGCATTGTGACTGAAGTAGGTGCCAGTACAACTTCAGATTCCACCAACGGTTTCACAAACTCAAAATTGAAAAGCAAACTCCCAAATCTACCCACAGTGGAGGAGGGAAATAGCCTCTGAGTTAAGTAGCTAGCGACATAAATTCCCCCAAAAAATTCAATACAGAGGTTATTTCCCTTGCTTACTATGCGCCTTTACCCGGGGTAACCAGTTGTAACTTCTAGCCGGTTAACCGGTTTTAAACCGCGGTTTTCTATTGGAAAAACCGGTTAAAAACCGGTTTGAGATATCGTACCGGTTCCACCCTCTAGTCATCAACGAACTGGCGTTGGGGAGAGAGAGAGAGAATGTGTGAGTGAAAATTCTTCACCATAACCTCCATTATCATCACTTCGTCTTTTCTCTCCAAAACAACATACAACACCACTACAATAATAAGGTCACACGTTGGCCAATCCGGGATTCGAACTAGGTACCTTTCGGTTACTAGCAGAGAGAATCTGAGCATGGACAGCAAAGAAATAAAAGAAGAAGCCTATGTCATCCAGAACTTAAAAATGCCACTACTAGGCAGACCTGTCATAGAAGCCCTACAGTTGTTGAAGTTAGCTGATACCACAGAGGTGCATGATGCAAGTGTAAACTCCGTGTTGAGAGAGCAGAATGCAACTACAAGCAAAACTACCAACGAAACAGAACAAAGTTTCAAACAAGAATATGCAGAGATGTTCCAAGGATTGGGCAGAATGAACACAGAATATAACATTAAAATCCAACAGGATGCCAAGCCATATGCCCTATGTACCCCCAGAAGAGTGCCAGTATTTATTTATTTTTATTTAATCGTTCTTATATAGCGCTTTTCCAGCTCAAGAGCTGCTCAAGGCGCTGGCCGATACAGGATCTAACTCAAGCCGCCCGAGACGCCCACCCGCAGCCTTTGGGCGCATGGTCTGACGCCCGGACAACTGAGCACAATCCTGGGCAGCCAGGGATGGGGGAGAAGGACCTAGGTGCATGCTGGGTGTGTTCTTGTCACCGGCACTCACCCGTCTAGGACATGAGCGTCAGGATCTTTAAAGTCCGTTATGATGGAATGTATGCGACACAGACTAGACCTCGGTTTATACTCTCATCCGAAGGAGTAGCATTACAAGATGCTGTAAGTCGTGAAATCGACAAAATGGAACAAGAAGGGATCATCAGGAAGGTTGACGAGCCGACGCCATGGTGCGCCGGAATGGTGGTAGTACCAAAAGAAGGAGGTCAGGTACGGATTTGTGTTGACCTGACACACCTCAACAAGAGCGTGGAGAGAGAGCTGTTTCCTATGCCTTCCGTAGACAGTACTCTGGCTAGACTCAACGGAGCTAAAGTGTTCTCCAAATTGGACGCCAAAAGTGGATTTTGGCAGATCCCGCTCTCCCACCCCTCACAGCTCTTGACCACATTCATCACACCTCGTGGTCGCTATTGCTTTACTAAATTCCCCTTTGGTATTTCATAAGCCAGCGAGTTCTTCCAGAAACGATTCAGCGAGGTAATCAATGATCTGGACGGAACAGTAAACCACATTGATGATGTACTGGTGTGGGGACGCACTCAAGCAGAACATGATCAGCGCCTTAGGGATGCCCTTAATCGCCTGAAAAAAAGCCAATGTAACCCTGAACCACAAATGTGAGATATTTAGGTCACAAGTCAAATTCCTTGGTCACATCATTGGTGAGGACGGCATCAAGCCGGATCCTGACAAGGTGAGCGCCATCGTAGAGATGTCAGCGCCAACAAATATCACAGAATTACGCCGCTTTCTGGGAATTTAGTGCTTTAAATTCCCACTGTCGCTGTCTTTCTCATTTGTAGTAAGCCGCTCTACCAACTAAGCTACCCGGGCCCACGACGAACATGCTTGCTTGCAGGTAGATATTACCGTCCCCGGACACTACAGGGCCGGACCTAAGTTTTTCAGGGGTAGGGGCCCCAATTTATTTTAGGGTAGTAGTGAAGGCGCTTCCGACGGCGCAAAACGATTAGTTTGCTAGGAGGGTCCGGGGGCATGCTCCCCCGGAAATTTTTTTTGAAAAGGGAGAAAAAATGGTGCAATCTGGTGCAATCTGAGCATGTAAATTGCAAAATTTCTTCTTCTTTTTTTTTTTTTTTTTAAAAAGGGTAGGGGCCCGGGCCCCTCGGGCCTCTAGGACAGGTCCGGCCCCGCACTATGAGCATATAGGGGACTTACGATAAACATGCTTTCATTTAATTTCATTAGGTAAATATATGTCCCCGGACACATACGTGGACTTAGTTAGCAACACGCATGTAAAATGCCCCAATTGGTTTGCTTTGGGAGAAAACGTGTTTTACCCTAACATTGGCATTGTTGTTACATTAAATAACGATAAACTGGCCTTTGGTTGCTCAAACCAGCAGCTAAAGTTGGAATTTTCCAGTTCAGTTCTGACAGGGAGTCATTTCCCTTGTGTTAACGGTACAGCTGTGTGACCATTGGCCCTATTTCTGAGTGAGCCACGCAGCTTAAAAAGTGTACGTTTTTGGTATCTAGTGTAGAGTTTATTTTATCAGACTAAAACCAAAATTTTTACGATCAATACTTTTTTTGTTGTTTTTTTACGGGTTAGATCTTTTACCGGCCTTGGGGCTATTTTTTAGCTCCAGACTGTTGGCTATCCCTTGCTATTAACACAAAAAATTCTAAATTTATTCATTAAAAACAATAACTTTACTTTTGAAAGAGTAATTTTTGTGTGTGTATTTGAAGCTTTTTTTTTTTTTTTTTTACTGTATGGTAATAATCATTCTTTCGAGGGTCCGTGATCAACGTGAGTCCCTTTAAGCGAAGTTAAGTGTGGAATGGAACGAGGGGAGAAGCCGAGGTGTGCGTGTATGTGTGTGTTAGCGAGAGAGAGGGAGAGAGAGAGGGAGGGAGGGAGAGAGAGGGGGAGGGAGAGAGACAGGAGGAGAAGGAAGAGGCAACAAAGCTCTTGTGTTTGCTTTGGCCTTCCATAATCCAGCATAAGAATGTTTGATTTTGGCTCTATTATTTGGTTTTGTTTTGTTTACGTTTTTAAGCGGAGACTTCCGCCTACGGTCAAAGGCTATTCTCCCTTCCCAGGAAGCTGTGCGAGGTGGCGTCCTTCGTCACTTCCGGGCTGAAGGCGTGCGCAGCTTTCTGCGCGAGGTCCACTTCCTGCTTTGTGTACGGCTACAAGAAGACGACCGGCGCCTGCTCTTTTCACAGGCTGTTGAACGAGTGCAGCATCGGTACTACGGCCACCAGTTTCACCACCGACGTCAAGTACTTTCAGATCACTCGAGCGTGTGAATGATGATGCACTCTGCTCGCAAAGAGTGTTGTTGTGAATGTACTGTAGCCTGCTCGGTGTGTAATATTCGATCTAGATCCAGGCACGCTATACCTGGATGTGAGAAGCCTGAGCTGACGCGCACTTGTCTAGTACGTACTGCTATAGTAGGCCAACTAAAAATTAAACAGTAAGCGACAGCCTAGACTTCTTACATCATATCCAGCCGGATACGGATGCCTTTTGGTCTAGATCTATCAAGCGTAATATCTGCCGATTTAGTTACGGATACAATGAGCACGATGTTTGCAACAACAACAGAATTGAATGTGGTACACGTTCCTCTCTCTCTCTCTCTCTCTCTCTCTCTCTCTCTCTCTCTCTCTCTCTCTCTCTCTCTCTCTCTCTCTCTCTCTCTCTCTCTCTCTCTCTCTCTCTCTCTCTCTTTTTCTCTCTCTTGCCACCTCCACCTCCTTAGCGTGCGTGCTGGGACACATCTAGTTGTTTCTTTATTGGTCTAGCTATATATTCTATATAGGCCTATATTTATTTTCTTTTATTGATTATTTTGTTTGCGCTTGTTCAAAAAGGTGCAAATCTACTTTAACTGTTAGCTACGTTTCACTTGAAATGTGTGTGTGGTGGTCCACGCTTAGATAAAGATGAAAACACAACCTGAGCTAACTTTGCTATCGCAAGATCTGTTCCAGTGAGAGAAAAAAATCAGATTGATGATGATGATGATGATGATGATGATGATGATGATGATGATGATGATGATGATGATGATGATGATGATGATGACGACGATGACTTGCATCGTGCACTTTGTCACTCTGTCAACATGCTCAGAGCGCACAGAAAGAGGATTGAGGAAAGAGAAACATATTTTGGTTCAATACCTTTCAAAGAGATTTTGAAAGTATGTAATGGTCAACATCTGTTTCAATTTTTACATGATGTTGGTT
The DNA here is from genome assembly GCA_036898135.1 of Oncomelania hupensis. Taxonomy (NCBI): domain Eukaryota; kingdom Metazoa; phylum Mollusca; class Gastropoda; order Littorinimorpha; family Pomatiopsidae; genus Oncomelania; species Oncomelania hupensis. The sequence continues at coordinate 7,546,510 of CM072517.1, forward strand.
TGTTTTATCGCATATACGACTTGTTTTGTTTAGTTTGGATTTTATTGATTGGTGAACTTAGTGATCTGATTGAAGAAAGAGAACATATTTTTAATACATCAGTTTTAAAGAAGACTTTTAAAGAGGTGTCATGTGAAAGTTTGTTTGAGTATTTAAGAGTAACAGGCTTGTTTTTTAAAATTTGAAACATTTTATAATATTTTAAGATAACGTCTCTCTGTTCCTGATTTGGCTCGGAAGAGTCCGCTGGACCTAAAGCAATAATCTTGTATTGTATTGTACAGAAAGAGGAAGGGAAACAGAAAAAGAGGGAAATGTCACAGTTTTAAAATAATAATAATAATAATAATAATAATAAAAATAATAATAATAATAATAATAATAATAATAATAATAATAATAATAATAATAATAATAATAATAATAAACTACACACAAACGTACATTGATTCCGCAAAAATAGGCACCTCTTAAGACGCTTTCTGAAACTGCCCTATTTGTATGCAATTTCTCAGTTATTTTAAAGTAGGAGGAGCATTCCAGAGTTTGGGAGCGCAGCGAGAGAAGAGTATCTCTCCTCTCTGTTACTTCCTCATTCAAACGTTTTGTCTCTCTGTTGTTTTTATTGTGTTTTTTTTTCTTCTTCTGTGAGTCAGCACTGGTGTTGACAGTTTTTACTGGCAGGGTGAGCGGAATAATTACAACGGATTGTAAAATAAGGTAAAGTCAAGAAAGATGTGATAGTGACACGTACGTCAGTCTTTGATACGTTTGAAACAGATGTAGAGAATGTTGATGTACCATTTTATTATAATTCATGTTCGGTGTTTGCACACGGTTCCATCAGCACCTATTTTTGTAGGATACCTAATTATAACTGCAACTGTATGTAAATGACTCATTAGAGGTCAATGAAACGTATCCCTGTGTTTGTCCTCTTGAATTGCATTTTATTGTATTTTATGATTTCTATGGTGTTTACTATATACCGCTGTTTGTGTCCTCTTGTAGTGCATTGTATTGTATTTTATAATTTCTATGGTGTTTACTATATACCGCTGTTTGAGCTTAGGGCGCTGACACAACCTAACTCTAGCTGCTGGAAGTGCCAACATGTTGCCTTTAGGCGCATCACCGTCCGCGCTGCCGCCACAAACCACTGAGTACAATCGTGGGCGACTGGGATGGGGGAGAAGAGACCTAGTGCATGCTGGGTGTATTTGTGTAGCCGGCACTAGGACATGACGGTACGATCTTTGAAGTCCGTGCCACGGATGAGTGCGTGTACAAACTAGACCTCGGTTTATACTCTCATCCGAAGAAGGAAGGGGGCGTTTGGTTTACCTATTTATCCTTTATTTATGTATTTATTTAAATTAGGTAATTTGATTTAATTTACCTTTGTACATTTGTTTGTGTTTTAAAACATTGCCGATGTCTTTAAGTTCTGCTAAACGATTGTGGCGTGGCTGAGGGCTGTAATTGACGTTCACGCTTGACCGTCATTAACAAGCAGGGCCGGACCTGGGAAAAGTCGAAGGGGGGGGGGGGGGGTTACAGATTCAGCGAAGGCGCGAAGCTCCGAGCCTTCTAGGGGGGTCCGGGGGCATGCCCACCCACCCCCACCCCCCCATATCCGGAAAGTTTTTTTTTCAAGGACGCAAAATGGTGCAATCCGGTGCAATCTGAACCTTAAAAAAGCCATTTGTGATGGTCTGGGACTTTGAGCTGTTTTTTAACAATTGAACTGACAAACTCTGGGGTACAAAAATTATCCTCTGCCCCTCCCTTTAAAAAAAATAACACACTCACACAAACATTTATTTATCAGCAGAGATGTTTTGTACACTATTATTATTCACTACTTTTTGTTGATCGTTAACGGTATAAAGCTTTACCTTGTAGTTTATGAACATCACCGCCCTGCTTTCACTTTCAGTCTTGCTGCACTAGGATCCTCGGCATTAGTCCCATTTGTGAATTGTATCTTCTGGCAAAACAGTTCACTTTGAAGTCCATATCTACATCCCTGTGCACTTTCAGTAAAGCAAGTCCAATGAGCCTCTGTTGCCCCATTGTAGAGCGCAGGTAGTTTTTCAGGTTGCGCAACTGACTGTTTGAACGCTCACACTCGGCAGTAGTGACAGGCAGGGTGCAAAGGTTCTTTAGCATGATGAACAGGTTGGGATAAAAATCCCTATCACAATGTTTCAATGCTTCTGATGCCATGGATGGGATGATAGCTGTCGCATTCTCAGCAGCAGTTCGCCATTTGCAAACCCACCGTTGGTATTCTACATCAAGGGTAGCATTGTCTGGTAGGTCAGACTCCCACAACATTGCCAGTGTCTTCACCCCTTCTGTAACCTGCATGAAACCATCCTGGTTGTCTATTAAAGTGCTTGGCACCAGACAGAGACCATCAACTGCTAGGTCAGCATTTTTTAACCTCGAGTCCAATTCGGTTGACAAGTGTTTCAAGAAAGGAATGGCAATGCTAATCTTGAAATATTCTTCTGGAGTGGCCGCATGTTGATTGTCACGGAGAGTCTGTCGGGATGCTTGACGAGGAACAATAACATCAGTTGTCAAAGTATTTGCCATTTTGCTGACTTCACCAAACCAGGCAACGAACGCTATGTTCGTAATTATCAACTTAGCATCTTAATTAATATTTCTAAAAAGTCGTTTTTGGGGGATTAGGGCAGTATCAAGGTGAAGGTGCTGGAAGAGGCTTGCGGCCAGAACAAGAAAATATGGCTGCATTTACTAATTTAGGCTTAGGGGTTGGGTTACTTGGTCGTTTCAACGGGAAAACGCTCTGGAGGTTTCAACGGATCCCTTGAAATGGATTTCCGTTGAATTGTCTATAAATAACTCTTTGTACCTTGGACCAAAAGTGTCTAAAAACTGCAATGTTTTAAAAACAATTTTAAAAAAATTGAAACTCTGCATAATTTTTTAAAACTTTTTTTTATAGTTTGGAGTGGGGTTTCCGGAATTCAGGTAACCCCCCCTGGATCCGGCCCAGACAAGTTACTACTTTGTAATACTGAAGCATTTGGGTTTGTATAAACATAATTACTGGTGGGATGAAGATAAATAGATTATATGTTAAAAACCAGTCAGTTTGCGTACCTTGATTTTTTTAAATAAAAACAGGGTGAATGCAAATCTTTCTCTCTCTCTCTCTCTCTCTCTCTCTCTCTCTCTCTCTAATGAAAAAAATTGTATGAATGCATATCTTTCGTAAAAATTACAACACCACAGCAAAACCATCAGCACTACTACAACTATTAATAATGATAGCAATTACACTAATAACTACTACTACAACTACTAATAACAATCACACAAATCACTGTAAATAGTGAAATACGTGCGCATTATAAATTCTGTTATTATTATTATTATTATTATTATTATTATTATTATTATTATTATTATTTTATGATGATTAATATACTGATACCATTAGTAATAAAGAGTAAAAGTAATACATAACACATAATGCCCACATACAACGATTTCACATTTATATATATATCAACAATAAAACCATGACAAAACTTCAAAGCGCTATGGATACGTTGATGTCCCTTCAGCACAACAAGGCAAGCACGTTTATAATGGTCTCAAAATACAGTGACATTTTTATGGCAAGCACCAAAGCAATTATTTATTTAACTAATATTATTCTTTTTAACTGATACAGTAAATTTGTTATATGTATTTCAATGATATGTATTTTAATGAGAAACACGTATTAAAAAAATGTTGCGTGGCAGGCGGAAATTTCCATAAATCATCTGAAAACTTTGGTAAATCTATAAGAAAAAATAACCAGTAACAGTACACCATCTGAATATTTTAGTTAGGGTTAGATATAGTTTATACATTTATTTACGTATAAAACAAACAATACAGGTCTAATAATTATATTCAGCTAGTGAGCTTCTTCGCTGCGCGGAGACTGACTTATAATATATAATGTAGATTAAGCCAATGTATACTATATAACAGTGTCTACTTGGGAATGCTAGTATTAGCCTACTGCTGAGAACTAACAAAATGCAAATCAAGGAACGCAACTATTAAATATGGTCGATAATAATTATGCTCATATTAACAAAGTATACCGTTGCGAAATGCTAAATCTGTGTAAATCGAACAGAATTAGAAGCAACAGCGATCATTTTTAATGTCAACTAGTCGTAGTCATGCAAGCATCATTTCGTAACACATCGGAGAGCTTCGTTCGACTTCGGTGATTGCCTTTTTGGGCGAATGACTGGAACTAGGTTGGAAAAAACAAGTTTGCGGCCCGGCGAACCTTTCCAGGCAGTTGGCCACAACCTAAATCCATGAGTACAGTATGGTTCGCTTTGGTCGTTGAACCTATAGTAAGGTGAGGTTCCTCCACACTGGCCGGTAACTTCTGTGTAGAAGACTTTCGCCGTGTGATGCCGTGCTGACATCACCCCAGTTATTCGCCTCGATCTTACTACACGCCGGGAAATGTTGGGTCTGTTCTATTCAGTGCCCGAATCCACAGGACCGAACTATAAAGTTAAATTACTTGAACTTCATGTTCGTTAGACTTTGAACATAACCTTTTTAGTTTTACCTTTTTCTATTTATTTTTATTGTTAGGGTTTTGATCGGCTTTGAACATGCTACCTTATCTTTTAGACGTACAGTTTTATTTAATTAGGGCCCAGTAACAGCATTTGCCGATAATATTCGGTTTGCAGTTAAGGCTACAACAGGCGTTCTACCATTCTTCGTCTTCTTCTTCTTCTACTTCAGGATACTTCATCTAAACGAAGAAAAACAACCTCTCCCATTGCTGATAGTGCAGCCACAACAGGCAGTTAGTATGGGGCGCCATGTGTCCATTTATTCTATGTGACTATTCTATACATAGAATAAATTCTATGCACATAGAAAGCATTCTATGCACACAAAAAGCATTCATTAGTTGAAATTCCATTTATAAAAAAGAAACCAATATTGTAAGTCATAGAATAAAATTCTTTGTATAGAATAACATTCTATAATATAGTGTAAAATTCTATGTCCATAATACAATTCTATGTAAAGAATAACATTTTATAATAGAGAATAAGATTCTATGTCTGTAATACAATTCTATATTATAGAATGCACTTGTATGCATAGAATTGTATTCTATAACATAGAATGAATTCTATTACAAAGAATGAATTCTATAACATAGAATTTATTCTATGTGCATACAATTCATTCTATAACATAGAATGAATTCTTTAACATAAAATAAATTATATGACATAAAATGAATTCTATGTGCATAGAATAAATTGTATAACATAGAATGAATTCTATAATAAAGAATGAATTCTATATGCATAGAATGAATTTTATAGCATAGAATGAATTCTATGACATAGAATTCATTCTATGACATAGAATGAATTCTATAGGCATAGAATGAATAGTATAACATAGAATGAATAAGATGACATAGAATGAATTCTATGACATAGAATGAATTCTATAACATAGAATGAATTCTATAGCATAGAATGAATTCTATGACATAGAATTTATTCTATAGCATAGAATGAATTCTATAACATAGAATGAATTCTATAGCATAGAATGAATTCTATGCTATAGAATTTATTCTATAGCATAGAATGAATTCTATGTTACAGAATGAATCCTATGTCATAGAATTCATTCTATGCTATAGAATTCATTCTATGCTATAGAATAAATTCTATGTCATTGAATTCATTCTTTGCTATAGAATTCATTCTATGTTATAGAATTCATTCTATGTCATAGAATTCATTCTATGTCATCTTATTCATTCTATGTTATACTATTCATTCTATGCTATATAATTAATTCTATGTCATAGAATTTATTCTATGTCATAGAATTCATTCTATGTCATAGAATTCATTCTATGTCATAGACTTCATTCTATGTTATAGAATGAAATCAATATATACACTTTTTTTAAATAGTAAAAACTGGGGCACTGTCAAGGTATAGAGAACATTTTTTATGGCATGGGACTGTATTGCAGAGAGATATACACATTGCCACATCCCATCACCACACCACATCACTCTACATCACACTGCACCACAAATGTGATGGGTAGGTGTGGTGGAGTGATTAGGTTATGTGACGATGTGGTCTGATTCACTGCTTTTAAGGCATAATAGACCTGTATTGCAGATACATACATACACATTTCCACATCACATCACCACACTACATCACTCTAAATCACACCACACTGCACCACAAATGTGATGGGTGGGAGGGGTGGGGTGATTAGATTATGTGATGTGATTCACTGATGCCATGATATGTGCTGTCTGCTGCAATGTGAAGATGTGCTGCTGCTGTGATGTCGGCTGATGTGATGTGATGATTTGTTGATATGATGTGATTTTTTTTTTTTTTTTTTTTTTTTGTCCCCAGCAAAGTGGGTTATATTAATTCTTACACAAACTCTTCAACATAAACAAACCAAGATAACATTAATTTCATTAATATCACTGAAATCATAAACATTAGATAAACTCATACACACACACACATATATGCACATACCCACATACACACATACATACACACACATATATATACACACATGCACATTTATAGTAAATAAATAAAGAATACAACACACACATAAAACTAGAGGGGGTAGGTAAGGAGGTACTGCTGTGTTTTCTATTGTAGTCTTAATAAAATTATAAAAAACATAAATAAATGAACTATATAATTATTTAGAAAAAGGAAAAGCGGCTAAGGCTAACCAGGTCCACCGAAAGTTACACTAAATCTACTAATGATTATTGTATGAACAAGTTCAGATATAGTTCCCAATTCAACTGGAAAAGATGTAGTTTCTCCTTTACAGTACAATGATATTTTTCCATGCAAAATCTATATTTTAGGACTCTTAAAAAGCTTTGTATGTTAGGTTTTGATTGTTGCCATTTACTGGTATAAATATAGTATTTTGCACAAACAAGAATCATATCCAGTACTTTGTCAGTTGAAACATTTTCCTGTACACCAAACATGACTAACCGTTCAGTAAACTGAAAATTTACAACATGCTTACATTTACTGTTTAACAACTGTCCAAGGTCTGTCCAAAACTTGTTCACACATTGACAATGCCACATGAGGTGTCCTATTGTTTCTTCTTCCCTCTCACAGAATGTACACAAAGCAGAGTCAATTACTTTTCTTAAAAATAAATAACGATTTGTAGGTAGTATTCTATGAAGTAATCTTAGCTGGAACCATCTTAATTTACAATCTTTTGTCGTTTTATAACATTTTTCAAAGATAGTTTTCCAATTCAATTCATCAAAAATAGAATTCCATTTGGTTGGACCGGGTGGGAGTGACTTTGCCTTTAGGAGCTCAGCCTGCACACTTTTATTTCCCCCTTTTATGATTGTACATATTTTTGGCGCTAAGAGCTTGTAATTTGCTGTTGATGAAAAATTCATTTTCTTCTGATATTCGTTAGCTGCATCAATAATGCCTCTATACTGTAAAAAATTGGTATGCAGTACATCAGGGAATCTCAGCTTAAATTCCTCAAAATTCATGAAAAATCCATTTTCGTTACGTAAGTGATATATATGGTTGATTCCTGCTTCAATCCAATCTTTATTATAGACAACATGATTGCCTACAGTTACATTTATGTTGTAAAAAATATGTTCCGCATTAAATTCACTTATGTCTTTAGGTCTAGTTTTTAAGCTTAAATTTCTAAAGTGTTTCAGAACATCGCGCCAAAAGGGATTTTTCAATGTGTGCGTGAGCCCATTGGCAAACTCACCCCCCAGTATAAAAAGGTTGTCAAGTTCTGGGTACAAGCATGAAACAATTTCTTTTAAAGACGACTCCGATGATAATAACCTTCGCAGCCAGCTTATTTTCAATGATGACAAAAATACAAAAACATTCAACATTTTCAATCCCCCATTCTCATATGAGTCGCACACAGTTGCTTTATTTATTTTGCTTTGTTTGCCATCCCATAAGAACTTGTAAAACAAACTGTTTAATTCATTCAAAAATACACGATCCGGGTCTGGCAAAGTTATAAATAAATATGTCAATTTAGAGACAGCAAGTGCTTTCACAATTGTAATTTTGCCAAATGGTGTAAGCTGACGCTTTTGCCAAGTACACAATAGCTTTTTAATTTCATCCAGTTTCCCATCGTAGTTTATGTTGACAATGTTGTCGGTATCTGTTGTGAATAAAATACCCAAGTATTTAAAAATACCGGGATCCCAGCAAAAATTTTTATCACGCATGAATCTCTGTTCAGAGTTTTTCTTACTACCTAGCCATATAACTTGTGTCTTTTTATAGTTAATATTTAAGCCTGACATTTCCGCAAACCTGCATAGAACCTCTACCGCTTCCTCAAATGACTCTTCGCTCCCATCTAAACATAGAGCGGTATCATCAGCAAACTGAGACAAAAGAAATTCCTTGTTTCGAATTTTAATACCTTTAATTTTCTCATTCTCACGCAGCATTGCTGACATAATTTCAGCACACAAAAGGTATAAATAGGGTGACAAAGGATCTCCCTGTCTTACTCCTCTACAAATATTGAACCAGGATGAGTATTGACCATTCAAAGAAATACAAGATTTGATGTCGGTATAGAAGGTTTTTACCCAATTCTTTATATCTGCCCCGAAATTGAAGAAATTCAGAGTTTTATCTAAAAATTCCCACGAAATACTATCAAATGCTTTCTCAAAGTCCACAAGTAACAATAATCCTGGAATCTTTTCCTGTTCAGTGTGTAACAGTAAATCATATATTAGACGTATGTTCTCACCAATATACCTCCCTTTCATGAAACCTTTCTGGTCTGTGTGTATAAGTTTATGTAATACTTTTTTTATTCTGTTTGCAATGCATGCTGAAGCAATTTTGTATGATGTATTAAGTAATGAGATAGGTCTCCAGTTCCCGATGAACTGTTTAGGTTTTCCTTCTTTAGGGATACAAGTTATAACACCCTGACGCTGCGTTACTGACAATTGTCTGTTCAAAAAGCCACAATTAAGAGAGCGTACGAGAAAAGCACCAATATCACTAAAAAAGAATTTAAAGAATTCCGCAGAGAACCCATCACTTCCAGGACTTTTATTATTTTTCATTGAACGTAAAGCATCAAGGGCTTCATCAAAAGTTATGTAACCTTCTAACATAGTCTTCTCATCATCATCTAATTTTGGCATCTCCTGTACTATGTTATTAAGATCAACCTGCGATACACTATGCCGACTGTACAAATTCTCATAAAAACACTTAGTTTCATTCAATATTTGAAGTTCATCAAAAATCATCTCCCCATCACCTCTGTCCAAAAAACACATGTGCTTGTTCAAAAAGTTCCTATTTTCTAAGTTACAGAAGTACTTACTAGGCTTTTCTCCTTCATTAATCCATTGTAAACGAGAACGAATAATCATACCATTAACTTTTTTTTCTCTTAAGCTTTGTAACATCATTCTTTTTTCTTCTAAAAGTTGTACTGACTCTTGATTAAGGGCATCTCCTGATTCCAACTCTAAAATTTCCTTCACTAAACTTTCTTCTTCCATGTTTTCTTTCTTTTTCACAAAAGTGGAATAGGAGATGGTCTTACCTCTAATCTCCATCAAAAGTGTCTCAAAGAAGAGTTGATCATTGATTACAAGTTGTATATCCTCATTTGCAACACTGCAGATATTATCATGATTGTATACAGGCACCACATACTGTCTTTTTACACTAAGAATAACTTGTTTTACTACTTCCATATATTGTTTGTCTTGTAGTAAAGAATTATTAAATTTCCAATATTGATGCCTTCTCGTGCCTCTATCTTTAATTTTGAAACCAATTGTAATAACTGAGTGATCTGAACGGTATCCAGATGATATTTTAACCTCGTTGATACTAGGCAGTAGCACATCTGAAATTAAAAAATAATCCAGTCGACTTTGTTGCACAGAATTGAACCTTCTCCAAGTGTATCCTCTTTTATCAGGATGCATTTCACGCCAAACATCAGAAAGTTCAAAATTGTTCATTAAATCCTTTATAATAGTCCTACTTCTGGGACGAGAAGCGAAGCTTTTATAATTCCTTGCATCTATGTGTGGATCTAAAATCACATTCCAATCACCTCCAATCACTATCTGTGAATTACCAAGCCCTTCAATTTTTTCAAAAACATTAGCAAAAAAAGAGGGTTTATCACCATCACTAGGACCATAAACATTCACTAAGGTTAATCTCATATTATTAAATTCAATATCTAACATCAAAAAACAACCCTCATCGTCCTTAATAACTTTATGAACTTTATAGTCAAAATTACTGTCAATTAGTATTGCTACTCCATGTCTATTTGTATTTTTTCCTGCCACAAAACAGTTATAGCCCCAGCATGTCCTGATAAAGTTTTGTGAATCAGTTTTCCAGTGTGTTTCTTGCAAAAAAAATAACTTGCATTTCTGTTTACGCAAAAAATCAAACACATCTTTTCGCTTCACATGGTCCCCAAGACCATTACAATTAAAAGACAGAATACGAAATACATCTTTGGTTTCTGTGGCATTCATTGATCACAAACAAAAAGTGTATCAATCATACATATATCATTCATAACCAATACTATATGGAAGGAAGAACTAATTATGGGCAGATGCACCATAAGACATGTCCGCTCTATTAAACGGTCGCAGCGTACAAAGTAAACAATTAACGAAAAGGTAAACATGTCATGTATAACATAATAACAAACCAGCAGTCTTGAGGGCAAAAAACAAAAAAAAAGCAAACACAAACACAAGGAGTTTGAGCCGACAACAAGCCCACTCCCACCACAGATAATACACTTGCCGACACAAACACAGGAAAACACAAACAAAAGGAAAAAAAGAAAAGAAAGGAACATTTTTTTGGTGACTCACCGCTCCCTGCTTGAACCATAACCTAGACCCAAATGGCGAAGACTTCTTAATCCATAAATATCATCTAATGATAAGTGAAGGAAAGAAAAATCGAAGCACAAGTCACTGTGTAAACACCAACACTTCGTCTGCCATCTTTTGTGCGCAGTAACACAACGTACAGAAAACAGGCTCCTGATCCCCAATTGGTTCATTCTTTGTTTACTATACTGAGGTGTGATTGACTTTAAAGGGGGTCGACTCAAACATAATTTATGGTATCAACAACTATAATGTAACAACTTGCATTCTCACATCGCCATAGTTAATTACAAGAAGTATTATTTCCATATGTTTTCCTCTTCTTCTTCTTCTGACCCTTTCTGAGAAACCCATTCATCACTACTGTTACAGTTGTCTTCGCGACTTTGCTGAAAAGTAGAAGGCTTATTATGCAACCCCCCAACACCGCTACTATCAGCTGCACCCCGCAGTCTTCTTATATCTCTACCTCTCCCTCTCATTTTCTTGTCCTCAACTTTGGCCTCTCGGATTTTTTTATCAACTTTTACCATGTTTTGTCCGTTCACTCTCCCGATCATCTGTGATTGCACTAATCTGGGAGTATCACCGCTGTTAGGTGAATCAAGCACGTCAATGTCTGATAGTCTTCGTATTTGTTTAATGATCCCTGCTTTTGTTTTCACAAAAATCTGTCCCATGTTCGTCCAGCACTGATCAGTTGTATCTGCCATCCTTGATCTGTTGAAAAGAATGTAATTGTCCTTTGTAAGATCTTCCACAATGACTATTGATCTTGTAGTTTGTCCAGCCATTTTCTTCAGCTTTTTCCTGCTCGCGATAACTTCATTCCTGATTTTTCTCGATACAAAACGAACGATGATAGCCCTAGGCTTGGATGCTTGCTGTTTGCTGCCAAGCCTGTGAACCGCGTCCAGGTCGCCCTCTTTGATGTGTTTCAATCCCAGCCTTTCATGAAATAACTTCAACACAGCTTTCTGGCATTGATCTGCTGTTTCATTTGATGGCTCATCTACAAAATAAATTCTGAGATTGTAATTTCTCGAGTATTGTTCGTTGAGATTACTTCTTTCCTCTGCTTTCTGTGCTCTCGAACTTGCTACTTTTGTCAAGTTTTCTGTTGTTTCATGGCCTGACTTGAGATTTCTTACTTCTTTCTTCAGTTTCTCATTTTCTTGCTGTAACTCAAAAATTCTTGATTCCATTCTTTCCATCATCGCCATAACTTTGTCCATCTTTTCTCCATTAGTCGTGAGTTTCGCCATGATAATTGTTTCAACGTGTGACATAGAATGTTGCGAGTTGCTATCGTTTTGTGTTAGCAGCGGTTGACTCGATTGCGTTGAATTCAACAAGTTGTCTGCTACAGATACTTCCGCCATCCCGATTGTCAAACTACGCCGCGACAAAGTCGGAAAATGGCTCAGAATTAATGGAGTACTTACTGCTTCTTGCTTGTTTTTTCTTGTCTTCTTCTTTTGCTGTTTCTGCTTACCTTCCGTCTCAATCACACTATCCTCTTGATTTGATGACGATGAGGTTTGGCATACTTTACGCTTCAATGAATGTGCGCGTTGTATTCCTACTATTGACTTGTATGCTTGACTCTTGCGCAGCGATCCCTTTCCAAACATCACTTCGTCAGGGCTTAATTTTTCAGAATTTCGACTTGAAAATCATATCTCCTGATTCAGCATGGTGAGGCGAATAAATTGGTCTACTTTTTCATAATGAAATTTGAATATATCCGATGTTAATTGACTGAATGACCAGAGACTTTCATCTAGTCGCCTTCGCCCTGGCTTGAGCGATCGCTCACCGATATGATGTGATTTTATGTGGTGGTGCGTTTTCACGATGATGGTGATGAAGCAATGTGATGCAGTGATGTGATGTGATGATGTGATCGATGTGGTGATGATGCGATGTGGTGATGTGTCATACAATATCTTTTTTTAAATTCTAAATTTTGTTACAATTTATTAGTTGTGTTTTTTTAATTTTATGTGAATGAAATGAATTATATGTATATAGAATTAATTGTATAACACAGCAAGAATTGTATGACATAAAATTCATTTTTTTAACATAAAATGGATTTTATTCGCAACACTGAATACATTCTATTTTCATATAATTGTTTTTTAACATTTGGTGCACATAGAATGCATTCTATGTTATAGAATGTTCATTCTATAACATAGAATGTTCATTCTATAACATAGGATCCATTCTATAACATAGAATGTTCATTCTATAACATAGAATGGTCATTCTATAACATAGAATTAATTCTATAACATATAATGTTCATTCTATAACATAGAATCCATTGTATAACTTAGAATGATAGAATCCATTCTATAACATAGAATGTTCATTCTATAACATAGAATGCTCATTCTATGCTCAACTAGGTCATTCTATGTGAAGCGAGGCTGTGACGTATAAAGGGACACGTGGAGCCTTGCACGCGCAATGGCTGACGTACCAAGCGCTCTGCGGCTTTATCAGACATCATAATTTCGTGAACAAGCATTTAGGTTTCTTGATGCGGACGACTTCGACGGTATAATTAGTGTGAATAGATCGCTTAGCAATAAAAATAATTGACGTCACACCCTCCCCCCCCCTCCGCCTATGCGTGCTTGCTTTTTTCATTACAATGTGCTGAGGTTCTGTAAGGGTTTATAGTGACAAAATCTAATTAAATAATCAGTTCTTTTCGCTCAATACCGAAGAAATAACCGTACTGTACACTCATAAAAAGCAATAATTAATATATTTAAAGGTCGAATATTGCTATACAACTCTGAGACATAATAAATGAAAGGTTCATAAAGCTGAATATTGCAAAAAATCTATTTCACCCCAAGCGGCCCCCCAGGGCGCTATGCACAAAGGCGTGGCGGCCACATTGCTGCGGGAATAACACAGCGTGATCGAGTTTGAAAATGGTGAAGTACTTTGCTGCGTTTGGATGCTCTAACTCCGACGTAAAACCTTTCTGCAAAGAAAAGAACATTTCCTTTCATCGATTTCCACTTCGAGCGCAAATGATGAAGCACTGCATGTCGTCAACTCTAAACTGAATGTCAGTGACAAATCGCTCTGTAATCATTATTGCACGAGTGTGCTATGTTCAAAACATCACAATATCCCAAAATGTTCTCTATACCTTGACAGTGCCCCAGTTTTTACTATTTAAAAAAAAGTTTTTATATTGATTTCATTCTATAACATAGAATGAATTCTATGACATAGAATGAATTCTATGACATAGAGTGAATTCTATAGCATAGAATGAATAGTATAACATAGAATGAATAAGATGACATAGAATGATTTCTATGACATAGAATGAATTCTATAATATAGAATGAATTCTATGACATAGAATGAATAATATGAGATAGAATTTATTCTATAGCATAGAATGAATTCTATAACATAGAATGAATTATATAGCATAGAATGAATTCTATGACATAGAATTCATTCTGTAACTTATAATTCATTCTATGCTATAGAATAAATTCTATGTCATAGAATTCATTCTATGCTATAGAATTCATTGTATGTTATAGAATTCATTCTATGTCATAGAATTCATTCTATGTCATAGAATTCATTCTATATCATCTTATTCATTCTATGTTATACTATTCATTCTATGCCTATAGAATTCATTCTATGTCATAGAATGAATTCTATGTCATAGAATTCATTCTATGCTATAAAATTCATTCTATGCATATAGAATTCATTCTTTATTATAGAATTCATTCTATGTTATACAATTTATTCTATGCACATAGAATTCATTTTATGTCATATAATTTATTTTATGTTAAAGAATTCATTCTATGTTATAGAATGAATTCTATGCATATAGAAATAATTCTATGTCATGCAATTTATTTTATTTTAAAGAATTCATTCTATGTTATAGAATTCATTCTTTGTAATAGAATTCATTCTATGTTATAGAATATAATTCTATGCATACAAGTGCATTCTATAATATAGAATTGTATTACATACATAGAATATTATTCTCTATTATAAAATGTTATTCTATACATAGAATTGTATTATGGACATAGAATTTTACACTATATTATAGAATGTTATTCTATACAAAGAATTTTATTCTATGACTTACAATATTGGTTTCTTTTTTATAAATGGAATTTCAACTAATGAAAGCTTTTTGTGTGTATAGAATGCTTTCTATGTGCATAGAATTTATTCTATGTATAGAATGGTCACATAGAATAAATGGACACATGGCGCCCCATAGTTAGTTCCCACCATCGCCGTTTATTGCTGTTCGTGCCGTTAATGCTACCACAGGCGCACGCACCACCAATACCATCTCCACTATTATATATGCCATCTCCACAATATGTACTTTATGGAAAAAAGCAGAACCTGAAAAGCGTGCTTGCCAAATCTGTCAAGCAGCGGTTACACTCTAGAGGGGGAAATCGGCTACCCAAAGCTAATTGTTATAGAAGCAAAACTTACTGCATCGGGTAGAGAATAATTGGGTTAGCTTATGGTTCAAAATCGGCCGACAGGGACGTAGGGGAAATATATATTAAAATAATTTTTGAAAATCGTTATTTTCCGTGTTCGCCCCCTTTTGACGCTGTTCGTTTACCACACATCGCACAGCACGCATTCCACAAAAGTGGGTCGCAGGTAACGTCATTCTGACCTTTGACAGCTTTGTTTTATTGAAATGGCGGCAAACAACGGGATGCAGCAGAATTATGCTGATCGCGTTTTATAAGTTGTTTTGCAACAATATTAGATGTAAACTGCACGTTAATTATCGCATGCAGGTATGTTAGTTAGGGGGAGGAGATACTTTTGTCTTGTTCAGGCGAGAATTGCATATTTAGAGAACAATAGGTTTGAATGTATGGTAAGTGAAACAATGTCAAAATTTTGTCTACATTATTTTTTTCCTATTTAGTCTTTTGTCGATATGCTCAGAGAATCCATTTCTTAGATTTTTTTAATTAAAATATACATTTTGTCACCAGGGTTTCTGAAGTATAAATGTATGATAGGCGAAACAATGTGATAATTTTTAATATATATATATTTTTTTCTTCTCTTTTTTTACGATTTAGTATTATTTCAATATGCTCAGATCAGAGAATTCATTTATTAGATTTTATAGTAATATATATTTTGTTACCAGGGCTACTTAAACGTGAATGTATGGTAGGCAAAACAATGTCAAAATTTTATATACATGAATTTATTATTATTATTATTATTATTATTATTATTATTATTATTATTATTATTATTATTATTATTATTATTATTATTATTATTTACGATTTAGTATTGATAAGCTCAAAGAATTCAGTTATTAGATTGTTTAGTAATAATTGTCACCAGGGTTTCTGAAGCTGTATGCGGCACTTGCCGAAAATCAAGGAACCAAGATGACGTCATCATTTATCCGACAAAAAAAAGGAATTTCTAGTATTTTGCTTGCTAGCAAAACAAGAGGAGATTCATTATAAATCAGTGAGGGTGACTTTGTACACGTTGCTTGTCGTCGCAACTATACTAACAAAAAAAGTATAAAGACATACTTGAACAACATTAGTTCAGAATCAGGTTCACGGTCCAGTAGGTCAAGCACAGCGCAGTTTAATTTTAAGAAACAGCTGTTTGTTTTGTTCAAAAAATGTAGACAAAACTGAAAAAAGGCGTCTACAATTAAAAGATGAGTGGTAAACATTTCGAACATTGGAATATAAAGAAACTCTTCACATGGCTTGTGCAAAGCGCAGTAATGATGACTGGGCACAAAAGGTCACTGCAAGACTGGAACTTGTTAATGATTTAGTTGCTGCAGATGCAGTGTATCACAAAAATTGTAATAGTCGCTTTCAGTCATTCAGATCAGCAGAATCAGCAAGCAAAACGTGGCCGCCGAAAAAATTAAGCCTTGGCAGAGGCCTTTCAGAAAGCTGCGCGTTTTCTTGAAGAAAATAACAATGAACAGATCAATATCAATGATTTGATCTCAAAGATGAAAGAAATCAATGGAGGGGATGAAGCATACAGCCATCCCAAGATGAAATACGAATTAAAGAAACACTTTGGCGATGACGTTATAATCACATGTGTGGATAGGAAGGCTAACGTTGTTACGTGCTTAAGCCAGACAGACCTTCTTGGTCTGGAGTAATGCAGGCTGTGCACCAAGGTGCTTTTCCTGGGCAGTCCTCTGTTCTGTTTTTACCCATGATCGACCTTAACCCCACAGACAGAACATGCATACTCTCCACTCTGCACTATATTTGTTCTGAAGCCAAAAGAAACAACAAAACTGCAGTTCTGACATTTGACCAGCCTCTCTGGTGGAAGGCTCTTGACATTATACAAAGTAAACCGGAAGAAAGTCATCTTAGGTCTATTATCTTGCGACTTGGACCCTTCCATCTGGAGAAAAGTTTTCTGCCTTGCATTGGCCACCTTATGCCAGATTCTGGCTTACAGGAAGTCATGTCTCTTGTGTACGCCCCAAATTCAGTGTCAGCAATTTTAAATGGTGATGCAGTGGAGCGTGCAGTGCGTGCACATATCATGATAGATACAGCCCTGCATGCCCTTCTTATTGCAGACCTTCTGCAAATCCCTCTTCCAAAATTACCAAAACCCAGCGACAGCAACGATGCTCAGGACACTGATGCCTCTGTTGTACTTATTGATGGAGCATCAAGCAGTGACATAGATGGGCGTTGTGATGTACCTTGGGAACCTGTCCAGTCTCATATGCCAGAAGTGTTGGGAGAGGCGGTAAACGACTTTGAAGATATGAATGCTGTTGTTCACACTCATGCCAAACTGCTCAAAGGCGAGATAACAGCAGAGAACCTGAAAGACAGCCTTTGCTTGGAACGTATGAGCAAACGGATTCACGAACAGAAAATGTCACTTGGTCTAACCAGCAAAACATGCCAGCTGTGGCTGCAGTATTATGACAACAGTTGACATTCTGAAGCGATGTCTCAAGGCTGAGAGAACTGGCAACTGGCTGTTACACTTGTCAACCATGCATGAGATGTTGCCGTACTTAGCAGCTACTGGTCACAACCTCTATGCCAAATCAGTCTACCTGTACCTACATATGATGAATAAGCTGGACAAAGTGAACCCCAACGTTTTTAAAAGCTTCATGGATGGTTCCCATGTTATTCTGAGGTCTGACAGGTATTGGGCTGGATTATCCTCTGATCTTGTTATTGAACAGACCCTAATGCGCAGTGCGAAGTCCATAGGTGGTCTTACGAGAACCCGATGTATCACAGAGGCTCAGCGAGAAAAATGGGTGCTGTCGCTGCCTGCATGTGCCGGTATTAACCATGCCATGCAGGAATTGACTGGTACTCGGCGAGCAACGAGTGATGAACATGCAGAACTCGGAGAAGCAAGAGTTCAGAAAGATATGGAGGATATGGTCAAGATAGGCGCCTATCTTCAAGAAAGGAGCCCATTTCGGAAGACCCTACGCTCAGAAACATTGCCACAGGAGTGACTGCTGACCTCACTGTTAACGCCCATGAGGCAAAAAAGATTGGAGAACAGATAATCCGGTCAATAGAGGGACAGAATGCTGGTGAGCTTAAATTTACAAAGAAAGAACAAGTCAGGACTCTGGCCACAAAGCAGTCGAATTAAGGGGTCGGAGCACCCGTCAACATCGACGCACAGCTGCTATTTTAACGGTTTATTACTGCAGAACAAGGTCAAATGAGCGGGGAAGAACAAGAAATATTCAAATACGAGCTATGCAGTTATCCATCATCTTTGTTTGAATCTCCAGAAATAATGAGACTACCAAACAAGGCATCACTGGCCGATGACCTGTGGAAGATGGTGTCTGAACCTCCCGTGACCTGCAGTATGTTGTGGACGGAGGTTCCTTACTACAACGAGTACAAGCACCCTGGAAGCGGGGCTCCACATTCCAAAGCATTGTTGACTTTTACGTTAATGTTTATGTTAATAGCCAATATCCCCATGTCGTGGTAGTCTTTGATGGATATGGGTCTGGACCCTCAATCAAAGATATGACCCATATAAGATGCACAAAAGGAATGAAAGGAGTACCGGTTCATTTTACTCCTGACATGGCCCTGCTGTCTACTAAGGAAGTATTTCTTGCACACAAGGAGAACAAGTAAAGATTCATTTCTCTCCTTGGTTCATGCTTGGAGCGGACATGCACAGTCATACAAGCGAAGTCAGACTCTGACTTGCAGATTGTCATGGCAGCTCAAAAGGCAGCTAAACACAAGAGCACGGCTGTGGTAGGTGAAGACACGGACCTGTTGGTGTTGTTGATATATTACCTGTGTGCCGAAGACCATGATGTCTACTTCTATTCAGACAAACAACAGCAAAAGAAGAAAGTGTGGGGCATAAAGCGACTTGTTGATGTCCTTGGGTTCCCGCTACGTCATCTCCTGTTAGTTCTGCATGCCCTTACAGGTTGTGATACCACGTCTTGGCCCTTTGACATTGGCAAGGCTGTAGATCTCACAAAATTGAGGTCCAGCACCTGCTTTCAAAAGGCTGCCAAAACCTTTCTGGAGGCATCGTCAGTGACAGAAGTAGAAGCAGCAGGAGAGACAGCCCTTGTACTCCTATATGGTGGCAAAGAACATGATAGAATAGACGAACTGAGGTATCGCACCTTCTGCAGGAAAGTGGCCCTTGGAACAACCTTTGTTCAGGTGAATACGCTGCCTCCAACGTCTGCGGCTGCACGATTTCACAGTCATCGCGTCTACTGGCAAGTACAAGAGTGGATGGGCAACCAGCAGGACGCATGCCCAACAACATGTGGATGGAAGCTGGAGGGCATCATGCTACTGCCAGTGACAACCTTGCTTCCTGCTGCTCCACCAAAGCTGCTGAAGAAAATCCGATGCTCATGCTCGGGAAATTGTGATGCCCAATCCCGCTGTTCATGCAGGAGGTACAGGCTTCTTTGTTCTCCTGCCTGCAAGGAGTGCCGGGGTCTTAGCTGCTGCAACACTCCCCCACCCCATCCCGATGAAGTGTAGCAGGATTGGAGCACAAATGTTCAGTATGGTTTTGCGTTATCATATTAAGTTAAAGAAACTGACTACATAGTACAATGGTTTGCAGTGTAATTAACATGCTCATGTTGTTCATTGTTTATTATTTTATCTGTTGTCTCATAGGCCATTTACATAACCTTTCTATGTCATTAACTTTAACTAGATAACAGTATCGTTAATTGTTTATTATTTTATCTGTTGTCTCATAGGGCATTTACATAACTTTTCTACATCATTAACTTTAACCAGTTAACAGTATCGTTAATTATTATAAGGTTTTCGACAATGCAGTTTTATTACCTTTCAAACGAGGTGCTACTTGATAGGGTTCTAACGATTTTTGTAGACTGTGACCTTGAACGTGACCTTTAAATAGCCGCTAAAAAGTATGCCGCACACCAACTGTGTCCGATTTTTCATAATGCAGTGAAAATCTTTTCTATAACAATTTGTTTAGGGTCATAGCATATTTTTTTCTAGGTCCCCCAGGATATTAGCGCGCGCGGCATTCACATCGACCCTTGGCTCATAAACAATGAAAAAGGAGCCGAATTATTTATCATCTTGTGCGTGTCAGACAGGTCACGTGACTTTGCAAACGCTATTGTAGGGCAAAGTAAAAGTCGTTTGGCTTTTTTTTTTTTTTTTTTTTTTTTTTTTTTTTTGGGCGCACGGCACTCGCGAAGTATGAAACTGCTGAGCTAACTTAAAAACAGAACTAGAGTAAGTGCGTAGCCTTTTGACCTCTTGACAGGTTTTCTTTTTTGTCGATCGTCTGCTTCGCCCGCTAAGACCACGAGAAGTGTTAGCACTTTACGGTTATTTTTAGGCCTACCCTTGTATGTAGGACATAGTGTGAGATTGTGCACAGTACCCGAGTCAGAGAAACCCGTCCCCTATACGCTTAACGTGTCCGAAGACGTAAATTTTCCTTAAAAAAAAAAAAAAAAAAAAAAAAAAAAAAAAGGACCCGAGTATCACACCCTTATAGTCATCTTTTTTTTTTTTACTTTTTAATATAAGATAATACAAAGCTGTCGGCCTTTCCGCGTGGTGGTGCCCTGAATACGTGAGTTACAACAGTGGGCCATGTAAGTGAAGAACTTTAGGTGTGTATGTACTAAAGGTCACATGCATTTTCATTAATTATTTTTTGAGTCGCCCCATTAAGGGACAGAGGATGTTTTTGTCCAACTACATTAGTGTACCAGAATCACAATGTTTAACAGATTGTTTAGCAAACCAGACAGACATATAGTTTGGGTGTGTGCGTGTGCGAGTATGTGTGTGTGTGTATTTATTTCCATTCCGAGGCATATTCCTTGTATTTGAAATTGGTAATTGACTTTGACTTGACGGCAGTGAAGGGGAGGAAGAAGAATGAATGAACATCGAAGTTTTAAAGGTTTGCAGCCACCATTGACGAAATAGCAGAGGAAGATATAACCATCCTAGAAAAGAATGGTGGGGGGGGGGGAGGGGGTCGAGGGAGGGGGGACTTAAATCAACACTGAACCAACCACCAGAGCTATCCTGCTGCCAAATCGGATAGCGAAAATTGACCTGACATTTTTTTTCATCTTGCCCACCCCGGGGTTCTAACCTGGATTACCGGTGTGTCAGGCAGTGAGGCAAATAAAAGAAGAAGAAGCAGAAGGCATAAATGCACAAAGCTACCAGCCTTGTGTAAGTATATAATCAGCGAGGCTGTAAGATGAAGGTTAGATATTACTTACTTTCTGGTTACTTGTTTGGTACGATGTTTTACCACTAGGTTTGTTTCAGCAGATATTTTATGCGGATCAGTGGTTGTCCGGTCCAGATTTGGCTTGGAAGAGTCTGCTGAGTAATAATCATGTAATGTAATGTAACGTAATGTAATGTAATGTAATGTTAGAAGCTTGAGGGCTGTTACTCGAACCTTTACAGAATCCTTGTTGTTAATTATGAAGTGTTTTGACTAATATGTGATCCAGTTGCATGACAAACATTTTTATTCCTATCGTCTTTTTTTCCCTACCCTCTCAGTGCATTTGGTTGCCAATTTGACGTCAAGCGTGACGTAAATAACCCAATGTAATGGTAATTTGCATTGCATTGTTCATTGTAACTATAAATCTACCTTGTGAACCAGCGTTGTTGATAGATGAACCGAGAAGTTATAGTATGTCCTTTGTATGGATGTTTTAAATACTAATTACTACCGGCCTACCACCCCACCCCCTTCTCCCCACCTCCCGCGTGGTTACCATCCATTCTCTTCCGCCCACCTTCTCTGACTACCCGTGGTAAACCATCTCCTCTCTCCCACACACCTTCTATGACAATCAACTCGTTGCTAAATTGCCTACACGGTAATCGTCAAGGTAACAGGGGACAGAACTCTTCAAGTCAAGATGGCGGCAATTTTGGAGCGGATCGATTGAACATTTCACTGGCAAATTAAAAGGTATTTGTGAACAAATGAGGGAAAAAGCAATAACGTAGTGACGTGCCCATGCAGGAGCACAACTTATGTTCATGCCAAACGTGGTGACGATGAGAGACAAACTGTGGATTTATAGTCAGAATTAAACACACTTAAAATAAAATAAAATGAACAACTATTGGACCAACAGCCCTAATAAAATTTAAAAAAAAAAAAAAAAAAAGGAGACCGAGCGTTGTGGCCAAGTGGGCTAAGGCGAGACTAACTTGCCTTATCCACAAGCCAGAAACCAATGGCGCCTGACAGGTGTGGGTTCGAGCCAGCATCTGGGCGTTATGTTTCTCCGAATATTATTTACTTTCGACTCGGGCAACGTCTCGGGGGTTTTCTCCGGGTACTCCGGTTTGCTCCCCCAGCCAAAATTTCAAAAATTCACAAATAATGTTAGGTAGGTAGGGTTTGGGCGCGCCACTGGCTGCGACTACGCCTTCCCCGTGGGAGGCGGCCCAGAGTTTCCCGATAGAAAGGGATAATAAACTGCAGCAAAAAAAAAAAAATCAACCTAATCAGAGACATAGACCTATATATAAGATTCGATTTGCAATGTCATTTCTCTACATCGTGAATAGTCTCTGTGAGTGATTGCCTGAGTGTGAGCTTTTGTTGAACTAATTTGAAATATACTACTCAAAATAATACAAGGGCCACTTGGACATATGGGTCTCTCTTTAAATCAGAAACACGAATTCAATTTATTAGTTCATCATATTTTATTGCAATCATTTCTGCATCAATAACAAAAACGATTTTAGACATCAGTCGCTTAAAATTCGAGTAAATTCAATTTAACTGGACATACCTTTTATTTACAAAATCAAAACTTTAAAAACCAAAACTCTATAGAATCAGTATCGGGTGTGGCCACCGTTTGCATCAATGCAGTCTTGGCATCGTTGTCTCATGGACCGTATCAGGTAATGGAGGATGTTTCCTTCGAAAATATAGTTTTTGTTGTTGTTGGTTTTTTTTTAATGAATAAATTCCGTAGTTGTTGTGCCTAATAATAGCAACAGCCGGTGGCTAGCGAACCAACATTCTGGAGCTAAAAATAGCAGCTACCAAGGTAGGCAAGAGACAGAACCTTTAAGAACAATGGCTTGTAAAGGTTTCCGTTTTAGGTTAAAATACACCCTACCCTACCCCAGACACTAAAGACGCACACTTCAAACCGCTTGGATCACTCAGAAATAGGGTCAAAGGTTACACAGCTGTACAGTTAAATTCAAGGGCAATAACTCCCTGTCAGAACCGAAATGGAAAATTAAAACAGCGGTTGGTTTGAGCAAAGAAAGCTCATTTTTATCATTGTTTAGTGTATTAACAATGCGAATTTTAGTGTAAATCCGTTTTTGCCAAAAGTAAACAATGCTTTCGAATTGGGGCCTTTCAAGTTCACCTCTCCACTTGAGAGAGGTGTTATTCGGCTAGTCTCAGCTACGCAATGGGTATCACACTTTAGAAAGTGTCAATAAATTATTCAAAATCATGCTTTAACCACGGGAGGATACTTTATTTGGTGGGAAAGTCAACCTTTATCAATAGAAAACATAGCCAAATGTTTGCCGAAAAAAAAAACGGAATTTTCAAACTCGCACTTTAACGAAGGAAAATGAGATTTTCACAAGCGCCCTTTTACCACTGGAATACGGTTCTTTGTTCAGTTTTGTGTTTTTGTTAATTTTAAATTTTACCGATAGGAAACGAATTTTTCGAAGTCAAACTTTACTGAGGGCATTTGTGTTTTCTTCAAAATCCACTTCAAGAAACAAACAAAAAATTCAGTTGAAGTCAAAGAAAAAAAAATGCAATGTTTACATGACCATAAAATTGGCATAATTGTAAACAATCCACCCCACCCCAACTCCTTGAACCAAACCTCCCTCTCTTCCAGCCCCCATCTCCTCTTTTTTCCTACCTTCTTTTCCAATGAATTATTCAAAGTCATGGAATAGCGGTTTGTGTCAAAATGTGTTGAAACCAAACCCTGAAAAAAGCCTCATGGTCTTGTTCTCTGAGGATCAATCTGACGGAAAGGGAGGTAACTGATTTCTAACTTATTGCGCATTGCTTCCACGCAGGCTGCTTATGCAAAACTTCTCATCGTCTGACCGCTTCACAAAGCAAAGCATTATAAACGTACTTGCAGATGCTTTGCTTTGTTTACCACTTTGCTTCTGTTTCACTTCACGTCAGACCGCACCTTTAGAAAGCGGATGAAATTGGAAATGCTTTTTCATTGAAACGCGGCAGTTGCAAGAGCAGCGCCACACAGGATAAGAGAGGCGGATGAGGGTTGTGGTTTATGGGGTGGAGGGGGTGAGGGAGAGGCAAACGTGTGTGTGTTTGTGTGTGTGAGTGTGTATGAGCATGCATGCGTGCGTCCGAGTGTGTGTGTGTGTGTGTGTGCGTGCGAGCGTGTGTGTGTGTGTGAGTGTGTAAACGGGTAAAATCTGGCTGAAGAAATAAGGCCAAAAATCTTGTACGCGATCGGTTTTAATTAAACAAAAATTAGTTGGCAAACAGTGAATTAACGTTTGAAATGAATAATTGATACAACTTCTACAATTTGCAAACAGCGTCTGTGCTGAAAGCAAGTGATGGAATATTATTCAATTGTGTTTAAAGACCAGATCAACGTTGCACACACACACAAACTTTTAAAAATGTCAAATGTAATATATAATATAATTTGCTTACATATTCATACATTTCTTGTGTCTAATATTTGGGAAAATGTCATCTGAACTTCGTGTCCGACCATTCCAAAGGTAGACACTGGGTGACTTATCTCCCTTCAAAAAACTTACACAGGCGGGAAAAAAGGAGTTACCGGAACGCGATAAAACGCCATCGACGTATGTTGGAGGGCCTTGTTGTAGCTGTTGGAATGCACCTGGATCTGGGCCTGCTTGCTGTATCGGTAGCCGCCTAGATATAATGACTGTATGGAAGGAAACTCGCGAGGTGACATTATAAAGGGACGGAATCTCCTTATAACCTGCGCTCACGCTTACCTGAAATCTCTTTCACCGCAATAATAAGGTGTAAGTAAAGCCGTCTATGGTCATTCTATCTAATGTAGACGTTGGCCACAACAACAACACAGGTGACCTTGGGTTATCTTTCTAATGCTGCAACTAATCAAGTGCTTTCTTTCAGTCGTTCAGCATGGAAAGAAAAACCTCTCCCAAACATGATTTGTCAATGTTGAATATTGAATATAGTTGTACCTTCCTTCTCTGTCCCTCTTCCTGTTTCCAATAAGAAAGTCTAATACTTGAACGCACTCTTCAATGGGATGAAACCCACCATCATCTCTTATTCTACAGTTTTTTGCCCTTTACATGGATTTTTGCAAAGGACCAGGCATGTCTGAATGGTCCTTAAGTATGCACAGTCACGCAGAAGATATACGCGGATCTGTTTTTAAAGGAAACCATTTGGACCAAGTCTCGACCTCCTCCACAGATCCTTTAAACATTCACAGTTAGTGTTGCCCAAACAAAAACAACGATGCTTGCCATACCCACCAACAAACAAACAAACAAACCAAATCCAGCTATTTTAAAAGTAAAGTTATTTTAAGATCAATAATAAATTCCGTAGTTCTTGTGCCTATTAATAGCAACCGCTTGCCATAACTCGTGCGCTATAAATAGCATCTACCAAAGTCCCTAAGAGGTAGAACCCATAAGAAAGCTGCTTGAGAAGGGTTTCCGTTTTAGGTTTATTCAACAGACTCTACCCTATCCCAGCAAAAGGTACACTCGTGATGTCTCGTGGTTTATTCACAAAATACTGTAAAAGGTCGCGCGGCTAGGTTAATGGGTACACCGTTGAACACCTAGTTCGTTATTCATTGCTAACAGGGTCCAGCGGAAGAGGACTCACCCCTGGTCCGCATAAAAGATCTGCTGAAACAACCCCTGTGGTAACACTGAAGGCACTCCACTAACCAGTCACTTTAAAATAAAGACATCCCACGCCGGTGATGCTGAGGCTATACTCCAATTTATGGAACGCCTGTTTACAAAAACTAAATAAAATACAAACATCACTATAAAATATCAACAAAACACATGCATTTACAATGCCTACATTGCTAAATAATAACATCATAGGAAGCCCTAGTGACCATTTGGCACATTCCTAAGCTGATACAACAGACCTCACATACAAATGAGGAGTTTTGTCCCGGAAGAGTTTTCAAGTAAAAAGATAGGGGACTGGTCTAGCAAAGAAGAAGATAGTATAGTACATGTAGATTGATAGAACAGAGTAGGAATGAGAAAGAACAAACGAGACAGACAGCGACAGTGGGAAATTAAAGCACTAAATTTCCAGTTCAGTTCAGTTAATAAATTTATAGTCCCCAACACAGTATGCGTATAGGAGACTTTCTAAATTTCCAGAAAGTGGGGATACAATTTATACAGAGACCCCCGGCATGGTTGAACAGGGGAAATCACTCCCAGTCGTAACAGAAGCGGGAAATTCCAACGTTAGCGGTTGGTTTAAGCAGTGAAATGCCTCTTTATCGTTGTGTAATGTGATTGGTTTAAGCAGTGAAATGCCTCTTTATCGTTGTGTAATGTGATTGGTTTAAAAAAAGCGCGCCAAAGCACTCTTGGAATCCGGCATTTGCTAAATATAATATATATTCGTATATCTTGCGTCTTTGTTTAAAACAAAAAAATTACAACCCTTATTTTTTTTAAATACACTACATTATGGTTGTATAACATTACACATTAATATCTGCTGGAATGATCTTTTGTTTAACAAGATAGTCCCGAGTAAATAACGATAATGAAAAGATACCAACCAGTTTACCAGCATTTGAAAGATCCATTTTCCCCAATTCAATAGGTTTCATTTTTAAAAGAGATTTTGCAATCATAGCGTAAGCTGTATTTAGGCCCACTAAGACAACACTATGGTATCCAAGATTCACAATTGTATGTTCATATGGTACACTCATTTTTATATATAATAAAAAAATAATAATAAATTATTACTGCATTGAAAACAAATCTAATGATGGCTTCAATGATGGAGATGATTCAATTTCTTTTTCTACAAGTGGTTTTGGGGGTTTCTGTTTCTTTTTTCCTTGGCGGTATTTATATATTATATACCCACTTGCACCTACTACACCGGCTATACATAAATAATATATCTTATTTAAAGATTGTACTGGTTGTACAGGTTGTATTGGTTCTTCTTTATTTGTTGTTAATGTTTGTTGCGTTATTGTTTCTTCTTTTGGTGATTCCTTTTTTCTTAATATGTTTGCTTTTGTTTGTCTGTTCCATCTATGTAACTTGTTAAATTCTGCTAACTTCTTTCCAGCTGCAATTCTTCCTAGGCTCTTTTGTTTAGTGACTGTCACTGGATTCTGTTGTTTCTCCGAATTCTTCACCTCCGTCTCCGTCTCCATCTCCGGATTGGAAGAGTCCATTTTTAATAGCAGAGAAATTTATGTGTTGAAAAGTAATTACCCGGCTGAAAATGGTGCCAACAAGCTTCCAAACTTATAATACAAATTTCTTGATACCTCACTAATCCCATTGACAATAACTGGATCTTGAATCAAATCATCAAATAAATCATTCTCACAATCTAAAGTAACAAAGGTCGACCAAGCTTTGGTATATAACTTCACAATCGAACGCCCTAAACTTTTAACCATTAAAGCGCCGAGGACTTTATCATATTTATTATGTAATATAATGATATCTTTGGGCCTCAGTCTTTGTACGTGTTCAGGTATTAAGAACACCGAGGTAATACTTTGACTTTCCGGAAGCTACTAATGCAACCAGCCTGTCTCTTTTCTCGTCGTCAACACCTGTAGCTGTAATATTAATAGCTTCTTGCATTAACAAGTCATCTCAATTCATTTTAAATACAAATACAAATTAAAAAACTAAATTAAAAAATGGCCGGTGCTGCAATGGTCCTTGGTTCTGCTGCTGTGAATGCCTTAGCCTTTTCAGGATCAAATTATTTGTTTTCAAAACTGGGCAGTAAAGAAGAATCAAAACGGCATAACTTAGCAATGGAAAAATTACAACAAGATCAGGCCGAATACGAGAAAAACAGACTAATGCAGCTTGATTTTGTTAATAAAAGATTGAAAAAAGAAGGTCATGCTGATAAAACATTTGAAGATGTTGATGAAGCTTTGCACCAATATTATTTATTCACTGGCACAACACTACCTTCATTAAAACAGCCCGTGTTATCCGACTACTACACACCTAACATTGCACCTACAATGTCAGAGACTGGAGAATTAATTTTAATTGTGTTTGGAATAACAGTAGTTTATTACCTTGTTAAACAAAACTATAAATCTAAATAAAATATGACTTCGCGTTTGTCTAGATTATATTATTCTCAATCTGGATATTGGAAAGGGATGATAGCAGTAAATAAACTAGTAGAAAAGACTGGCTTGTCAGCAAACACAGTTAAACAATGGTTATTGAAGCAAGCTGTATGGCAAATCTATCTTCCACCCCCCCCCCCCCCCCCCCCCCCAAGAAAATAATAAGACCAAAATTTGAAAATTCCAGACCAAATGACACGCACCAAATAGATGTGTTATATCTTCCCCATGACAAAATACACAGAAAGAAATACAGATACGCCCTTACTGTTATTGATATAGCTACCAGGTTTAAAGACGCACATGCTCTTAGTGTAAGGAATTGAGTCTGTTCAACTATACTAGTGCAAAAATAAAATTATACATTTTTACGTCATTATCGTACTGCATGATGACGCACATTTCGCCATTTCCGGTGTTCATTAAAATGATCTGAAGAAAATGGATGTATGAATGTTGAGCAGTGTGTTTGTTATTGTAAAATAATCGTGTCCAGCCCTCTTTGGAGGAAGGTAGACCAATAGATAAAATATAGAATAAGTACTTGGATATTAAGGAATGATAATAATATAGATTTTGATGGAAATGTTTTAAGAATAAGGACTTGAATAGTGAAGGTCATAAAATGGAGAAAATGACCGTTGTTTTGCCCTATTTGTCTTATCTTTAAAGTAAATCATCGCCAACCCTCCACACCTCTCCTTGTTAAGCTACACTGGCTTCCTGTCGCAGAACGTGTTAATTATAAAACTGCCTGTATCTGCTACAATATTGTCATCGGTTCGGCTCCTTCTTATCTATCTGACCTTGTCTCCCTTTACACTCCATCTCGTTCCCTTCGCTCATCCACTGACTGTCGTCTTCTCCGTCAGGGCCGTTACAAAAGAAAATCTAATGGTTTCCGCTCTTTTGCTGTCCACGGCCCTCACCTATGGAATTCTCTCCCCTTTCATGTTAGACATTCTACCTCCTGCGAATCGTTCAAATCCAACCTTAAAACATCTTTTCTCAAAAGTCTTTCAGCAGTATCTGTAGTTGTAAAAGGGGTTTGGAGGAGTGGGGGGTTAAGTAGTAATTTAGTATGTTTTTGTCATATTGATTTACACAGCAGTAGTATGTACGCGTGAAAGAGTAACTTGTCTTATAATTATAGTATATGTATAGTGTGTATATGTGTTTGCGTAAGAAAGTGTGCGTGTATAGCGCTTAGATCCTTAGGGTTGGCACTTTATAAATGTTAGTTATTATTATTATTATTATTATTATTATTATTATTATTATTATTATTATTATTATTATTATTATTAAGAAGAGCGGCGAATTTTCATTATGAATAGATTTAAGGTGAAAATAATATTATGACATAACGTTAAGGATTTTGTTCACATTGTCTGTTTTAGGGTTTTTATTTGGAAGTAATCAGGGGACAATAATGCGGTAAACCATTCATCTATATTGGGGATCTGTTTATCTTCATCGTGCCATAAGACTGTCAACTTCATTGAACATCGACTGCGCCATTGAGACAATATCATCGGACATCAATGTATTCGTCATCCCTCAAATTGGTGTTATGATTTAGTATTATAGTTGTGTCATGTCGTCTTTGTGAGGAATAAATGAGTGTGAATGAAGTATTCAAACAAAAAAAAGTCATCTTTTATTTTATCATTCCAATTTATTTATTATTATGAAATAGAATTTTTTAACGAACGCTGCTTCGTTACACTTAGGACTAAAAATTCTGCTGAGGTCGCTCAAGCCTTAAATGTGATTTATTCAAGAGGGCCTCTAAGGTTCCCTAGACTTATTCAATGTGATGAAGGGTCTGAATTCAAAGGAGCTGTTAACCAGCTTTTGTTAAAACATAATGCAACTGTTAGAAGAGGAGTTGTTGGATTACACAGATCACAGGGTATTGTAGAAAACTTTAATCGGCAAATGGCAGAAATGTTATTCACTTATCCGTATTCAAAAGAGTTGTTTACTGAAACCCCTAATATAGAATGGGTTTTAAGGCTGCCTCGAGTTTTACGGGAAATGAATTCAGAACCAACCAGAGTTACAGGATTGAAACCAGTTGAGGCTATTAAAAAGAAACAGACTGTTGTTGCCGTTTCAAAGCCTGGTCAGATGAACAAAACTGTTAGATACCTTTATCAGCCTGGAGAAGTTGCTAATGACACTAGAAGAAGAGCTACAGACCCAATTTGGTCATTAAGCGTTTATGAAGTTGACAGGGCATTGTCTACTGATCTGCCTGTATATTATTTAAGACCAAGAAGCGATCGTAGAACACCGCAAAGAAATTTTGTAAAAGAAGAACTTCAGATTGTTCCACCAGACACAGAGCCATTAAGATTTTCTAATTAAGAAAATAAAAATGTCTAAAAATGACTGACACAGTAAGGAGCTTGCCAAGTATATTAGAGGACCTTTCACCAATGTTTGCAATATTGAATGATGAATATTGGACCACCTTTTTCACCGGCTTACCTACAACATACATATTTATGTATAATAACTATACTAAACAACACCAAATTAATAAAGAATTCAAATTTGTATGTGAAAAAGAATTTGAAAAACATTTTAATAGAATTGTTGCGTGTGGAAATTATAATAAAACCCTTTAACTACCATATACATTTTACTTTGAAAGATTGTGGGGAAATTTTATTTGTAAGATCTGCAAGGTTCAACTTTAACTGAATTATAAAAGAACTTAAAATGAACTATAATCATCACCACTATTATTTCCCTTCAACCTTTTTTTTCCTTTTTTTTACTTCCCATTACATGTACATGGAAACTATTGACTTACATCTAACTTAATTAAGTTGACTTTTAAAAGAACTTATAACTTACAATAATTAAATTATAAAAGAACTTAATTACTTACATAAGTATTTTATAGCCAGTTGGTTAATCAGTTTTTAATAATAGTTTAAAATGTCTGCCTTTCTTTAGTTGCTCTTTTAATTTAATTCTTTCCTCTTTTGATTCAATTACATAATTTTCTTTTAAACAGTTATCAAAGCTGTCACGGTCTTTACAATAAAACAGGCAAACAATTTTCACTTGTTCTCTAAAATCCTTTAAAATTGAGTTGTATTTCTGCATTATTAACCACACATTTATTCCCACATGATGCCCACTGAAAGCTAGCTTGCTCAATACATTCCGTTTTAATACAATATCTTTTTCTGCACTGCAATCATCGATTAAAAATAATATATTACCCTCATTTTCAAACAGGTTATAAAAATAGGTTAAATACTCAGTGAGCTTGCCATTGGGATTAACAACAAAGATATTTTCATCTGTCCAGATAAATGACCTTTCTAAGTACGTTTTATTATATTGAACAGTGGGACAAAAGATAACTATAATTATAATCAAAGTGGCCTGCGTAATATTTTTCTAACAAATCCAGAACAAAGACGGTCTTTCCGCATGACGTCATGCCAACGATCATTCAGCAATGAGGATTACGGCATAACAAGGATGCCAGTTTTAATATACTAAACCTTTTAATCTTCCATTTTCAATGTTTAGCTGAGCATCCATAATTATATACATGTATACTGTAACTGTTTCTGATCTAGGGTTAGTATTTGCTTCCCTATGCAATTCAATTGTTATACCATCTTCAATTCTTCTTCCAGATCCATGAAGTTCGTTGGTGGGTATGGTTCGAAAGTCTAACCACAACGCAAATTTATTCACGAGATAATCTTGCAGTCTTGTGTCATGCAAATGAAGATCCTTTGAAATCAAGTCAACAGTGTCAGTCCTTAAATGACCTCCACCCAAGATTTTCCTAATCTCATCAAACTGCTGAAATCCCATCATTCCATTCGCGAATAATTGATTAGGCTTACCTTCAATCACAACAGACACTTTTGAAATATTATGATTGATAAAATTCTCACTTTCACGATTATAATTTGATTCTTTCACAAACAACAACAGTACACCCTTAAAACTTTGAGCAGGTGAATTTATGTTGATGGTCCAGAGTGCATCTAATAAATCTTTATTAAATTGTCTGTAGCGAACGATCCTATCATAATAAATTGCTAGTTTGTGATATTGCCCCCTGATGATCCTACTGAGTTCTGTGTGAGTGACCACTTTATATTCAAGCGTGATGTCAGTAATTGTGTAGCTAGCATCATTGTCAGAGCTAATTACTACTTGAGAATAATCATTGAAAATAATTTCGTAAGACAGCCTGTCGTTAAATGAACCTTGATGAAATGGCAGATGACTGTGTAGCAGTTCAAAATCGAGTGGAAAATAAAACCTGTTTTTGTGTACAGCAGCTAATGCATTTTCACCTTTGTTAGAAGTGATAGCATCGCCAGCTTTGATTCGAAGTTTTGCCACATTGGCGGCTTGAATCCCCTGACCAACTAAATCTTCCCTTTCATATTTACTCAGCCACAGATCTGTGTAACAAAACAAAACACCGGCGTCATCGATACTTTGGATTTCTCGCCCATCAAGTTTAATAACCATTCTTTTAATTATAGCTCTACCTAGATTGTTGACTATGGTTTTGTTAGGATCTTTGTCAGAATCCAGACTAATTTTAAATCCCAATTTAAGACTGCCCGGAACTATTACATCATCAGG
Source organism: Oncomelania hupensis (assembly GCA_036898135.1). Lineage (NCBI taxonomy): Eukaryota > Metazoa > Mollusca > Gastropoda > Littorinimorpha > Pomatiopsidae > Oncomelania > Oncomelania hupensis. Next base: position 7,580,200 of record CM072517.1, read on the forward strand.
ACCTAAATTTGGAAATCTTATGGTTAGTAGCTGATTAGGCCCTATGGCTGCTTGGATTGTTTGTAATAATTATTGTGCTTTTCTCACCTTTGATGCCTAAAGGCGTCCTCAATTGACGTGTAGGGTCTAACAAGTTTCCGTAGCTTTGCATTTTTAATGTGATAAATTTTTTTTAATTTAAAATGGCAGAAGGCGGTGAAGCTCCGGATGAAGTGTTTAAACCTGATGAACCTAATGAAGACCACGACGTTACACTACTTTCAATGGTAGGAGATGACATGAGTCAAACAAGACCAAGTATAGGAGAAGAATTACGTCAAGTAACTGAAACCCAAAAAGCCAGAAAAATCAATACATTTTACAATTACATCGGGCGCGAATTACGGACTATGTTAGTCCCGGCGACTTCAAACTAGACAAAAATAATCACTTGTTTATAAACACTATTGTATCCGGTAAAAAAGTGAGAGTACAGGTAACTATGTCAAAGAATCCTGATACATTTTATGCGTGGTCTACTTTGAAAACTAAACTCCCAGTGACTGTAATACGATCATTGGGGCTTTCCGATAACAGAGCATTGCAAGCATTGCATAGGCAAGCAGTGCAGTAGCTTCACTTCAACGAATAGATGCATCGTTACCAAATTCAGAAATAGGTCTACAAGACTTAACTGACTTAACTGGCTCCGCATTAGAAATAAATACAGAGTTAAAAACCTTAACAACCTTAAAAACCTTACAAACAAATGCGGACACTAATATTGATCAGGTTATGGAAACTATCAATGACCCACCATTATTGCCACTGCGTGAACTTCAAGGCTTAGATAAAGCTTTACAATCTGTGAGAGGGGAGACAATGATGAATTTAGCCAAGCTCAGTGAGCTCGACAAACATATAGAAAAACAAAAAAATAAACTAGCAGAAGCTGATGACGCGAACTTAAGCATTGAGGTAAAACAGATGATCCAAAAGAGGCTCGCCGACCTTTACACAGAACGCTCAGCGAGGCTAGAAGCCTTATCCATAAACAGAGAAAAATTAATAACTAATTTCACTAGAATAAAAGAAACGGTGCATAAAATTTTGCACGAAGACACTACACTTGCAGAAAGAATTCAAACACTGTTCAAAGGGCAAGGTGTTACCATATTTAGCATTCTTACAGCTGTTGGGACGACAATAAGCACACTAGTCTTAGCACTAACTAGAACCGTAGGCATTGGTGGCAGTGAAGGTGGACCTGGCGGATCCGGCGGATCTGTTGGACCTGGTGGTAGTCCGGTTAAGGAATGGATTAAGAGAACATTACAAAGCATAGCCAACTTATTGAAATGCCTAGGTGACAAACTTGAAGACGCACTTCCACGAATATTAGGTTCTGTATTTTCATGGATATTTAATACTGCTTCTAAAGTTGTTGGTTGGGCGTCTGAGCATCTGTGGTCTTTGTTTATAATAATATTACTGTGGTTACTTAAAATAGTAAATCCCAATTAACCCAGCAAACAATAAACCACCTGTAAGCGCTAGACGCGAAACCCCATGATCAATTACTGGCAGGTCCGGCAAGCTTGGTAGGCTTGGAAGTGGTGTAGATAATGGTGGCGAACTTAAAGGTTCATTATTACCAGTAAATACTGTATTCGCTGTATTAGCTGTATTCACCGCATTCAATGTATTCAATGTATTTATTGTAGGGTTGTAGCCTATATGAAATTGAGGGTCGGCAATCACTATATTGTTGTTGTAGTTTGATATAGTTCCTATCCTAAGCTGAAGGTCTGAAGGCAACATATACAGTCCTAAACCTATTACGTAATCTACTTTCGATCTAGCATACTTTAAAGTGTCTTGATATCTTTTAATACTCGCGGGCAAATCTACTGCCGAATTAATAGAATCTTCTATGTTGGCTAGAAACTGCTTTTGTGCATCGAAGCTAGTTCCCTCTTTAATAATATTACTTCGTGTTTCTGCTTGAGACCCCAGAATGCACCACGCATACGTACGAATAGATTCATTCAGCCTTTCCACCCCACTTTGAGTAAATCCGTTTGATGTGTCCAAAATAAAAGTGCTGTATGCCGTGTGTTTTTGTCTGATATAAAGTAAAGGAACCTGGCTGTTGTGGTTAAATGATGTAAATCCAGGTACGTAAGGCCCCGTGTATAAATTACCTACAGTGTATCTATATAAAGTTCCCATTCCGTGATTGAGGTCTAGTGTTTGTCTGAAGTTTGTTTTAGTATCAATTCCGAATTCATTGCACAACCTTTGATACGCTTTCTTGTCAAAGCCGTTGTTAAAGGGATTAAAGTTTTCGTCGGTGGGTAAGGGAACCTGAAGTTCAGACAACACCCGCCTCACTTGATAATATATATGAAACAGATAAATAGACTTCAACATAGGATCTGGGTGATTAAGGTGATGAACGTAAGAAACTCCGCATTGCTTACAGGGGCCAGCGGACTGCAAAGAGCCGAATCAGGACCACAAAATCAAGATCATAACTTTGCTGAAAGAGGACTCACCCCTGATCTGCATAAAAGATCTGCTGAAACAAACCCAGTGGTAACACTGAAAGCACTCCATCGGCCGGCACTTTACAATAAAGGCATCTCACGCGTGGTACGCTGACGCTATACTCTAATTTATTGAACCCCTGTTTACAAAAACAAACTAGAATACAAACATCATTATAAAATATTTAAAAAACACATACATATAAAATGCCTACATTACTAAATAATAATAATATAGGCAGCCCTAGTGACCACTTGGCAGAAAGCGTTTAATATTCCCAAGCTGATCCAACAGACCTCACACACAAAATGAGGAGTTTTGTCCCGGAAGAGTTTTCTAGAAAAAAGGTAGGTAACTGGTCTAGCGAAGAAGAAGATAATATAGTAGATTGATAGAACAGAGTAGGAATGAGAAAGAACAAATGAGAAAGACAGCGGCAGTGGGAATTTAAAGCACTAAATTTTCAGAAAGTTGGGATATTTTCTGTCTTTTTTGTCATTTGTGTACATAGTTGTAAATAGTATATTTTTGTCTTTTTTGTAATTTATGTACATAGTTGTAAATAGTCTGTACCTTTACTGTCCCGTCTTTTGGTGTATTGTAGCAAAAGTGATGTTTCATCGAGTGCATGTATTTATATGTAATGACTATGTAAAGCCTGGTGAGTCTGGTCATAGGCTGGAGTACCCACTATATAAAAATCCGTTATTATTATTAATATATTATTTATACAGAAAACCCCGGCAGCCCTACGGGGGGCTATTAATTTCTGAGGTTATATATGTTTTTGTTCCTTTTTAATTGTTTGAAACAAAAATCTTTATTTGCTAAGAGGCAATGTGCTGTGTGAAATCTCCGTTGTGGGTATCGAAAATGTTGATTTGACGAGTCCATATAGTTTTTAAAATGTATATAAATGAATATGAAAATCGAGTTCCTTTCCATCTGTTAACAGCGATCTCCCTGCCGTTACACAACATGTCCGAATGATGAATGTGTTCGTTGGTTTTGTGACAGTGGGTGAAACATGCGAGCGTGTATGTTGGTACAGATCGCCGCGCTTTGAGGTTGATTAGTGATTTGGGGAAAATGTCCGTAAGCTTATATAACAGCCATTATTATTAATATTATTATTATTATTATTATTATTATTATTATTATTATTATGTTCAGTTCAGTTCAGTTCTTTTATTTAACGTCTATTCATTTCATACAGTGATTTTAGACGATCATACACACACACAAACACACACATACACACACACACACACGCGCGCGCGCGCACGTGCGCCTATCTATACAATAAAAAAATATCTTTTAAATCGGTATTTAAAATAATACTTGCTATAGTTTCTATTATTGCTTGATTATACAATATATTACTAATATCATCAGTGTTTTTTAGCATTACATTCTTTGCTGTGTACAATGGTAACAAAGATGTACACTCAAATAATAAATGTTTTATGGAAACTGGCTGTTGACATATACATTTAATATCTTTTACATATTTTGTTAACCACGAATCCAAGCGCATTTTATATATAACTTTTGCAATATTTCTTGAACATGATAAAATAACTTGTTTATTTACTAATTTTTGAAAATGTTTTTCCATTAATGAAACGAGTTCATGACTAGATAATTTCAGATTACAATTATTTATGAACTTTACATTTGTAGCTCCTCTTTTTGCAAGTTTGTCTGCATATTCATTCCAACACACGCCGGAATGAGATGGAAACCAACAAAAGTTAACACCAATCCCCCTACTAATAATTACATGTATCAAATATCTGATCTCAAATAATAAATCGGATCTAGTCTTATTCTCCCAATTTTGTATAGATTGTAGAACTGATTTTGAATCAACACAAATTAATATATTAAATATATCTAAGTATGATTCAACAATATATTGTAATGCCATTAGAATGGCATATAACTCGCAAGTAAATATCGAAAATCCTTTTCCAATATAATAAGATTTTTTTTATTTTTAGAGTTGGTATAACAAATCCTGACCCGCTATCAAGTGAATCCAATACTGAACCATCTGTAAATATTTTTAAGTGAAAAGAATAGTTTTGTTCCAAGTGTTCTTTTACTTCACTTACAAGAACATTAATATTTTCACCTTTAGTTACTGTAGAATAATCTACATCAAAATTTGCATTTAAGTGTTCCCAAAATGGCATCTAAGGTATTAATGGTAAAATGGGTATATTTAATAAATTAATATTACATTCAGTCATTGTTTGATTTACGTAATTTTTTATTGGTTGAAGATAAGGAATTTTTTCTGATCGTTTTGGATATTCTTTGCAATCAAAATAAATATCATTGATACTGAATTGCTTACTGACAAACTTCGAATTACATATTTAGAACATGATAATTGTCTTTGCTCATCAAAAGATAATATCCCTGCTTCTTTATAAGTTTTAATTATACTTGTGCTAGTTGGAACCCCAAGAGCCAATTTTACTGCTTTGCAATCTGTGCTTTGAAGTTTCTTAATATACGTTTTTGAAGCAGCAAAGTAAACTTCTTGACCGTATGTTAATGAAGATCTAACAAGGGAAATAGCTAAATGAAATAAAGTTTTGTATTATTTCCCCATGGCTTTGCACTTACAATTTTCAAAATATTTATTAGTTTTCTTGCTTTTGTAATTAGATATTCAATGTGAGTTCGCCAGTTTAGTTTGGAAGTCAAATATACTCCTAAAAACTTGATACTTTCTTTATATTGTAATGCAATACCATTTAATTCGAATTTGGTAACCATTTTCGATGTTGTCCATTATTAAATAACATTAAATAAGTCTTTTCTCCTGATAATTCTAATCCGTTCTCTTTCATATATTTAGAAAGCAGATTTAATTCATTTTCATATAATTTTTGAATATAATTTATAGTTTGTTTGTTTGTACGTTTTCTTAACGTTGTTTGAATCCACATAGTAATATCATCTACATATTGTACAATATTCGTATGCTTTGATAATTTTTTGGTAAATCGTGTATTAGAATATTGAATAATATGGAGCAATTATCGATCCTTGTGGAATCCCTAAATCTACCTTTTTGAATTCCGAATATATCTTGCCTATTCTTGTACATAGAAATCTGTCGGATAAAAAGTTCTTTATATATTGAAACATGTACCCTGTTATACCTATGTTTTTTAATTTCAATAATAAACGAGAAGTACACACACTATCATATGCTTTTTTAACGTCAAAAAGGTTGCTAAAATACTCTTTCTTCTAGCGAATTGCTTTTTTATTTGATTTGTTAATTTAACAAGATGATCACACGTATTTCTACCTTTTCTAAATCCAGCTTGATTAATTGGTATTATGTTATTCTTTTCACAGTAATGTAATAACCGTTTATTTATAATTTTCTCCATTACTTTACCAACATGAGAAGTTAGCGAAATTGGTCTATAACTATTAACACAAGATCTAGGTTTGCCTTCTTTTAGAATAGGTACTACCACTGACTTTGTCCAGATTGAAGGAAAAGTTTCATTTTTCCAAACGTTTTGATAAAATGAAAGTAATATCTTTTTCCAAGTCAAAGGCAAATGAACTAGCATTTGAGAGGATAAACCATCTACGCCAACCGTAGTATTATTGTCAGTAAAAGATTGTAATGTAATCATTAATTCATTTAATGTTGTATCTGAATTTAGAAAATGAGTATTATTAGGTAGAGGATCACTGTATTCTTCTTTGAGTTCTTCAGAATTTTTATATTTGATAACTGTTGAATCTAGAGAGGATGACAAACTGTTCATAGAAAATGCATGAAGAAAAGCTTGACCATACAAAAATGATGATGATTATGTAGCCGAGCAGAGTATTTGACTTTCAACTCTCGGCCAACACCTTGAGAACACGGCCCAACCCGAGCTGTTATTTTTTTATTTATCCCTCGTAAGAGGGACGTACAGATATTTGCCCTGCGATGCTGTGAAGGGTGTTGTAGTAAACCGGGTTGCCGGCTACTAGTTCCACGATACTCCATACAAGTCACTGCCACTGACCTGCATAAAATGCCTGCCGACAATGTAGTCCTGCTCACCACCAAAAGCAGAAGACGAATGATCAGCCGGGTAGAATAAGTGTCGTGTCGCGTCGCTCTGTCCTGCACAACCCAACGGTCACCCTAAAGAACTCCGCACAGCAGGAGCCACCCAAGGCTAGTCCAAACAACAAATAGAAGGCTGACAACCTCTCTCCCAAGCATGAACCAGTCACCTCCCACTCCGCCACGATTATTATTATTATTATTATTATTATTATTATTATTATTATTATTATTATTATTATTATTATTAGTAAACGATATTTAGCTTCAACATTTGGCAAATACGAGACAAAATAAATAAATACAATTCAACACAATACAATACAATAAACTATGTCAGCATATAATAGTCAACTTCTTAGCGTGAAAAAAAGATTTTTTTTCTCTCTTTCAAATTTGTATCTAAGTGTAGCGGAGAGAGAGGCGATTGGTTGAGGCTTGGGAGAGAAATTGTCTACCTTGAGTTTTCTTGGTTAGACTGGCCTCGGGTGGCTCCTGCTTGGAAGAATCCTTTGGGTATGCCATTGGGTTAGCAGGACAAGGCGACACGACATTTGTTCTCCCCGGCTGACCATTTGCCTGCTGCGTCTGGTGCCGAGCGGGACCACATTGTCGGCAGGCATTTTATGCAGGTCGGTGGCAGCGGCCTTGCAGTTAGAGTGCGTGGCACTAGTAGCCGACAGCCTGATACTCCCAACCACGCTCCACTGCCTTGCAAGGCAAATATTTTTATGTCCTTCTTTTGAGGGAATACATGAAAATGACAGCTCGGGTGGAGCAATGTTCCCAAGGGTTGGTGGCCGAGAGACGGGAGTTAAATCCTCCGCTCGGCTAAAAGGGGTGCCAACGCCCGGGAACAGGGAAAACATGGGGACATGGTTCCATTTGAGCTGTGGGATCTGTAGCGGAAAGAGAGGCGACTGGTTGAGGCTTGGGAAAGAAATTGTCTACCTTGAGTTTTCTTGGTTAGACTGGCCTTGGGTGGCTCCTGCTTGGCAGAATCGTTTGGGTATGCCATTGGGTTAGCAGGACAAGGCGACACGACATTTGTTCTCCCCGGCTGACCATTCGCCTGCTGCGTCTGGTGCCGAGCGGGACCACATTGTCGGCAGGCATTTTATGCAGGTCAGTGGCAGCGGCCTTGCAGTTAGAGTGCGTGGCACTAGTAGCCGGCAGCCTGGTACTCCCAACCACGCTCCACTGCCTTGCAGGGCAAATATTTTTATGTCCCTCTTTCGAGGGAATACATGAAGATGACAGCTCGAGTGGAGCAATGTTCCCAAGGGTTGGTGGCCGAGAGACGGGAATTAAAGTCTCCTCTCGGCTACATAAGGTTCAGATTAACTTTAACGGCTGAAAGAAAACAAAAATAGAAGTCTAGAGAAAATAAACAACCAAAAAAGACAGCTAAAGTTCTATGCCACTAAAATAACATTATGAATGCTATTTTTAAGGCAGCCTGACACGACAAGTACATTATGACGTATCAAACATAGAGTGGTTAATGCTTGCTCTTTCAACACTGCTCTATTGTCGTAATAGAGGCCAATTATATGCAGGTGTGAAATTCTGTGGCTCGATGGGAGATTCTTCTCAAGTGAAGTCGACAGGTTTTTTTAAACATTTACAGTGACTGTTGCCCCATTGAAAATAAAGCTTACCACACAAACAATAACTCTTACGGAAGTCTAGTGTTAATTTTTAAATCGCTAAATTCCGTAGTTTTGGTGCCTAGTAATAGCTATCGCCAGCCACCCCTTTTTGAACTAAAAATACCTTCTACCCAAAGCCGGTAAGAAACAGAACCCACAGCAAAGTTCCTTAAGCAGTCCTCCACCCCTCCTCCCCCGTTTTAGTTTGATACAACATATCCCACCCTACCGAAAACACCGAAGACGCACTCTTGAAACCGCCTGCGCGTCATTCAGGAATAGAATCAAAGGTCACCAAGACTTTATAGTATTGTGTACATGTCCCCACAAGCTATAGCGGTTGGTTTGAGCACCCAAAGCTTTCTTTATCCTTCATTATTATCAATGCTTGCTTTATCTTTCATTATTATCAATGCTTTCTTTATCCTTCATTATTATCAATGCTTGCTTTATCTTTCATTATTATCAATGCTTACTTTATCCTTCATTATTATGAATGCTTACTTTATCCTTCATTGTTATCAATGCTTGCTTTATCTTTCATTATTATCAATGCTTACTTTATCCTTCATTATTATCAATGCTTGCTTTATCTTTCATTATTATCAATGCTTACTTTATTCTTCATTATTATCAATGCTTGCTTTATCTTTCATTAGTATCATCAGCTAAGTCACACAAAGAGTTGTTTAACATTGTCAATATAATGACAGGTAAGACGGGTCCTGCTGATCTTCCCACCTCCATTGAACCTGAAAAGCTTCCTGATGCTTTTGTAAAATATTTTCAAAACAAAATTGCCAAAATTCGTCACAACCTTGACAGTACTGCAGTTGTCAGCCCACAGTCAGAAGTCGAACCATACATTGGCATTCCATTTCTGTCTTTCACCCCAGTCTCTGAGACCGAAGTCGGTGAGATTTTAAAGAAAATACCACCCAAATCTTGTGAACGTGACCCTATTCACACTAGTCTCCTTTTGCAACACATCGACACTGTATTGCCTGCAATTACAGAGATTGTGAATGAGTCACTTTCCTCAGGCACTGTTCCGCAAGATCTTAAAACAGCAGTGGTTAGACCATTATTGAAAAAGTGTAACCTCGATCCAAATGAGCTTAAGAATTTTAGACCCATCTCAAATCTGCCTTTCTTAAGTAAGTTACTTGAAAGAGTTGTTCTGAAACAACTCCAAGCTCACCTTGCTTCTAACAGTTTGTTCAGTCCCTATCAGTCAGCCTATCGACAAGGTCATAGCACTGAGACAACATTGACATGCATGATGAATGACATGTTAATTGATCTTGATGAAAATAAAGTGTCCATCCTCGCGCTCTTAGACTTGTCCGCTGCCTTCGACACCATAGATCATGAGATTCTTATCGCACGTTTGCAGTCATGCTTTGGTGTTGGAGGCACAGCTATACAGTGGTTCAGGTCTTACATTTCTGAAAGATTCCAATATGTTTCAGTGGGTGGTCTACACTCAGAGTCTGTGTCTCTTGAATATGGTGTTCCACAAGGTTCTGTTTTGGGTCCCATCCTATTCACGTTGTACATAAAGCCACTGGCCGACCTCATTTCCCAGCACAATGCAAAGCAGCAGTCATTTGCAGATGACACTCAGTTGAAAGCCTCTGCAAAGCTGTGTGACCTGAGCATTGCAACTAAAAGCATTCAAAACTGTACTGCTGATGTTCGTGACTGGATGCTGGTCAACAAACTTCAACTTAATCAAGACAAAACAGAAATTCTTCTTGCATCAAAATATAATGCCAAAAAGTACCTCCATAATGCAGATTGGGGAGAATACGATAGCATTATCAGAGTGTGTCAGGAACTTGGGGGGTGTTGTTCGATTCTTCCTTGTCAATGAAAGAACAAGTTTCTAAAGTATGTCAACTAGCTAACTATGAGCTACGTAGAATTTCAGGCATCCGCAGGTATCTCACCACTGATGCAACTAAGACTCTTGTAGTCTCTTTCGTGCTCTCGCGATTGGACTATGGAAATAGTCTACTTGCGGGAGCCCCAAATTCCCTTACAAAGAAACTTCAAAAAGTTCAAAATTCAGCAGCATGCTTGATTTTAAGATCACAAAGACGCCAACATATTACCCCCCTTCTCAAAGAACTCCATTGGCTCAAAGTTTCTGCAAGGATACAATATAAGGTTGCATGCATGTGCTACAATGCACTATCAAACAACACCCTTCGGTATCTGTCAGACCTCCTCCATATCTACACACCTTCACGATCTCTCCGCTCTGGTAATGACACCATGAAACTAAAACCTCAAGCATTTACAAACAAATCATGTGGTGAGAGATCATTTTCTTTTCAAGGACCATTGATATGGAATAGCCTCCCAGCCGATGTACGCTATGCGACATCCTATAACTCTTTTAAGAAAAAGTTGAAGACATACCTTTTTACTGCCAAATACAATTAAAAACCTTTTTTTTTTCTTTCTTTTTTTTTTTTTTAAATATTGCTGCTTTTTGTGTGTGAGTGTGTGCGGTACACATGATGTGTGTGGGTGTATGTGTGCGCTTTGATCTCTGCGAGGGAAAGCGCCTTATAGATAAATAAATAAATAAATAATAATAATAATAATAATAATAATAATAATAATAATAATAATAATAATAATAATAATAATAATAATTATCAATGCTTACTTTATCCTTCATTATTATCAATGCTTACTTTATTCTTCATTATTATCAATGCTTGCTTTATCTTTCATTATTATCAATGCTTACTTTATCCTTCATTATTATCAAAGCTTACTTTATCCTTCATTATTATCAATGCTTGCTTTATCCTTCATTATAATCAATGCTTGCTTTATCTTTCATTATTATCAATGCTTACTTTATCCTTCATTATTATCAATGCTTACTTTATCTTTCATTATTATCATAGCTTACTTTATCCTTCATTATTATCATAGCTTACTTTATCCTTCATTATTATCATAGTTCCAGCAATACCCTTTAGTTCCATTCTGTTCCAGCAATCCTCCTGTTAGTTCCACTCTATTCCAGCAATACTCTTTAGTTCAATTCTGTTCCAGCAATACTCCTGTCAGTTCCACTTTATTCCAGCAATACTCTTTAGTTCCATTCTGTTCCAGCAATACTCCTGTCAGTTCCACTTTATTCCAACAATACTCTTTAGTTCCATTCTGTTCCAGCAATATTCTTGTCAGTTCCACTCTGTTCCAGCAATCCTCCTGTCAGTTCCACTCTATTCCAGCAATATTCTTTAGTTCCATTCTGTTCCAGCAATACTCCTGTCGTTTCCACTCTGTTCCAGCAATACTCTGTCAGTTCTACTCTGTTCCAGTAATACTCTGTCAGTTCTACTCTGTTCCAGCAATACTCCTGTCAGTTCTGCTCTGTTTCAACAATACACCTGTCAGTTCCACTCTGTCTCAGCAATATTCCTATCAGTTCTGCTCTGTTCTAGCAATACTCCTGTTAGTTCCACTCTATCCCAGCAATATTCCCGTGAGTTCCACTCTGTTCCAGCACGCAGATAAGTGGACCATTTTCAAACACCTTCTCAAAGAGAGGGAATGTCTGTCTGTGCGGCCCTTTCTATCTCTCTCTCTCTGTCTGCATGTGTGTGTCTGTCTGTCTGTGTCTGTGTCTCTGTCTGTGTCTCTCTGTCAGTCTCTGTCTCTCTGTCAGTCTCTCTCTCTCTGAGCTCAGAATCGGTGGTCAGAAATCGATTACATTATACATTCAATATTTATAGGGTCCAGCGGACTGCTAAGAGCCGAATCAATTAGATCAATGGATGGGTGGTGAAGTTGTGAAGGTGGTGAAAATAGTGCCCCCTCGACCCCCCTCACTCTCTCTCTCTTTCTCTCTCTCTCTCTCTCTCTCTCTCTCTCTCTCTCTCTCTCTCTCTCTCTCTCTTCAATTAGGTCTATTTGCGGTAGTGATATTCGCTCCTGAAATTTCCCGTCTATGGAGAGATCGGTCCATCTCTTGCATCATGCAGTGCACAGGTATGGATAGATTTCATGTAGCAGAACGAGCAAATGACAGCGAACACATTTTGCCAATTTATTCAGGTTCTTTAGTGCACATTATAAATACAATGAAACACCCCATTTAGAGAAGAGCATCAAAACAACCAGAATCAAGGCAATCTGCTGGAACGCGGAAAGTAATTACTTTAAACGCTAGTCATTTCATACAGGCAACAGTTCCTCACTCTTTATTCAGTTCCCACTCTGCATGAAGCATATGCCATATTATAAACATGGCGTGCACTAACCATCTGGACAAATGTGTGGGAATAAGGGTTATAGCTGTGTTGCAAAACTAGTGCAGATAGAGTTATCCGTCCCTGCCTTCACCTATTCCAAGGACACCCGCTAGTTCCGGTTGAGTATTAAGCATGGCCGAACGTAGACGGAAGACTTGTGGCGGAGGAAAACAGTATTGCGTTTGCTGCCCTAATTTCGAAAGGAAAAGTAATTGAAGGGCACATTGTCAAGTTACACACATTACCAGCTAACAAAACACTGAAACGACTGTGGGAACAACGTTTGCGACTGATTCGGAAAGATTACAACAATGTAAAATAATAAGACATAATTGCAGTTGCTTCACTGAATTAAAAATAAAAATTATTCTACTGTATAATAATGTTATCTTCTAGATAAACTGCAACATTAACATTTCTCAATTAAAAAATTAAAGCAAAGAAAAACAAAGAGTCGAATTTCTCGTGAATGTAGGTCACTGACAAACGAATTAGGCCTACTGAACAAACAAATCAGCAATCAATGTTTAGGCAGTTATTGTTAACTTTACTTTTACAATTTTAATAAATGATTTATCATGATTTTGGCTGAAGACAGCTAGTTATTTGGTTGAGATTACTTATGACAGTGTTCCTTGGGCTTGGAGCTGACAAGACACGCTTACACAGTAACACACTACACAGCACAGTACATCGATTCGATTAATCAACGCAAAATTACTATTATATTTACTTGTGAAAAGTTACGCCTCGTTTTCTATCACGTTGAGGTCTGTTCGTACATCCATATGCAGAGCAAGCAGCCATCCTGAGTAAAATTTGAACGATTGTACAAGAGATATATAATTTATATAACCATCCATCTTTCTTGCTTCAACCGGAACTAGCGAACCCAAGGGCCGCAACCGATCCGCCACTTTCGCTTTCATTATGAAACAGCGCTATATATGATATTTTATTATATATTATATGCAAATGGGTGTTGGGTGTTTGTGTCCGGGAATACCTTTGAGTGGCTTGTTATCTTGTTTTTCCTTGAAGTTTTAAAGCGGCGATACACGGTAAGACTAGATCTCATGATACCCGCATATGACTACGGAAATTCCCGGATCGGTAGGAATTGTCGTCAAGTCTTATCGATAGAGCATGTTCTATGTTTTCATGGCGCGATACGACAGTGGAGATCAGACAGCCAATCAAAACAGCTATTTGATTGAACTCCGAGGTGAAGGTCACTGAAAAACCGCGACCTACAAACTGAAAAATGGCAGACCTGTCGAAGCACCAAACAGGAATTTTGATTGAGTTGTACCAAAGAGCTTATTACGGAAAGAGAGGGAACTTCCATTATGTCCTATACAAAAATGCGAGACGCTCTCACGGATTATTTCCCTTTGCTCGGGCTGGCTATATTTCACCATCTGCTATATGAATGACCTGTGCGTGGTAACTTATTGAGCCTATGCCATTGCAAAAGAACATTTTTATGGCAACGTTTGCAAAAACCAAACTTTTAACCATCATTATTATTAACATTCCGCTACTGCTGTCTTTTTTGTTTGTTTTTGTTTATGTTTACTTATTGACATTTTTTAGGTGCTTTTATGCTGCTTATGTGTGTATGTCATAGGTTCGTTTTCTGCCCTGGAATTTATTATTTTTTAATCAACGACAGATATTTTAAAATTAAAATATGCATGACAGACTGTTTCATTTATCCGAAACTGTAAATCCGTAATCGTGAGAGAGAGAGAGAGAGAGAGAGAGAGAGAGAGAGAGAGCTCTGTCATTCAATCAATTAATCACAATAAAGCACAATAACAAATTGTTTCACAAATAGTGTGAATTTAATTTATATCAGGTGTCTCCCTACCCCCCAACCCTCTCACCTCCCAAATCACTGGTTTAATAACAGTCACTTCATGGAAAATAATTAATTAATCAGACAGAACAATCAGAACCTACTGGCTAGACTACAACATTCCACGCAATATAGATCTAATGCGCAGAAATTCACAGATCAGAACAAGGACTGAGTTTCTACATTAAATTTTTTCCCCCGTTTACACTCAAACGAAAAGGGATTACAACAGATCAAGGACCATTTTTGTGCCTAGGTAAGGCGTTATCTTGCACAGTATTTGATCAGGAGGAGAAAACAGACTTAGTCTAATTTAACTTGTTAACATAAGCAGTTTGACGAAGCCAAACTGCCAATCTGACATCTACTTTTGAAATATAAGCACAAATATAGTCAAACAACCTAGCAATAACGTAAACAGTGAGCGACCTGTTGAACGTAAACTGTCAGCAAGCAAACTGTTTTGGATTTAGCACATAGGTATAACATGAATCCTTCAAGCCGCTCTCCGATTGTTTTAACAGTACAACACTGCAGCGGTCTTAGTTTAGGCCTACATAAACACAAAAAAATGAAGTTTTTCAATTGCAATGTACCTTTCTTTGTCTCTTAGAAATTTGAAAAAGGACTTGCCAACACAACTTTTCTTGTATCTGGCATTATGGCAATTGATAGCTGGGCAAAAGTCACCGCCCTGTTTCACTCGTTCTTCTTTTGACTTTCTGCCACGAGCCATTTTCAGCATGTCGACAAGGGAGCATAACTCGTACATTTCGTCTCGCGGTTCTGTACCAAGTTCCCTCTCTTTCTATCATAAGCTCTTTGGTTGTACCATGAACATAGCTGCTTATGGGACACAGCATTGCAGGTCTACAAAGACCAAGGGACCAGAAACCGCGCACTTTCATCAATACAGGCGCGGTTTCATGAAGCCTGCAATATTTTGCTGGATCGTAATACAGCCGACAGTGTGATTTTTGTTGTCGTGTGACTCATGTCAATGAACGATATGAAAATAAAGAATAATAATTATATTTGTGCAATTTAATATTACTTTAAAAAAAAATGTAATGACGTTTTGAAAAACAAGCGTCATCAATTTATCACGCGCTAACAACAATTGCTTTTGCAACTATTTAGATCTAGTTAGCCGTAGACTACGTGATGCCTTTACCGACAGGCTTATGACTCGTACATACCGTGTATCAGCAAAGACATCAGATCTGCAGCGGCATACGCGGGTATCATAAGATCTAGTCTTACCGTGTATCGCTAGCTTTACCGTGTATCGCTAGCTAAATAGATCCTGGACCGTCAAAAAAAGGTCGAACACGAATGTTGCATTAAAGTTTGTGTGTAACGTAAGTTCTATCGCGCTTTTTTTCCTCACTTCATACAGAGTACTTGTATGGTTTGAGGTTTTGACGAGGGCAGACTAATACATGGAAAAATAATAATTAAATAATAATAATAATTATATAATAATAATAATAATAATAATAATAATAATAATAATAATAATAATAATAATAATAATAATAATAATAATAAACCAGAACGAGAATCTGTTACGTTTGCGACGCGCACGATAGCACGTATGAGACACGCGATAGATCCGATCGTTTTGCTTTACAAAGCATTCAATAAAACAGTGTATTTACCTTTGATTTGATTTGCGTTGTTGTTATAAGGAGCTTGGTATAATGTTAATACTTTTTGTTGGTCGATATTTTTGAAGAATTTTCTAGGGTTGTTTGTTTTCTATCAATCGAAGCGTCTCGATAGATCTACTGGCGACTGAGAGATTCTTATGGCTTGAAGAAAGTTGTATGACGTAAGACAGTGGTGACGAATTTCATTGTGATTGGTTATAATTGCGTCGCGCTGGAACGTTCGAACGTTCTCTGGAGTATAGAGAGACTATATAATTGATGAACTGTGTCTGAAAAAGATAAAGAAAGTGAAAAGCGATTGGGCGATTGTATGCAGTTGTTGATGTACGCTGAATAAAGTTGGAAAACTTCGTACGACGACTCCTGCCTTGTTGCTGAGTGAACATGTTGCATGGATAAACGAATCCGAGTTACACTTATCAGGATTCAAGCATCGGGACTGAATCCACTTCTGATTTTAAAAAAAAACACGCCAACAACGAGTGTAACAGAATCATAGACTTGAGTTCCCCGAGAAATGTAGCAAAAGCTGTCGGTGTTTTCTTTTTTCCATTTTCATATAGCAAAAAACTAGAAGCTATTAACATACATCGCTTACCGACGCTATCAGAGTTGACAATCAACATTGACCAATCACAAACACCTTTGAAAGTTGTGGTCGGGAGCCGTGATGGCAGCTGGCAGCGTTTTGTCGTTTGGCAATGCAGTCGCTCAGCAGAGCGTGCCATCAGCCCGGTTAAAACTATAAGCAACAGAGGAGAGGTAGATCTTTCCGTTCGCGTCATTAAATTAGGGCTACAGTGTCACCAATCCAACATGACGTTGAGTGTTATGTAACTGGGCGGAAAAAAACTTACAAGAAAAAAAAACCACTGTTCTACAAACATTTTTTTTAATTATTATTATTTTAAAAAATCCGTCTGTTTGTGTGTTTAATAATAGTTGGCGAAATGTGGCTAAAAATAGCATCGCCGTGAACTACAATGTGCGTTGCCACATCAAGGCGCCGTTTGTATGTCATGGCGTTCTCAGAGAAGTGAGCAGCTTTCCTAGAGCGAAGGTCGCGGGTTTGAATCCCGCGTGGGTATGTGACTTAAGTACGAGACGTGTCAGGACACCGAGGATTTTCTCTGGGTACTGCGGTTCCCTCCCTCCCTTTTATTAATGATATTGGATGCAGTCAGTCTACAATTTCAAAAGTAACAAATGGATTTCTGTTCCGACTTCCATAATAGTTGTCTTCAAATCGCCGCGCTGCGAGTTCGATTGAAGAAAAAGCGCGTGATAGAATCCTGTATTATTATTATTATTATTATTATTATTATTATTATTATTATTATTATTATTATTATTATTATTATTATTATTATTATTATTATTATTTATAGTAGTAGTAGTACGTGTAGGGACTAGATCTTGGTGATCATTAAGCCTCACGGCTTATTTAATGTCCCATCTTTAGCACATATATTTCAGGTCTGATATAAGCCGGCTCAAGACGCTCAACTATCAAAATCATATTTTATAGATTTTAAAATTTCTTGTTCATCAATAAGATTTTTGAAACTGTTTAAAGTTTTTGCCTGTTTAATATTTTGTGGAAGTTTGTTCCATAGAGGTGCAACTCTAATACTAAAAGTATGTTTTCTAAAATTAGTACGGCTATGCTTAATAAATAATTTGTTAACAGAGTTTCTTGTTATATCAAATTTGTTTAGTTCAAAAAATTGGTTAGTATCTAATTCATCAATATTATTTTAAATTTTATAAGCTTGCATTAGGTCTCCTCTCACTCTTCTGGCTTTTAGGCTTGGCAGACATAATGATTCCAGTCTGTCTCTGTAAGAAATATCTTTCAGTCCTGGAACCATTTTAGTTGCTCGTCTTTGTACACGCTCAATTGTTATTATTATTATTATTATTATTATTATTATTATTATTATTATTATTATTATTATTATTATTATTATTATTATTATTATTATTATTATAAGATAAACGGATTGGAGAGCTTTAGCAAGGGAGAAAACTGTTTCGGACAAACGCTTTGTTGGAAAGTAGTCCAGATAAAGAGAGAGAAAAAAAAACTTGTTTGAGTGACGTGCGCCAGCCAGCCTTGGAACAATAACTATAAGTCGCTGACTGTTCTTGCCTTGGTGTTTAGTAAACAGAGAGTGTTTACCTAATGATGGCAGGGCAGAGTTTTTACAACTTTCACACCTTCGTAATGGGTTTGAGTAACGAAAGCTCATTGCATCATATTTTGTTATGTAACAACAATGCACATTGTAGGATAAATTCATTTAAATCTATCATTTCAGCTGGGCAACTTTAACCCGTGAAGTATATCGCATCTAGAAAGGATTGTGTCCTAGACGCCATTGCTTTGTCGCCCTAGTCCCGTTTCGTCAGGCGAGGAAACTTATTCCCAGTGTAGCGTTTTCACACACACGTTTTATTTTCTGTTCAGATAAACATCCCAAGGTTAGACAGTCGGCACGTTTAGATCACAAAAACCATCTACCTTAAATTGCATCGGGAGCCGGAGTTCGTCAAATGTTGTTTTCTGTGATAGCCGTGCCTTCGTGAATGTTGGGTTTTGGATTGGCGTACAGTGATTGATTGATTTGAAGTGAAGCGTTGGTGCAAAGTCACTAATTGATTTATTTAAAGTGACTCGTTGGTTTAAAGCGACGGACGGATTGATATAATTTAATGAACCTTTATCTTATTCATGAGGTGAATAGTTAAGCGGTTGGTTTTTAATACAGTGTATTTGTTTTATTACTTTAAATAAATAAATAAATTAATTAATTAAGGCCTGCTGGATGACTAATCTCAGATTTGAAGTTGGAACATCGCTGTCAATTTTGTTTGTTTCTTTCTTTATGTTTAAATGTTAGGTCTGTTCTGTGTTCACTATTATGATTTTAGCAAATTATTTGTTATATACAATCTTTGCAAATTTTTTAAACATTATTATCAGTAGTAGTAGTAGTAGTAGTAGTAGTAGTAGTAGTAGTAGTAGTAGTAGTAGTAGTAGTAGTAGTAGTACAGTAGTAGCAATAATAATAATAATAATAATAATAATAATAATAATAATAATAATAATAATAATAATAATAATAATAGAAGTAGTAGTAGTAGTAGTAGTAGTAGTAGTAGTAATAATAATAATAGTAGTAGTAGTAGTAGTAGTAGTAATTAATTAATTAATTAATTAATTAATTGTATTTCCAGACTTATTTAAAAATCCTTTGAAATAGTCGGGGGAGGGAGGGACCAGTACGAGCCATACTATCGGGCTGTCTGTCCATCGGTCCGTTAAAGCCATATCTCAACAACCACTGAACGGATTTTGACCAAACATCATAGGAACATTACCTAGGTTTAGTGGCCTGGATCCCGTGCCATCATATTTGCTCTGCCGCAAAGGTCAAGGTCATTTGAGTCATTTTGTTGCTAAACACGTTTCATTCAATATTTTATTTTTTTAAAAAGATGTAGCGATTTTGTTGAGTTTTTGGTATACCGGTTAGCTTTCTTCAAGTAAGGGGTAGTCCGGTTGTCGGTCGGTAGGTTATTCGCCCTCTTTAAAACACACTTAAGTCTTATCTCAAAGAACCGGAATTGATAAATTTTACTTTGCGGATACTGTAAGTGCATTTCAAGGACTTGCCGTTTTTATATGTAAATGTTCACCAATGGTGGAAATACTTTAACATTGTCGGGAATTACAACGAGACCGATATTGTCATATTTCAAGAACGTCAGGACAGATCTTTTTTTTTTAAACTTATTATTTTACAAAAATCTTAAAAACATTACTTAGGTTAGGACCAGCTTCCCGGCGGCAGGGATAGCTCAGTGGTTAGAGTACACAACTTGTGTGAGTGCATCTTGGACGACGTGGGTTCGAATCCTGACTTCAGCAAACCATTGTGTGATTGCTAGGTATTACGGGCCAGCGCTTTGAGAAGCTCTCTGAGCTTGTAAGTGCACTATATAAGAGAAATCTCTTCTTTTTAAATTTGCTGCCTCCAAGGTCAAGGTCCGCTGGGCTCAATTCTTTGCTAAACATGATTTGCTCTATATCTCCAACACGGATATACCCATTTTGATTATTTTTGGTATATAGGTACTATTACGCTCATTGAAAATCATTCAGTATCGGTCAGCTGGTCGGTGAAGTCGGTCCGAATTTCACTTTTTTGTGTGTGTTAAACATACGGTTTTAGTATTATCTCAAAACCGACTTGACCGATTGTTAGTTTTTACTATGCTGATACTGTAACTAGTGCTCGGCGTTGTACTGGAAAAGGGCGCCTCCAGCGCCTTCAGCTAGATCTTGTATTGGTCAGCGCCTTGAGTAGCTCCTGGACTGGAAAAGTGCTAGACAACAACGACTAAATAGGTATTTAAATCCTAGTTGCACTTTCTGAAAGATGAAGATCGCTGAGGTTCTTCATTTTCTACACGTGGTTTGGGCTGTATTTCAACAATGGCTGAACGGATTTTGATACTTTAGGCTTGCAAGTAGTTCAACAAGTGGTCACTCCTTCCACCTTTTCATTTTGCTTGTGTAAAATAAAACCAAGACAAATCTGGCTTCTAAAATGGGATCACTTTTGAAAATGTGTGTTGTGTGTGTGTGTGTGTGTGTGTGTGTGTGTGTGTGTGTGTGTGTGTGCGTGTTTAAATTGTGTGTGCGAGTGTCTCAAACTACATTTGAATGTCATGCCATCTTGGTTAATTGTTGATTTATTGTATCGTCGCCACCATCATCATCATTATTTTCATCGCCGTTGTCGTCGTCATCATCATCATCGTCGTCGTCGCCAACATCATCATCATCACCATTATCATCATCACCATTATTATCGTCGTCATCATCATCATCCTCATCATCACCATTATCATCATCATCATTATCATCATCATCATCATCATCATCATCATCTTCATCTTTTTGTAATGGGAGTTTCAACTCTGTGTTCAGGTTTAGGAGATCTAACTATGGAAGTGACATGGAGTTTCTGCCTCTTCCTGTCGCTCGCTGGACTCAGCATGTTGGTTTATGGTATGAATACCTACACCATTTGCCTGTGGTGGTTGTGGTGGTGGTGGTGGTGGTGATGATGTTAATGATGATGATGATGATGATAATGATGATGATGATGATGATGATGATGATGATGATGATGATGATGATGATGATGATGATGATGATGATGATGATGATGATGATGATGATAGAGTAGACTGGCAAGTAATTCAAATGTATTTCGAGACACTCGCACACACAGAGACCATTGACGACAATAATGATGATGGCGACAATAATGATGTCAAGTAGTTAGGCAATGATAGTGTCACCTAAAAAATCGATGATGTTATTGTTATTATGATAATAATGACGATAACGACAATGACGACGACAACGACGACGATGATGATGGAGTAAATAAAGTGAGGGGTGACCTTGACAGGTGCAGTGGAATGGAAGGAGCACACCGGCAGGTGTTACCACCTGTCACAATCCTCCCTCAACTATTCCACAGCGGAAGTGACGTGCAAAAACATAGCGGCTAACGTCCAGCTGGCGGAAATGGATTCGCCAGGAGAACTACTGGCGGTCAACCAGATCATCGAATCCGGAAGGTCGCAATACTGGGTGGCAACGATGAAAACCGGACCCTTCTGTAAGAATTAGGACTTCGCTCCGTTATTAGAGGATCGACGCCAGTGGCCTGGAATCGTTCCCTCTGTTTCCAGAGATAGTCTCACTTGTCATTGATGATCTTTGGTTGGCTGGGACAGGACATTCATATTACTCTGTTAGCTATGGCAGTTCACTGTGGCTGGGATTAGATGAACATTGCATTACCTGCGATAGCTGGGTCGAACATGATAATAGTTACGAGATGATTTGATTGTCCCCATTCTAACACAAGGGAATTTGACATGTGGGTAACGTGACATGAACATGACAAGGACGGTATCATAATCAATACATAAAACATGGGATACAACATCCCCATTCATTCACTTAAACATTGTCACACACTCCAGCTATCAAACAATATTCTTTCAGAAATTTACAATACAATGTGCGCTGTACAGTGATATCAATAGCATGCGGCCAAATTAAGGAATGAGGAATGATCACAGTTACATTTATGTAAGAAACAATTTCGTTTACGACACTAATTTTAAAAAAAGAGACAAACTTAAGGGTCGTACATACACACACACACATACACACACAAACACAATCAATCAAACATCATTGATAATATGGCCCTTTAACTGTCAATTTTCGTATCTTTTGTGCATAAAATTATATACTGTTATATGTGCTTTTAAAATAATTATTTGCTTTTATTCTAATCAGTTATTTGCAGTTCAGTTCAATTGTATTCCAGTCTTTTTTTTTCTTCTGTGATTGTTGTTGCTGTTGCTTTTGTTCACGTAAATTTAACATTTATTTATTTATTTATTTATTTATTTATTTATTTATTTATTTATTTATTTATTTATTTATAATTTATTAATTTATTTATTTTATTATTATTATTATTATTATTATTATTATTATTATTATTATTATTATTATTATTATTATTATTATTTTGAGTGATTGTCTCTACGCCTGTTTACATTCCTTGGCGAGGTAAAACAGATTTGTTAAACTAAATTGAGTGGAGTGTTATAGTTGCAGCATACGTGTGGAAGACGGCCGGAACATCCCCAGAAGGCTGGATGTGGGCCACCAATCAACCAGATAACAGCGGCGCCTGCGTCAGGCTGATGAGATACTACAATAGTGCGGACCTAGGCATGTTCTACCTTGGCGACAATGACTGCGCCTATACCTATCAACCACTGTGCGAGAAACCCTCCTGTGAGTTCCGATTTTCTTCTTCGTCTGATTCTTCTTCATCCCCTTCTTCATCTTCTTCTTCCTCTATTTATTATTATAGCAGTTGTTGTTGTTGTTGTTGTTGTTGTTGTTGTTGTTGTTATTATTATTATTATTATTATTATTATTATTACTGTTGTTGTTGCTGGTCTTCTTCTTTATATTATTATTATTATTATTATTATTATTATTATTATTATTATTATTATTATTATTATTATTATTATTATTATTATTATGATCATCATCATCATCATCATCATCATCATCATCATAATCATCATCATCATCATCATCAGCATCATCATCGTCGTCGTCGTCGTCGTTATTATTAGAAAGCGGGTGAAATTGGAAATGCTTTTTCATTGAGAGCGCGGCAGTTGCAAGAGCAGCCGCGCCACACAGGATAAGAGAGGCGGATGGTGGTTGTGGTTTATGGGGTGGAGGGGATGAGGGGGAGGCAAACGTGAGTGTGTTTGTGTGTGTATGAGTGTGTGTATGAGCATGCATGCGTGCGTGTGAGTGTGTGTGTGCGTGCGAGCGTGTGTGTGTGTGTGTGTGAGGGTGTGTGTGTGTGTGTATGCGTGTAAACGGATACAATCTGACTGACAAAATAAGGCCAAAAATCTTGTACGCGATCGGGTTTAATTAAACAAAAATTAGTTGGCAAACAGTGAATTATTGTTTGAAATGAATAATTGATACAACTTTTACAATGTGCAAACAGCGTCTGTGCTGAAAGCAAGTGATGGAATATTATTAAAGTGTGTTTGAAGCCCAGATCAACGTTGCACTCACACAAAAACTTTTAAAATGTCAAATTTAATACATAATATAATTTGTTTACATATTCATACATTTCTGCCGTGATTTGACAAAACCGAGTAAGTCCACCTAAGGTCGAAAATGAGTTTTTTTGCGCCATCAAACTTGCAAGAGAATGACGCATCTTACCTGTAAAAATCAAATCCGAACTATGTTTAGATTTGGAGATATCATAGAGTAAGTCCTTATTAAAAAAACATTTAAGTGGGGGAATAAACTAATAAAACCAAGCAAGTCCCCTGCGATTTTGTTTCGGCGATCCTCTGGCTGATGCTCGAGTTGGCATGATGACGTCATCTTCTACAATAACTTGACAAAGAAAAGTAAGTCCTCCCGACGAATGAGAAAGTGCCTTAAGATGAAGTGGACCAGTGAGAATCCATGTTATTGCTGCTGTGCAATATTATTTTCCTGTGAAAAAGATGGCGAAATTTCAGTCAGCAAAGGACGTGTTCGGCTTTTTTAAAAAGAGTTTTCTTCCTGTACTTTCCTGCCCACCATGAAGGATCCTATGGATCTTCCGCCTACGCGGCAACTTCCACGAGGTGTGGAAACAAACAAACAAACAAACTATCCTATCCTGTCCCGTAACTCTGAGGTCGTAGGGGCACCACAGATGATCGTTTAACCAGCATACTCCATCTTTCTCTGTCCTCAGCAGCCCTGATGAGTGTCAAACCAGTCCATTCTCGAATGTTGTCCTCCCACCTTGTTACACTCTGTTTGATGTTGGTGTTTTCTATCAGTATCTGATTCAGCCCCGATGCTTGAATTCCTGATAGTTGTGTAACTCAGATTCGTTTATTCACACAGCCCGTCCAAACAGCATACAAGTCACAAAGTCGACGTATGAAGTTTTCCACTTTTATTCAGCACACATCAACAACTGCATACAATTCTCAATTCAACTCAACAACTTTCACAGCAACTTTCCAAATCACTATCAACAACTTCCCTCTCTCAACAGCAACTCGGCACACGATTAAATAACCTCTCTCTTTTCCGGAAAGATTTCGTACATGGTAGAAATGACGTACTGCCACCAATCGAACTAAAGATCGTCATCACTGACTTACGTCATTCACATTTTCTCTACTTCCGGGAACATTCACGACCTTCGATATCCATCCGGAAATTTCTATCAAGAGTAAACACGCATATCCAGAAGATTCTCAAATAATATCGACTAACGCAAATTATCAACGTTATACAAAGCCTCTCCTAACAACAATGCAAACTCAAATCAAAGGTAAATAAACTCCATTATTGAATACTTTGCAAATCGAAACGATTAGATCTATCGTGCGCGCTTAGACTCACTTTCGTTCGTTTCAACGTAACATAACCCCCCACTCAAGAAGAAATTTACTTAATTTCTTTCAACAACGTTGAAACGTAATGCACAAACAATGTACAGAATTAAAACTTACTTCAGACTGTCTCATTTACTGTCAATGTTCTCAGTTTATATACACAGAGTCAATGTTTTTCATCCGCAAGTCTTTCTGGATACTGTCAATGTTCACAGTTTATTCACACAAGGTCAATGTTTTCATCTTCAAATCTGTCTGGATATTGTCAATGTTCACAGTTTATCTACACGGTCAACGTTTTTCATTTTCAAGTCTGTCATTACCAATATTCTTAGTTCGTCCACACAGTCAGTGTTCTTTCGTTCGCAAGGAATCGACGCCCTCGTCAGTTGCGGTCGTCATCGGCCCAGGGTCAAAGACGATGATCACGTGGGCTTCCCTGGAATCAGTGCGTCCTCCGTTGTCTCCTTCTTCCATCGGATGTCCGACGCAGTCGACGTTGTCAGCTCCCAGGATGCATTCGCTGGGTCTCACGGTCAGGTTGGCTTCTGCGGGACGGTGGAACAGCTCCCTCAAGGTCTGCAGATGCTCCTTCCAGGTCTGGGTGTGGACTTCATGTTCGACCAAAGTCGTAGAGCCAGGGACATCGCTGAAGTTGTGGGGAAACTCGCCCATAAGGTCCTTGAGCTCCATCTTTTGACCTTCCGTCAAGCTCGGTCGTAGCTTAACATCATCGATGCCTTCTTTGCTGTGGAAGTCTCCCAGTTCCAACAGTTCTTCGCTGTCAAAGCTGTTGTCGGTCACAGCTGCTGTGGCTGCGTGCACAGTCTCTGATGGCCTTTCCACGTACAGCTTAAGGAGGTTGGCGTGGTATATCTTGGAATGCTGACCGACCTTCACCTTGTAGTCGTTGATCCCCACCACGGTCTCCACTTCGTACGGGCCTTTCCACTGCATCAGCAACTTATTATGATCAGTAGGTAGCAGCACCAGCACTTTGTTGCCAGGTTTAAACTTCCTGTTCACAGCCCTACGATCATAGTAGTGCTTTCCACAGTCCTGGGACTTCTTCAGGTTTTCTCTGGCTATCTCGAGAGTCTGCTCCAGCTTCTCCCGTAGCTCAAACACGTACTGGTAGCTGTTCTTCACCTCTGGGGTGTCTACTTCTTTCGTCCACAGTTCTTTTAGGATGTGCATCGGCCCTCGGATGGTTCTTCCGTACAGCAGCTCGAACGGAGAAAAGCCGGTGGACTCCTGCGGTACTTCTCTGTAGGCGAAAAGTAGGGCGTTGATGTAGCGATGCCATTGTCTGGGCTGCTCGCTGCACAGTTTCTTCAGGGTGGACTTCAGCGTAGCATTGAACTTTTCGACGAGCCCGTTGCACATTGGATGGTAGGGTGTCGTAGTCAAATGCCGGATGCTCAGCAGTCTGTTGACCTCCTTCATGCAGTCAGAGACGAACTGCGTCCCGAGGTCTGTCAGAATTTCTTCAGGCACTCCAAGTCTACTGAACATGTCCACCAGTGCCTCTGCTACAGTTTCAGTGTCAATCTTCTTCAGTGGCACTGCTTCTGGGTACCGAGTCGCATAGTCCACTAAAGTCAGTACCCACCGATGACCTTCTTCACTCGGAGGCCTTATTTCGCCGATTAAGTCTAAGGCCACCCTCTTGAAAGGTCGGTCGATCAGAGGCATCCTCTGCATAGGCACTTTCGGGACCCTTCCTCGAGGTATGGTCTTCTGGCAAATGTCACATGATCGGCAGAAACGGCTGACGTCCGCATGAAGTCCTGGCCAGTAGAACACCGCCTGGATTCTATCCGACGTCTTCTTGATACCCAGGTGACCTCCCATGATTGAGTCATGCGCTACTTCCATCACCTGGCGCCTTATGGGTAATGGTACCAATACTTGACGTAGTGGTTTCCCTCCGTTGACCCTCGGGTGCTGGAAGATTCGATACAGGATCTTGGCCTTCACCTCAAAATAGACCGTGCCCCTGCCCTTTGTCACGTGGTCTTGGCGGTTCCTGTACTTGTTTAAAGTACTGTCAGCTTCCTGGAGCTGAATCAGCTTATCTCTGTCCACGATGGCAGCTTTAGAGTTGTCGGCGACCTTCAGTGGCGTAGACGTCTTGTCTCTCTTGGCCTGGGCCCTGGTAGTAACAGCACCGACGATCTCTGGTCGGCAGGGCTGAGCCGGAGTAACCACATTGTCCCGTAGCAGCTCTGTAAGGTCTCCATCGGGAAATGGCAATGGATCCTCCTCCACAACTTCGACGTGTTAAGTTGAGGCAGGACTCCACTCTGGATCGGGGTCGTCGGGTCGTCTCGCGCCGTCGATGTTCCCGATCATCAAATCATACAGCGGCTTCTTCAGGCAAACCGCTTCGACTTCGCCTATGTAGAAAGGGGTGTTGACATGAATTTTTGCAACTGGCGCTTTCACACATTTGCTGTCGGCCATGAGTGTCCATTTAGAATCGCCAGTGAACTGTTCTTTAGCGATTAGGTCTTCTCTGACGATGACCCCACTGCAGCCAGAGTCTCTTAGAACAGTCACTTCATGATTTCCGACGCGTCCCTTGGAAACAGGCATGTTCTGGACGGTCACAGTTGCGCTGGCGACGACGGGGATGGATTTTCCGTTGGCAAGGAGAAGTTGGCCATCAGTCATGCACTCTTGCACGTCCGCAGGGGTAGCTGTGCGCTTGGTCTCACTCGGAAGAATGACGCTCCCGCCGCACACTTGATGGTCAGATCTACTGTTTTGCCGTTGATTGGAGAACCGCCTCTGCCGGTTGCCCGCCGCTGCATTGTCCGTACTGCTCCGCTGTCCGCTATTTCTGCTTTGAGGGCAGCTGGCAGCTCTGTGGTCTGTAGCGTTGCAGATAAAACAGCCTCTTGATTGCCCTTCCCTGGGAGGTGGCGTGGAGTCCGTCTGCCTCTGGCTCGTCTGGCTCCCTTGGATCTGGTTCCCATGGTTTGCAGTCTTCTGAAAATGTTTCGTCGCGCTGGGTGGCCCCAACGTTTTCTCATGAGCGATGAGATATCTTTCAGCAGCCTCAGCAACGTCTTTTAGCGTCTGCAACTTTTGTATTTCCAAGTGGATCGCGAGGTCCTTAGGGCAGGCGTTGAGTAATTGTTCCCTCACGATCAGCTCATGGAGACTCTCGTAAGTCTTCCCTTTGCCTGATAATTCCACCCACTTGTGTAGATATGATGACAGGCGCTCCACAAATTGCTTTGGTGTCTCGTCTGACAAAGGCCGGCATTCACGAAAGCGTTGACGGTAGCCCTTTTCTGTAAAGTTGTAGCACTGCAATAGGGACGATTTCAAAACGTCGTAGTCTTTGGCGTCATTATTCGACAGTCTACTGTAGACATCGAGCGCCTTCCCCGTCAGTAGTGCGCTGAGTATGATCGCCCAGTCTTGACGTTGCCATTTAGCGCTTTCGGCGAACCTTTCAAACCTCGCTAGATAGCTGTCGATCTGGTCCTTTTCGTCGACGAATGCTGGCAATTTTGGAGCTTTGAAGTCGCTGATAACTTGTGGCGCACGCTGCTGTTGCTGGATGCGCGCCAACTCTAGTTGGTGCTGACGCTCAACTTCTCTTTCTTCTCGACGACGTTGCTCTTCTTTTTCTAGACGCTTCTCTTCTAATTCTCTCTCTTGTATTCTCTCCTGGGATTTGACGTACTCCGTCAGCTGTTTGCCTTTTAGTTTCAGTTCAACCCCTTTCTGCCAGAAGTCAGCCATCTTGATGTTTTTCTGGAAAGTTCTTTTCTAGAAAGTTATTTTCTGGAAAGTTCTTTTCTGGAAGGTTCTTTTCTGGAAAGTTCTTTTTCTAGAAAGTTCTTTTCTGGAAGGTTCTTCTTCTAGAAAGTTCTTGACTGTGCTGTACCTTTCTAGACTGTTCTAGAACAGCACGCTTTCTGCAGTAGCGCTGATGCTTGTCACTAGTCGCCTTCGCTGACGCAGGCCCCGCTGTCCTCGTCGTATGCGACGCTGCACCACGCTGGTGTTGATGTACACGTTCCTGTGCTGAAGTAGACGCGACGTCCGCTCGTCGCTCTCTCTAATACTGGCGATGTAGCTCCGAGACTGTCCCTCGACGTAGTCCTGCGGCAGCCACGTAGTCCCGCTCTGTTGTTCGCTCACGAAGCAACTCTTCGGCGACTACACGCCCTTGCAGTCAACCCGAATCTATCGGATGTAGTCCCAGTATGTTGGCCCCTCTCGACGCAACTTGTTGGCGGCTACCCTCGATGACTGCCTCTCGTAACGTTGACTCGCTTGTTGTAGCAGTTGAACCCTTGGCTATGGCGTGAATCGCGGCTTGACCCCCAAAATGTTACACTCTGTTTGATGTTGGTGTTTTCTATCAGTATCTGATTCAGCCCCGATGCTTGAATTCCTGATAGTTGTGTAACTCAGATTCGTTTATTCACACAGCCCGTCCAAACAGCATACAAGTCACAAAGTCGACGTATGAAGTTTTCCACTTTTATTCAGCACACATCAACAACTGCATACAATTCTCAATTCAACTCAACAACTTTCACAGCAACTTTCCAAATCACTATCAACAACTTCCCTCTCTCAACAGCAACTCGGCACACGATTAAATAACCTCTCTCTTTTCCGGAAAGATTTCGTACATGGTAGAAATGACGTACTGCCACCAATCGAACTAAAGATCGTCATCACTGACTTACGTCATTCACATTTTCTCTACTTCCGGGAACATTCACGACCTTCGATATCCATCCGGAAATTTCTATCAAGAGTAAACACGCATATCCAGAAGATTCTCAAATAATATCGACTAACGCAAATTATCAACGTTATACAAAGCCTCTCCTAACAACAATGCAAACTCAAATCAAAGGTAAATAAACTCCATTATTGAATACTTTGCAAATCGAAACGATTAGATCTATCGTGCGCGCTTAGACTCACTTTCGTTCGTTTCAACGTAACACACCTCTTTTTCGGTCTCATTCTTCTTCTACTTCCTTGCACTGTACTGCCTTGCAGAATAGTCTTTGCAAGGCCTGATGATCTGGTGACGTGACCATACCATCGGAGTTTCCGTTTCTTCACCACTGTGAGCAGGTCATCGTGTTGTCCAATGGCTTGTGTGATGGTCTGTCGGACTTCGTCGTTGGTGATGTGTTGGGTATAGGAAATGCCAGAAGTGTTCTGTAGCACCTCATCTCCATGCTTTGTATTCTTCGTTGGAGATCTGCTGTGAGGGTCCATGCTTCGCAAGCATATAGGAAGATGGAGATGAGCGCAGCAGTCTAACTTTGGAATGTAGACTGATGGTCCTGTCTTTCCAAATGGCTTCAACCTTGTCAGGGCAGCAGTTGTTTGTGCGATCCTGGAGATGACTTTCTGTCGGGACCCATTGTCTGATACAATGGCTCCTAAATATTTGAAGCTATGCACTGTTTTGAGGAATTGGCCTTGGACTTTGATGTCCGTGTTGATGCCATTGATGTTGTTGGTCATCATTTTGGTCTTCTCTGTACTTATTTCCATTCCATAAGCTTTGAATGTGGTGTCAAGCCTCTGTACCAGCTGTTCAAGTTCTTGTTCCTCTCCAGCCAATCCATCAATGTCATCCGCAAAACGAAGATTGGAGATTACTCTACCCCCTATGCTGACTGTGCCTTCATGGTCTGCAAGAGCATCTGACATAATGCGCTCTAGGAAGATGTTGAAGGATGTTGGAGAAAGTAGGCATCTTGACTCACACCGATTGTTGATCTGAACCAGTTCCCGATGGCGCTGTTGTGGAGGACTGCAGTGGTAGACTTGTCATACAGGCTTTTGACTTCAATAATTTTAGGGCTGATGTTGTACACTTTCATTGTTGCCCATAGAGCTGCATGCCAGACTCGGTCAAACGCCTTCTTGAAGTCTATGAACAAATCAAATAGATGTTGTTGGTGCTATAGCGAGCGTTGTGGCCAAGTGGGCTAAGGCGGGACTAACTTGCCTTGTCCACAGGCCAGAAACCAATGGCGCCTGACAGGTGTGGGTTCGATCCTGCATCGGGGCGTTATGTTTCTCCGAATATTATTTACTTTCGACTCGGGCAACGTATCGGGGGTTTTCTCCGGGTACTCCGGTTTACACCCCCCCCCCCAGGCAAAAGTTTTAAAAAAAGTAAAAAAAATGTAAAGAATTTCTAAATTTCAAAAAATCACAACTAATGTTAGGTAGGTTGGGTTTGGGCGCGCCACAGGCTGCGACTACGCCTTCCACAGGGGAGGCGGCCCAGAATTTCCCGATTAAAAGGGACAATAAAGCATTAAAATCTAAAAATCTAAAAAAAATTTATAGGTATTTCTCTCAGATTATTCTGAGGTTGAAAATCTGTTCAGTGGTACTTCACCCTGAATCCTGCTTGTTCTTCAGCTATGATTTGTTCAGCTTGGGGTTTCAACCTGTTGAGTATTATTTTCAGGAGGACCTTGCTGGGATGGCTGATGAGACTGATGGTGCGGTAATTTTCACACTCCTGAAGGTTACCTTTTTTGGGAAGAGTGATGACAAGCGACTGGCCTGGGCCCATGGTATAGGCCACTCTCCACTCTGCCAGATCTTGTTACAGATAATGATGAGGGCATCAATCCTCGCTTCTCCTCCTGCTTGTAGCAGTTCCGCGGGTATGTTGTCCACTCCCGCTGACTTCCCTTTTTTAGCGATTGCACTGCTGCCTCAACTTCTTCCCGGAGAATTGGGAGGATTTCTTCTTCTTCTCTGTTCTCGGGACATGCTAGAACTGATGGGTCTCCATTTGGTGTATGGTCGTAAAGGCCACAACAGTACTCTGTCCATCTGTCCAAGACTTCTTGTTCTTCTGTAACTCCTTCGGAGGAGAGTATAAACCGAGGTCTAGTCTGTGTGTCGCATACATTCCATCATAACGGACTTTAAAGATCCTGACGCTCATGTCCTAGACGGGTGAGTGCAGGTAACAAGAACACACCCAGCATGCACTTGGTCCTTCTCCCCCATCCCTGGCTGCCCAGGATTGTGCTCAGTTGTCCGGGCGTCAAACCATGCGCCCAAAGGCTGCGGGTGGGCGTCTCGGGCGGTTTGAGTTAGATCCTGTATCGGCCAGCGCCTTGATCCTTAGGCTAAGGCGCCTTACAAATGACGAACATTATTATTATTATAAGGCATATGCCAGGCTTGCTTTGGATCGTGGAGACTTTGGGCTGTTTGATACTTGTCAGCCGCTTTACAGTCTGGTAGGTCTTCTTGCTGTTGTTCTTGTTCAGACTGTTCTCTATTTCCTGGCATTGATCTTCTATCCAGTTCTCCTTTGCTGTGCGCATGCCTTTTCTGATGTCATTGTTGATGTTTTGGAGACACCAGCTCCCTGTGAGGTGTTCTTTTTCTTTTTTATCTCTCTTAGTTTATCACACAGATCCAAAAGTTCAGGTGTGATCCACGGCTTTTTCTTAGGTCGGTGCTTGCCAAAGATCTCAGTGGCGGCATCTGTCACAGCTGAGTTGAAGGTGGTGGTCATGGTGTTGACATCTACTTCACCAGCTCCCAAAATGAGCTGTGGTGCAAATTTCCCTCCAGTTGTGGCCTGAAATAGTTCTGCCACCTCCGGGTCTTGCAGTTTGTCCAGGTCGAACTTCAGTCTAGTGCACTTTGCTGTATTTACTCTCTTTAGGAGGAGCCGAAAAGACATCATCACGAGATCGTGGTCACTTCCGATTTCTGCTCCTGGAAAAGTGTGTGTCCTGCCAATGTTGATGCTTGATCTGAAGCGTTTCTTGACCGTGATGTAGTCTATTTGGTTGTGATGCTCCCCGCCGGGACTGTGCCATGTCCATCGTCTGGAGTTTTTGTGGAGACCAAGCGTGTTTGCCAGTACCAGATTGTTGTATCTGGCAAACTCCAAGAGTCTCAGACCCCTGTCATTTGTCTCGTTGTTGCAGTGGGGTCCACATGTGTCTCCCCAGTTGTGGTGCGCATCTTGGCCAACCTTGGCATTCCAGTCGTCTTGCACTATGACTATGTCCTTCTTCGGCACTTGGTCAAGGACCGCCTGTAGATTTTCATAAAAATCCTCCACTTCGCTGTCGTCATAGTCTGATGATGTTGGGGCATAGGCCTGGATGATGGTGATGTTGAAAGGGGCTGCTCTCAGGCGGATGGTAATGAGTCTACTGGAGACTGAGCGGCAACCCATGACAGTGGCTAGAATGTGCTTGTGGACCCAGAATCCAACGCCGTGTTCGTGCCTGTCATCTCTACCGCTGAAATAGAGCTTGTGGCCTTTGTTGGTCGTTGTTTCACCTAGGCCTTTCCAGCGCAGTTCGCTGATGCCTAGAACGTTCCATCGATAGTGGTCCAACTCGTGGGCCAGTTCTTCTAATTTTCCTTCCGCAGTTAGGGTCCTAACATTCCAGGTTCATGTTGTTTCTCGTGCGGATCTTGCTGAATTGTCCATCAGTAGCATACTTAACACTTCCGTCCTGGTGGCCAACGGAAGGCGCGGTCCTTGAGCCGGGCGACGACCAATCCGGTATGGAATTAGTGGATAGTGTCATCATGTAGTGTGTCTTGGGCAAAAACAGAGCTGGCTCTGAATCTTCTCCAGGCTGTTGGCCACA
The DNA here is from genome assembly GCA_036898135.1 of Oncomelania hupensis. Classification (NCBI taxonomy): domain Eukaryota; kingdom Metazoa; phylum Mollusca; class Gastropoda; order Littorinimorpha; family Pomatiopsidae; genus Oncomelania; species Oncomelania hupensis. The sequence goes on from CM072517.1 coordinate 7,614,005, forward strand.
GCCGAAATCCACGAATACAGTGTGGCTCGCCTTGGCCCTGAGCACGTGGTCGTTGAACCTGTAGTAACGTGAGGTTCCTCGCCCTGGCCGGTGACTTCTGTGTAGAAGACTTTCGCCCAGTGATGCCGTGTTAACATTACCCCTGTTAGTCGCCTCTTACGACACGCCGGGAAACGTTGAGTCTATTCTATTCAGTGCCCGAACCCACAGACAAACAGCAACAAATATATTACAGACACACAACAAGGGCAACAAAATACAAGACATACACGTGGTGTAAAGGCAGGAAATTCGCTACAATAGGAAACTGAAAGGAAAATAGTTTTGTATTTTTAAAATTTAATTGGCTGCATCTAATATTATTTTGAAGGGAGGGAGGAAGCCGGAGTAAACGGAGAGAACCCTCGGAGACCCGTAAAGTCTCATAAGAATCACAAGTTTTGCCCTGTGCGGAGCTCGAACCCGCGACCATCGGCATTAGACACCGGCGCCTACCCACTGCGTTACGGACTACCCCATAACCATGACTCCTGCATACCAACCCAGGAATATTAAGTGAAGAATGGCTAAAAACAATAATAAACAGGCGCACACATACACCCACTTTAACTGCCGCACCCACATCTTACAAAACCCAACTTATGTGACTCGTCTCGTCAGGTAAAAAGGTAAAGGTAAAGGTAGTCCCATAGCCTTGTGGCCGTAGGGGAGCGTGATGTTGGAGATCACACTTATCTTGGGCCAGCGTAATGAGGGTGATGCCCAACTCTCTCCCTCGCTGCTTTACCTTCCCCACCCTCAAGAGAGTAGGTACTCAATCACAGTTGAGTCAACTGGGGGCGTTGTTGTTTGTCGCTTCACACCTTAGCGGTCACCCATCCAAGTGCTAACCGCACCGGACGGTGCTTCACTTTCGACACAGTAGCGAGTGCTCCAACCACTGCACTATCCGACACTATCTCGTCAGACTTTTAAACAAAGAAACGGCCTATGGGAGCCTATGGGACTTACTTGGTTTGGTGAATTTTGAAAACAAGGATTTACTTAATAATAAACTGACAAAACCACGCGGATTTGACTTACTTGGTTTTGTGAATTTTTTTACCAAAGAATTTAATTCAATAATAAACTGACAAAACCAAGTGGGTGACTTGCTTGGTTTTGTCATGTTCTCAACAAAGACCTATCTCAGGAATAATCTGACAAAACAAAGCAAGTCCACAAATAGTCTTAAAACATTAAATCTATCAAACATTTCTTTAACATTCAAAGTATGCACTCTTAAATAGAGGAATTGCATTATAATTTGCCCTTAAACTTCCAGAAACGATCGCGTAATATAGCGCAACACAAAACGTCGATTTTCTCGAAAGTAGGTTTTGTGGACTTGCTCGGTTTTGTCAGTTCACGGCAGATTTCTTGTGTCTAAAATTTGGGAAAATGTAATCTAAACTCCATTCAAAAGGTGTCACGTGGGGTTTATGGGCTCTGCACAATGGAATTATGGACCCTCACGTTTATTCGGTGGGAACTGCTAGTAAGTCACCCTATGAATTACTTTAATAAATTTATTTGTTTAGCTCGTTCTGTGTTAAGGTTGGGGTACAGAAATAGATAGAAAAATGGTAAAAGATTACTGTCACACTAGCTTTCACACGGCTATGAATCATATGTAGTCCAGCCACTTGATAACAGTTAAAATCACACATTTATTTCTTCTACTCTATACAAGATTCTCTAAGTACTAATCTAACTTAAAAAGTCTCAGTTACTGCTAATAGTTCGATCGCTGATAGTCTAGGCAGCTGTTATATCTTCCTCGGGCACTTGCTATTATATTTCATGTAGATTTGGACTACTGTGGTCCGTTTTACAGTTTCTGAAGAGTTGAACGATGGTGGTCCTGTTTCGATCAGTTTAAGTGCACCTTCGCTGATTACACTTAACTGCTAGATGGTGCGTGCGAAGTCCTTCTGTGAGGTAGCTTCTGGTCCACCTGTGTAGTTGTGTAGTTGGGTTCCCTTGCCACGCTGTGGGGTCTGACAGGGTGTTTTTCCGGGTAGCTCTTTCCGACTTGTGCGGTAGAGGCTCCTCAACCAACTCGTCGTTTCTGTGGAGTGGGGCTCACAGGATAGCTCGCCTGCTCGTCTGTAATATAAGAGACGAAATTCTGCACAACCCTGAATAATCGGTTTGTGCAGAGCGTCTCACTGAAAGCCAAAGTAGCCCTCAGTGATAGCTCCACATCTCTATTCATAAGCGACGAACATTCTGCTACTTCCGGGGTCCACTGGAATCTCACTCTAAATTCCTATACATACATAAATATCAATCGTGTCTAACTATACACATACAGAATTAATAACATTATAAACATTCAGTGGTACAGCCACTGGTCTGCAAACATACATATAAGTTAAACAACAGTGGTTCCGTACGGGATACAACATGGCGGCGCAACCGGTCGTGTTTCGCCACGTGTTCGGCTTTTCCACATGGTCACGCAAATTCGGATTAACAATTCACATTTATATATGCATAGCAAATTCCACAAACATAATTTCAACAATAATATAAATATATCACGATGAAACAGAAGTGTGTTCATTTACCTGTTTGACAAGTTCAGGCCCGTGATGACTTGAGAGAATTCTAAGATTCTAAAGTCCTGCTTCCTGGTCTATGAGTGAAGAGATTTCTCTAGCTATCTATGTAGATGTCCACTCTTCCTCGTCTCACACACGACTGATTCAAACTGTGTGTAGGTTCTGACACAGTCAGAACTGCTCTACCCGCTTGCCTGAACTCTCATTGGTTAAAATGGTCAGATTCAAAGCTCAAGTGCTGGCTCACTACGCTGTGTGTGGCTGGTGTGTAATTTAATAGCTGCTGTGTAATAGTCTAACTTCTAAAGTTACAATGACTACACAAGGCTGAATAGTAATAGGCAGAGTTAAAACTAGCCAGTTCATGACAGGCTCCCTCAACTGAAAAAAGGCGATGACTACTGGATTCGACCTTTTTCTACTACCGAGCCTAGTTTAACACTGCACTATCCTAGGGTCCTATGTACAAACTAATTAAGTTGCTCTACCTGAGCTGCAATGCTGTGCCAGGTAGCTATGGACACTAGTGACAGGGTTTTATTGGGCGGGGACGAATTCTGGTGCTGTGGCCCTTAGTTGTGTTGGGTGGGCGACAACTGCTGTGTCCTCCACGAGATGGCGACTGAGGTAGTCGGCTCCGTGGTTCTCTTTGCCGGGGATGTACTCGATTTGGAATGAGTATGCCTGAAGGGTGAGTGCCCATCTCATCAGGCGAGAGTTCAAAGACTTGGAGGCTGCCAGGAACGATAGTGGTTGATGGCCCACCTGAACTGTGAAGTGGGTCCCATACAGGTAGAGTTGAAACTTCTGTATGGCCCAGACTAGTCCAAGACATTCTTTCTCCGACGTGGCGTAGTGGGTCTCGGCGGGTCTCAATTTTTTGCTGGCGTAGGCGACAGGGAATAGCGTCTCTGCATTCTTGGGGTCGCGCTGTAGCAGTACTGCTCCGAGGCCTAAGTCGCTTGCGTCGGTGCGAAGAACGAATGGCTGAGTCAAATCGGGTAGGTGGAGTACTGGCGCCGATGTCATTCTGTCCTTGAGTGTTTGGAATGCTGTCTCGCATTCGGCTGTCCATACTACTTTGTCCGGGGCGATTTTCCGGGTTCCATTTGTCAGTGGCACGGCGATGCTGTTGTAGTTGGGGCTGAACTTCTTCCGCGATGGCGATGGCCATCCATGTGTGCGTGCTGGGGGTCGCTGGTCGGTCCGTATACTTCTTGAGGAGATTGATGTGGTGGTATCGGGCTCTCCCGTTCACCTCTACTTGGTAGACTGTCTTGGATTTCTTGGCAGTCACCCGGTACGGTCCTCTCCAAGCGATGTCCAGCTTGTTGGTTCCACTTGGAAGTAAGAGTAGCACTTGATCGCCGACTTGCAGTTCTCTGTCCTTCGCGTGGCGGTTGTAGTACTTCGCCTGACGGGCTCTTGCCTTCTTCAGTGCTTCACCAGCTTTCTTTCTTCCACGTTGCTTTGAGGGTTTCCTGCAGGTCTGCGACGTACTTGGTGGCACCTCTTGGTGTGTCGTCTATCTTGGCTTCCGTCCAACTTCTGCGTAGGGCTTCTAGCGGTCCTGCAAGAGGTCTGCCGAATAGCAATGTTGACGGGGTGTAGCCTGTGGCTGCATGGGGCGTTTCTCTATATGCGAACAGTGCCGCCTTCACGTAGGTGTCCCACGCTTCTGGATTGTCGTCGGCGACTTTCCTGAGTATGGTGAGAAGGGTTCCATTCAGTCTTTCTACTTGTCCGTTGCTGGCGGGGTGGTATGGTGGTGTGCGAATGTGATGGACTTGTATCAACTCGAACACGTCTTGCATCAGGCGGCCGGTGAACTGAGATCCGTTGTCCGTTCTAATGCTGTCCGGGAATCCGACTCTGGTAAAGATGGCGATGAGTGCATCTGCAATCTTCTTGGTGTCGATCGCTGGCAACGGGACTGCTTCGCACCACATCGTACATGCGCGACGAGTGTGAGTAGAAATCTGTTCCGCTTCTTGGTCATGGGCAGTGGTCCTACTATGTCTACTGAGACTTGCTGGAATGGTACGCCGACTACTACCGATGGTCCTAAGGTAACTGGTACGGTGTGATGTCGCGGGGAATATCGTTGACATTGGTGGCAAGATTTCACATAGCGCTTGACATCCTCCGTGATTCCTGGCCAATAGTAGTGTGCGCTGATTCTCTGCACTGTGGCTCCAATTCCCATGTGTCCGCTGAGTGGCATGCTGTGGCCTAATTCTAGTACTTGGGCTCGAAGGGTGGCTGGTAGTACTAGTTGGGTGTGATCTCCATCTCCTTGTCGATGTAGAACTCCCTCTTCCATGTAGAAGTCTCCCTTGTGCGGGGGTGTGTGCGCCTTGGGTAGCTTCTGGAAGCACTTCGCTATCGAGGTGTCTTCTTTCTGTGCTGTTTTGATCTCTTCGAGTCCCGGATTCGGAGCTAACTCGGGCTGGGGTGGTTGGGTTTTAGCTTGGGCCCTGGTTTGCACTGCAGCTATCTCTACAGTTTTGGGGGGCGTGCCTAAGAACACATACCTACAACCTAGCACTAGATCATACAGGGGTTTCTGTAAAACAGCTGCTTGGATTCGTCCTGTGACGTACCTACTCTCTACTTCTATCCATGCTATTGGGCAAGTAGTCGTCGGTTTCGTCAAGTCTGCTCCTTGTAGTTCGACTGTCTTGTCTGTCAAGTCCGCGCGCGATACAAGAGATTCGCTAACTATCGCGTCGTATGATAGACCTGTGTCATACAGACAGTTCGCTTCTTTTCCGTTGACCTTGACCGTGTCTGTCACCGATGGGTGATCTCCGATCGTGTGTGGCTTGTTACCGCTGCTTTGAGTTAGAACTCTGTGCGCTGGCCGGCTTTCGCGCTCTTCCCTACGTTGTGCGGCCAACTTGAAACATTCTGCGGTGGAGTGATTGTTTCTGTTGCAGAACGAACAATACCGTCTCTGTTCTGCGGGACCTCTTTTCCCGAATTCCGTGTTGGGTCCTTTATTTTGCCCAGGTCTGGGGTTATTCGGCTTATTCGCGGTGCGCTCTTCCCGGTTAGGGCTTCGTTTCTGTGCCTCTTTCCCGTTAGGCTTTAGTTCTCGCCTGAAGCTCTTGGCTTCTCCGTGTGCGGCCACGTACCTATCTGCGACCTTGACCAGATCTTCTAGTCTTTCCGCGCCCTGCTCTACTGAGAATGTTCTCAGCTCGGGGGTCATGGTTTCCCGTAGCTGTTCCCATACTAACAGTTCTGTCAGTCCATCATACGTTTTAGCCGTGGCGGACTGGCTAATCCACTTATCCAGCGTTGTGGACAACCGATCCGCGAACTGCGCATAGCTCTCTCCTTTCACTCTCCGGTTGGTGCGGAACTTTTGCCGGTAGCATTCTCCTGTCAGTTCGAATCCCGTTAGGAGTGCCTCTTTTACTTTGTGATAGTCAGTCACTCTGTCAGTCGGTAGCTTACTGTAGATGTCATAAGCCTTTCCTCTAAGCCCTTGACTAAGCTTAAAAGACCAATGAGTGGGATCTAGTTTGTACTCTGTTGCTAGGCGCTCAAACCTAGTCAGATAGAGATCTAGACCTTCTTCTCTCTCATTGAATGTTCCCAGTGGAAATGACATTCCTTGTACAGGGTTGGATGCTACCTCTAGCTGATCTGAGTGGGAAGGGGTTGAGGAAGAACTTGAAGCTCCTGATCCCAATCTTCTTAGCTCTAACTCATGCTGTCTGTCTTTTTCCTTTTCTGCCCTTTCATACTCCCATCTCCTACTTTCTGCTTCTCTCTCTGCTGCTAATGCTGCCTTCTTCTGTTCTCCTTCTAATTCTAGTTTCTTCTGCTCTGCTTCTAATGCTAGTTTCTTTTGCTCAGCTTCTAATTTCTTTGCCTCTCTCTCTGCCTCTAATTCTGCTTTTTTCTGTTCTCTCTCTGCGGCTCTCTCTGCTGCTTCGAGTTTCTTCGCCTCTCTCTCTGCTGCTCTCTCTGCCTTAGCCTCCTGTTTCTCTACCTCTGCATTGATATACGCAATTAGGTCTCCCCCCGCTAAGTGTAAAGCTTCCCCTAATTCCTTGAAGCGCAATCTCAAGGCCACTGGGTCCGACATTGTCAAAAGTGTCTATGAACAACCTCTGAATCACGTGGAATACCAAAACACTAGCAATATTGCAATTCAATAAAAACAATGCAAAGACCATAAAATTCGCAATCAATAATAGAATAAACCAAGAGTCAAATGGCATACAACAGTTATTTAAGCAAAACCTGCAAAAGAACAATGCAACATACAGGCACAAAAATAATTGAAGCAAAAAAGTTTTTAACTAAAGAATAGTGCACCAAAACTGATCAGTGTTATACCCTTACACTATTCTAAGTTATTCTACTTCTACTGTTGTTATCTAATTTTATTGTACTTAGATCCGGTTATACCCAATTCCTATTATACACAGAACCTGGCAGGCTCGCCAATTAAAGTGTCACGTGGGGTTTATGGGCTCTGCACAATGGAATTATGGACCCTCACGTTTATTTGGTGGGAACTGCTAGTAAGTCACCCTATGAATTACTTTAATAAATTTATTTGTTTAGCTCGTTCTGTGTTAAGGTTGGGGTACAGAAATAGATAGAAAAATGGTAAAAGATTACTGTCACACTAGCTTTCACACGGCTATGAATCATATGTAGTCCAGCCACTTGATAACAGTTAAAATCACACATTTATTTCTTCTACTCTATACAAGATTCTCTAAGTACTAATCTAACTTAAAAAGTCTCAGTTACTGCTAATAGTTCGATCGCTGATAGTCTAGGCAGCTGTTATATCTTCCTCGGGCACTTGCTATTATATTTCATGTAGATTTGGACTACTGTGGTCCGTTTTACAGTTTCTGAAGAGTTGGACTACTGTGGTCCTGTTTCGATCAGTTTAAGTGCACCTTCGCTGATTACACTTAACTGCTAGATGGTGCGTGCGAAGTCCTTCTGTGAGGTAGCTTCTGGTCCACCTGTGTAGTTGTGTAGTTGGGTTCCCTTGCCACGCTGTGGGGTCTGACAGGGTGTTTTTCCGGGTAGCTCTTTCCGACTTGTGCGGTAGAGGCTCCTCAACCAACTCGTCGTTTCTGTGGAGTGGGGCTCACAGGATAGCTCGCCTGCTCGTCTGTAATATAAGAGACGAAATTCTGCACAACCCTGAATAATCGGTTTGTGCAGAGCGTCTCACTGAAAGCCAAAGTAGCCCTCAGTGATAGCTCCACATCTCTATACATAAGCGACGAACATTCTGCTACTTCCGGGGTCCACTGGAATCTCACTCTAAATTCCTATACATACATAAATATCAATCGTGTCTAACTATACACATACAGAATTAATAACATTATAAACATTCAGTGGTACAGCCACTGGTCTGCAAACATACATATAAGTTAAACAACAGTGGTTCCGTACGGGATACAACATGGCGGCGCAACCGGTCGTGTTTCGCCACGTGTTCGGCTTTTCCACATGGTCACGCAAATTCGGATTAACAATTCACATTTATGCATAGCAAATTCCACAAACATAATTTCAACAATAATATAAATATATCACGATGAAACAGAAGTGTGTTCATTTACCTGTTTGACAAGTTCAGGCCCGTGATGACTTGAGAGAATTCTAAGATTCTAAAGTCCTGCTTCCTGGTCTATGAGTGAAGAGATTTCTCTAGCTATCTATGTAGATGTTCACTCTTCCTCGTCTCACACACGACTGATTCAAACTGTGTGTAGGTTCTGACACAGTCAGAACTGCTCTACCCGCTTGCCTGAACTCTCATTGGTTAAAATGGTCAGATTCAAAGCTCAAGTGCTGGCTCACTACGCTGTGTGTGGCTGGTGTGTAATTTAATTGCTGCTGTGTAATAGTCTAACTTCTAAAGTTACAATGACTACACAAGGCTGAATAGTAATAGGCAGAGTTAAAACTAGCCAGTTCATGACAAAAGGTAGACACTGGGTGACTTATTTCCCTTCAGAAAACTTACACAGGCGGGAAAAAAGGAGTTACTGGAACGCGATAAAACGCCATCGACGTATGTTGGAGGGCCTTGTTGTAGCTGTTGGAATGCACCTGGATCTGGGCCTGCTTGCTGTATCGGTAGACGCGTAGGCCTATTATATAATGACTGCATGGAAGACAACTCGCGAGGTGACGTTATAAAGGGACGGAATCTCCTTATAACCTGCGCTCACGCTTACCTGAGATCTTTCACCTCAATAATAAGGTGTAAGTTACGGTCATTCTATCTAATGTAGACGTTGGCCACAACAACAACAAACAACACAAGTGACCTCGGGCTATCTTTCAAATGACGCAACTAAGCACGTGCTTTCTTTCAGTCGTTGAGCTCTTCCTGTTTCCAATAAGAAAGTCTAATATTTGAACGCACTCTTCAATGGGAGGAAACCCATCATCATCTCTTATTCTACAGTTATTTGCCCTTTACATGGATTTGTGCAAAGGACCAGACATGTCTGAATGGTCCTTAAGTATGCGCAGTCACGCAGAAGATATACGCGGATCTGTTTTTAAAGGAAACAACTTGAACCAAGCCTCGACCTCCTCTACAGATCCTTTAAACATTCACAGTTAGTGTTGCCCAAACAAAACATCGATGCTTGCAACAAACAAACAAACAAACCAAATCCAGCTATTTTAAAAGTAAAGTTATGTTTAGATCAATAATAAATTCCGTAGTTCTTGTGGCTATTAATAGCAACCGCTTGCCATAACTCATGCGCTATAAATAGCATCTACCAAAGTCCCTAAGAGGTAGAACCCATAAGAAAGCTGCTTGAGAAGGGTTTCCGTTTCAGGTTTATTCAACAGACTCTACCCTACCCCAGCAAAAGGTACACTCGTGACGTATCGTGGTTTATTCACAAAATACTTTCAAAGGTCGCGCGGCTAGTTTAATGGGTATACCGTTGAACAGTTAGTTAGTTATTCATTGCTAACAGGATCCAGCGGACTGCAAAGAGCCGAATAAGGACCACAAAATCAAGACCACAACTTGGCTCAAAGAGGACTCACCCCTGGTCCGCATGAAACAACCCCAGTGGTAACACTGATTGGTTTAAGCAGTGAGAGGCCTCTTTGTCGTTGTGTAATGTGATAAAAAAATGCCAGTGTTGGGGGTAAACCCGTTTTCGCCAAAAGTACACCAAGCCTTCGAATAGGTTTCTGTTATGTTTAAACTAACTGTATACAACAACTTGAGATATATTTTTCAGATCCTTTAAAGCATATAATCGTTAGACGCAGCATTAAATTCTCTATTAGAATATATAAACTTTATTTGTGATTTATGTAGCAATTTTGAATTTGAGCGTGATGTTTAGAATAGCGCGATGCCTATCACGGTGATAAAGACACCGCGCTGTTGGGGGCGAAACCACCGCTGATACGAGCTTGGCCGGTCGCCTCAGCTCTTTCCGCCTCGTGTAATCGTAGATTAACACATGATAAGAACATAATTGTTGATGATGGCGATAGCAAAGATTTTCCACTGTAACACCTTAAGTGTGATATTTTCCTTTGCCTTAGTTCATTCTCTAATAGTATATACTTAAATTAAATATTAATTTTATAATACATCGGAAGAGAAACAGAGGAAAAGTTGTAAGAAGAGGTTAGATGTAATTATTGTTGTTGTGTTATTTGATTTTTAGTTTAGTCCGGAAAGGGAAGACGTTGTTCTTTCCTTGTCATTATTATTATGATTTAAAATTGTATTAAATTAAAGAGTTATTATGAGATTAGACTCGTGAAACTCTTCAGACCAGCAGCCAACTCCCTCTTAAATTGCGTATTATTTTTATTTCGTAGCTGAGAGGGGCTTGCTCTGTGGGTTCGGGCAAATAGAATAGACCCAACGTTTCCCGGCGTGTCGTAAGAGGCGACTAACAGGGGTGATGTTAGCACGGCATCACTGGGCGAAAGTCTTCTACACAGAAGTCACCGGCCAGGGCGGAGGAACCTCACGTTACTACAGGTTCAACGACCACGTGCTCAGGGCCAAGGCGAGCCACACTTTATTCGTGGATTTCGGCTGTGGCCAACAGCCTGGAGAGGATTGGGCCCTGCCAGGTCTTTTTTGCCCAAGACACACTACATGATGACACAATCCACTAATTCCATACCGGATCGGTCGTCGCCCGGGCCGTCACCCGGCACAAGGACCGCGCCTTCCGTTGGCCACCAGGACGGAGGTGTTAAGTATGCTACTGATGGACAATATAGCAAGATCCGCACGAGAAACAACATCGTCATAGGAACCTGGAACGTCAGGACCCTAACTGCGGAAGGAAAATTAGAAGAACTGGCCCACGAGCTGGACCACTATCGATGGAACGTTCTAGGTATCAGCGAACTGCGCTGGAAAGGCCTAGGTGAAACAACGACTGACAAAGGCCACAAGTCTATTTCAGCGGTAGAGATGACAGGCACGAACACGGCGTTGGATTCTTGGTCCACAAAAACATTCTAGCCACTGTCATGGGTTGCCGCCCAGTCTCCAGTAGACTCATTACCATCCGTCTGAGAGCAACCCCTTTCAACATTACCATCATCCAGGCCTATGCCCCAACATCAGACTATGAAGACAGCGAAGTGGAGGATTTTTATGAAAATATACAGGCGGTCCTTGACCAAGTGCCGAAGAAGGACATAGTCATAGTGCAAGGCGACTGGAATGCCAAGGTTGGCCAAGATGCGCACCGCAACTGGGGAGACACATGCGGACCCCACTGCAACAACGAGACAAATGACAGGGGTCTGAGGCTATTGGAGTTTGCCAGATACAACAATCTGGTACTGGCAAACACGCTTGGTCTCCACAAAAAATCCAGACGATGGACATGGCACAGTCCCGGCGGGGAACATCACAACCAGATCGACTACATCATGGTCAAGAAACGCTTCAGATCAAGCATCAACATAGGCAGGACACGCACTTTCCCAGGAGCAGACATTGGAAGTGACCACGATCTCGTGATGATGTCTTTCCGGCTCCATTTGAAGAGAGTAAATACAGCAAAGTGCACTAGGCTGAAGTTCGACCTGGACAAACTGCAAGACCCGGAGGTGGCAAAAATATTTCAGGCCACAATTGGAGGGAAATTTGCACCACTGCTTATTTTGGGGGCAGGCGAAGTAGATGTCAACACCATGACCAATACCTTCAACTCAGCTGTAACAGATGCCGCCACTGAGATCCTTGGCAAGCACCGACCAAAGAAGAAGCCGTGGATCACACCTGAACTTTTGGATCTGTGTGATAAACGAAGAGAGTTAAAAAAGAAAAAGAACACCTCACAGGGAGCTGATGTCTACCGAAAAATCAACAATGACATCCGAAAAGGCATGCGCACAGCAAAGGAGAACTGGATAGAAGATCAATGCCAGGAAATAGAGAACAACAGCAAGAAGGCCTACCAGACTGTGAAGCGGCTGACAAGTGTTAAACAGCCCAAAGTCTCCACTATCCAAAGCAAGTCTGGCATTTGCCTTACAGAAGAACAAGAAGTCTTGGACAGATGGACAGAGTACTGCTCTGACCTTTACAACCATACACCAAATGGAGACCCATCAGTTCTAGCATGTCCCGAGAGCAGAGAAGAAGAAGAAATCCTCCCAATTCTCCGGGAAGAAGTTGAGGCAGCAGTGCAATCGCTGAAGAAAGGGAAGTCAGCGGGAGTGGACAACATACCAGCGGAACTGCTACAAGCAGGAGGAGAAGCGATGACTGATGCTCTCACCATTATCTGTAACAAGATCTGGCAGAGTGGGGAATGGCCTACACCATGGACCCAGTCGCTTGTCATCACTCTTCCCAAAAAAGGTAACCTTCAGGAGTGTGAAAATTACCGCACCATCAGCCTCATCAGCCATCTCAGCAAGGTCCTCCTGAAAATAATACTCAACAGGTTGAAACCACAAGCTGAACAAATCATAGCTGAAGAACAAGCAGGATTCATGGCAGGGCGAAGTACCACTGAACAGATTTTCAACCTCAGAATAATCTGTGAGAAATACCTACAGCACCAACAACATCTATATCATGTGTTCATAGACTTCAAGAAGGCATTTGACCGAGTCTGGCATGCAGCTCTATGGGCAACCATGAAAGTGTACAACATCAGCCCTAAAATTATAGAAGTCATCAAAAGCCTGTATGACAAGGCTACCAGTGCAGTCCTCCATAACAGCGTCATCGGGAACTGGTTCAGAACAACAATCGGTGTGCGTCAAGGATGCCTACTCTCTCCAACACTCTTCAACATCTTCCTAGAGCGCATCATGTCAGATGCTCTTGCAGATCACGAAGGCACAGTCAGCATAGGGGGCAGAGCAATCTCCAATCTTCGTTTTGCGGATGATATTGATGGATTGGCTGGAGAGGAACAAGAACTTGAACAGCTTGTACAGAGGCTTGACACCACCTCCAGAGCTTATGGAATGGAAATAAGTGCAGAGAAGACCAAAATGATGACCAACAACACCAATGGCATCAACACGGACATCAAAGTACAAGGCCAATCCCTCAACACAGTGCACAGCTTCAAATATTTAGGAGCCATTGTGTCAGACAATGGGTCTCGACAGGAAGTCCTCTCCAGGATCGCACAAACAACTGCTGCCCTGACAAGGTTGAAGCCCATTTGGAAAGACAGAACCATCAGTCTACATTCCAAAGTAAGACTGCTGCGATCTCTGGTCATCTCCATCTTCCTATATGCTTGCGAAGCATGGACCCTCACAGCAGATCTCCAACGAAGAATACAAAGCATGGAGATGAGGTGCTACAGAAGACTTCTGTGCATTTCCTATACCCAACACATCACCAACGTTGAAGTCCGACAGACCATCACACAAGCCATTGGACAACACGATGACCTGCTCACAGTGGTGAAGAAACGGAAACTCCGATGGTATGGCCACGTCACCAGATCATCAGGCCTTGCAAAGACCATTCTGCAAGGCACAGTGCAAGGAGGTAGAAGAAGGGGGAGACCGAAAAAGAGGTGGGAGGACAACATTCGAGAATGGACTGGTTTGACACTGAGCGAAGCCATGAGGGCTGCTGAGGACAGAGAAAGATGGAGTATGCTGGTTAAGCGATCATCTGTGGTGCCCCTACGACCTTCGGGTTATGGGACAGGATAGGATAGGATAGGATAGCTGAGAGGTCCCATATTATTATATCAGTAGAAAGATCATATTTCCGCGTTTCCGCCCATATATAATGTGTATAGTATTCGTTAGCATTTCAAGCATTCTATGTAAAATTAGGATTAACCACTAACACAAATTACCGAGAGAGGCGAACATTTTGTGGCGAGCAGCACGCGTTAAACCTCGGGGTCAGTGCGGCCTGCGGGCCCACATAAAAGCACGGACGTGCAAATATATCGTCCCCTATACGCTTATGTGTCCGGGGACGTTAATCTATAAAACTAAACTAAACTATTTCGGGGAAAACGAGAACGACACACGGCAGACACGAGAGAACGAGTCAAACACACAGAGAGGGCAGAATGTAGCTGTTAGCTCCACGAGCATTGCCTGTTGCGCTCTCTTAGTATGATGCACTTCGAGAATAAAACTTTTCAATGGTCATTAACAAACTGGCGTTAGGGAGAGAGTGAGAGAGAGAGAGAGAGAGAGAGAGAGAGAATGTGTGAGTGAAAATTCTTCACCATAACCTCCATTATCATCACTTCTTCTTTTCTCTCCAAAACAACATCCAACACCACTACAATAATAAGGTCACTCGTTGGCCAATCAGGGATTCGAACCAGGTACCTTTCGGTTACTAGTAAGCCGCTCTACCAACTAAGCTACCCGGGCCCACGACGAACATGCTTGCTTGCAGGTAGATTAACGTCTCCGGACACTATGAGTACATATGGGACTTTCGATGGACATGCTTTCATTTAATTTCATGAGGTAAATGTATGTCCCCGGACACATAAAGCGGATAATGGACTCGATGCGCTACATAATACGACTTTTATACTACCCACAATCTCTGGTTCCCAGGATCGTTTTTCGTGGCTTTTCTCGGGGTTGGCCTGCTAACCTGTCATTTGTGTACATAGTTGTAAATAGTCTATTTCTGTCTTTTTTTGTAATTTGTGTACATAGTTGTAAATAGTTTGTACCCTTACTGTTCTGTCTTTTGGTGTATTGTAGCAAACGCAATGTTTTATCGAGTGCATGTATTTATATGTAATGATTATGTAAAGCGGGGTGAGTCTGGTCATAGGCTGGAGTACCAGCTATATAAAAATCCGTTCTTATGATTATTATTATTATTAACCCACTTACATGGTTTCCTGTCGATGCCGAACGTGGACTTAATTAGCAACACGCATGTAAAATGCACCAATTGGTTTGCTTTGGGAGAAAACGTGTTTTACCCTAACATTGGCATTGTTGTTACATTAAATAACGATAAACTGGGCTTTTGTTGCTCAAACCAGCAGCTAAAGTTGGAATTTACCATTTCGGTTCTGACAGGGAGTCATTTCCCCTGTGTTAACGGTACAGCTGTGTGACCATTGGCCCTATTTCTGAGTGAGCCACGCGGCTTAAAAAGTGTACGGTTTTGGTATCTGGTGTAGAGTAGGGTTTATTTTATCAGACTAAAACCAAAATTCTTACGATCAATGCTTTTTTTGTTGTTTCTTTACGCGTTCGATCTTTTACCGGCCTTGGGGCTATTTTTAGCTCCAGACTGTTGGCTGTCCCTTGCTATTAACACAAAAAATTCTAAATTTATTCATTAAAAAAATAACTTTACTTTTGAAAGTGTAATTTTTTGTGTGTGTATTTGAAGCTTTTTTTTTTAAACTGTGGGGTAATATTCACTGTGAATATTTAAAAGATCTTTGGAGGGGCCGTGATCAACGTGAGTCCCTTTAAGCGAAGTTAAGTGTGGAATGGAAAGAGGGGAGAAGGGGAAGTGTGCGTGTATGTGTGTGTTAGCGAGAGAGGGAGGGAGAGAGAGAGGGGGAGGGAGAGAGACAGGAGGAGGAGGAGGAGGAAGAGGCAACAAAGCTCTTGTGTTTGCTTTGGCTTCCATAATCCAACATAAGGATAGTTGATTTTGGCTCTTTTATTGGGTTTTGTTTTGTTTACGTTTTTAAGCGGCGACTTCCGCCTACGGTCAAAGGCTATTCTCCCTTCCCAGCAAGCTGTGCGAGGTGGCGTCCTTCGTCACTTCCGGGCTGATAGAGTGCGCAGCTTTCTGCGCGAGGTCCACTTCCTGCTTTGTGTACGGCTACAAGAAGACGACCGGCGCGTGCTCTTTTCACAGGCTGTTGAACGAGTGCAGCATCGGTACTACGGCCACCAGTTTCACCCCCGACGTCATGTACTTTCAGATCACTCGAGCGTGTGAATGATGATGCACTGTGCTCGCAAAGAGTGTTGTTGTGAATGTACTGTAGATCAATTGCGTAGCGTTTAGAGCTCAAGGCCGCGGGCCAAGGTCAAGACTTGCTACGTCACACAAATTCGCCACGTGGCCACATAGACACAAACACGTGGAATAATGGAGAGATTTTCTGTGGTTGTCTTGAGCGTGGCATTACTTTCTTAACACATCAGGCTACATGAAAACACTCAGTATTTATTCACATATATTTACCCAAGTTAGCTTATGAGTATGACATAAAGGGAAATCTGGAAGTGGAAACCCCAAATCAAATTTAAAAAAAAAACAGGGTATACATATTACACTACTACAAATACAGGCCGTAAGCTTGTTCCAGTAAATGCTATAAACGAGAGAGGGAGAGAGAGAGAGAGAGAGAGAGAGAGAGAGAGAGAGAGAGAGAGAGAGAGAGAGAGAGAGAGAGAGAGAGAGAGAGAGAGAGAGAATCTGAACCCAAAACGCACCTATCAAGAACGCTACAGTTGCAAGAATTTCAGAATATCATAACACAGGCCTATATTGTGCAGTATGGAGTTATGTTGCTTTCATAACTTACGAGTGTGATGACTGCAAACTTAGCGAGATTACATTACATTACATTATTATTGCTTTAGGTCCAGTGGACTCTTCCGAGCCAAATCAGGACCGGACAACCCCTGATCCGCATAAAAGATCTGCTGAAACAAACCTAGTGGTAAAACTGAAAGCTCTCCACCAGCCAGTTACTTTACAACAAAGACATCCCACGCAGGGGACGCCGAGGCCGCACTCCAACCTATCGAACACCGGTTTATAAAAACAAAATAGAATACAAACATTATAAATTATCAACAAAACACATACATATAAAATGCCTATATTGCTAAATAATAACCTGAAGTCTCCTCTCTGAAAATCCTAATCGGGAAGAGAGGGGACTATAAACTGATACACATAAATACATACATAATAACCTCATAGTGACCACCTGTCAGAAAGCGTCCAATATTCCCAAGCTGATCCAACAGACCTTAAACACAAATAAGGAGTCTTGTCCCAGAAGAGTTTTCAAAAAAAAGGTAGGTGACTGGTCTAGCGAGGAAGAAGATAGTATAGCAGATTGATAGAATAGAGCAGGAATGAGAAAGAGCACATGAGAAAGACAGCGACAATGAGAATTTAAAGCACTAAATTTCCAGAAAGTGGGGATACTATTTATACTGATGATTGATATTCTTACCCTATTTTCTTACCTTCACGTTTTGTTTTAATTAACTGTCGGTGGTGAGTGTTCGTGATGTGTGTGTTTATGTGTGTGTGTGTGTTGTGTGTTTGGCTTGTATGGTAGGACATGTGCTTATAAGATCTTGTTACAATGTTGTGATACCTTGTTTCACATTTCACTTTTTTTTAAACATTTTCTTTATATTTTAAATATGAGCTGCTTCTAAATCTTGTAATTGTAATTACGTGGATAAATAAAGTTGTATTGAATTGAATTAAACTGAATTGAAAGGATCAGGATTTCTTGCAGTCTGTCGGCCAAATACGAACACAGCTAACCACAATTTCGGGGTCCGATCGGGCAAATGGAAATTGGAACCGATTCGGGCAAAGATCGGGCGATCGTCGGGCTACCCGAAACTTACCCGATCGTAACCCAACGTTCGCCGAACAGTAGCTCGATTTCCGGTAAAGATGGGGCCATCGTCGACGCGTCGGTATACCCAAAACTTACCCGACCGTAACCCCACCTTTGCCCAACGGTTACCAGATTCCGGCAAATATCGGGCATACGTTAGGATACCCAAAGCCCACCCTATTGTAACCCAACTTAAACCAGAAACCCCCACGGTAATGCTCATCCCTGGCCAATGCTGATTTACCCTAAAATTATATCCCACATAGGCCTATTGTTTATGATATGCGATTGCATGAAGAAAGAATTGAGGTGTCTGGTGTTAATAGGGACTGTCGGCACAGGCGTTTTTGTTTTCGGTAGTCCTTGGTGTGTCCCCACTGAAGTATTTACACACCATTTCGATAACGATATAGACTATATTAACGTGATCTTCATCGCTATCGAAATCGTGTGTAAATACATAAACGAAAGGCAAAGCCCCCAAAAACAACCACAGCGGAATAGGTTTTCGCAGGCAAACACAATATCCAAGCACATGCAACTGTAGAAGAAAATAACGGTAAAAAATTGGCGCCTAAGGACAACCGGAAAAGACCAGCAGTAATGGGCACGGAAATTTACCCTTGGCTTATAATGTATAAATAATTACAAGAGTTAAACGAAACACTTTAACAATATTTTACATATTGTATGATAAAAATTAAGAATTATAAGCACAATTAAATATTGATATCTTGCTGAATTGATTTTGTATAAATATTTTTCACATACGTATGCCGCAGCAAATGTGAAGCAGACAAAACATTCCACAGACAGTTTAGTCAATGAGAAGCGAGAGTAGGCCTATGTTAGCGTGTGCGCAGCGTGGCTTTGTGTTGGGGCAGAATCGGGCGGCACACGGGAGGGCGAATCGTTACGCATCCACATCTCTGGACTCCGCTACGCATCGGGTTTTTGTAGGGCTATGTGGGTCCCTACTATAGCCAGACAAAAGTCGGGATGCCCTACGCGGCGCGAGTGGGGCCCAGATCGGGCTGGTTTACTGGGAAGTGCTTGCTACACAAAATCTTCGGATTTGAGGAGTAAAACCTTTACGTCCGCAGACATGTACCCATCTTTCAAACTCTGTTCTTTTCTTTTCCGAGTCAGGAAATCGGAAAATACTACATCTTTCATGTAATCTTTGAATGAATAGCGTTCATCGCTATTGCAAGTACCGTAGCAACAATGTTTGTGTTGATGACTCAAAGGATTATGGGAATGAATCTATTTTTACCATGGGGCTTGACCTTGGCCCGCGGCCTTGAGCTCTAAACGCTACGCTATAACCGCTAGTCTGCTCGGTGTGTAATATTCGATCTAGATCCAGGCACGCTGTACCTGGATGTGAGAAGCCTAAGCTGACGCGCACTTGTCTAGTACGTACTGCTATAGTAGGCCAACTAAAAATTAAACAGTAAGCGACAGCCTAGACTTCTTACATCATATACAGCGGGATACGGATGCCTTTTGGTCTAGATCTATCAAGCGTAATATCTGCCGATTTAGTTACGGATACAATGAGCACGATATTGATTATTTTGTTTGCGCTTGTTGAAAAAGGTGCAAATCTACTTTAACTGTTAGCTACGTTTCACTTGAAATGTGTGTGTGGTGGTCCACGCTTAGATAATGATGAAAACACAACCTGGGCTAACTTTGCTATCGCAAGATCTGTTCCAGTGAGAGAAAAAAATCAGATTGATGATGATGATGATGATGGTGATGATGATGATGATGATGATGATGGTGATGATGATTATGATGATGATGATGATGACGACGATGACTTGCATCGTGCACTTTGTCACTCTGTCAACATGCTCAGAGCGCACAGAAAGAGGAAGGAAAACAGAAAAAGAGTGAAATGTCACAGGTTTAAAAAAAAAATAATAATAAACTACACACAAACGTACATTGATTCCGCAAAAATAGGCACCTCTTAAGACGTTTTCTGAAACTGCCCTACTTGTATGCAATTTCTCAGTTATTCTAAAGTAGAAGGAGCATTCCAGAGTTTGGGAGCGCAGCGAGAGAAGAGTATCTCTCCTCTCTGTTACTTCCTCACTCAAACGTTTTGTCTCTCTGTTGTTTTTATTGTGTTTTTTTTTTCTTCTTCTGTGAGTCAGCACTGGTGTTGACAGTTTTTACTGGCAGGGTGAGCGGAATAATTACAACGGATTGTAAAATGGGGTAAAGTCAAGAAAGATTTGATAGTGACATCTACGTCAGTCTTTGATACGTTTGAAACAGATGTAGAGAATGTTGATGTACCACTTTATTATAATTCATGTTCGGTGTTTGCACACGGTTCAATCAGCACCTATTGTAGGGTACCCAATTATAACTGCACTGAATGTAAATGACTCATTGGAGATCAATTAAATGTGTCCCTGTTTTTGTCCTCTTGTATTGCATTTTATTGTATTTTATGATTTCTATGGTGTTTACTATACACCGCTGTTTTTGTCCTCTTGTATTTCATTTTATTGTATTTTATGATTTCTATGGTGTTTACTATACACCGCTGTTTTTGTCCTCTTGTATTTCATTTTATTGTATTTTATGATTTCTATGGTGTTTACTATGTACCGCTGTTTTTGTCCTCTTGTATTGCATTTTATTGTATTTTATGATTTCTATGGTGTTTACTATATACCGCTGTTTTTGTCCTCTTGTATTTCATGTTATTGTATTGTATTATTTCTATGGTGTTTACTATATACCGCTGTTTTTGTCCTCTTGTATTTCATTTTATTGTATTTAATTATTTCTATGGTGTTTACTATATACCGCTGTTTTTGTCCTCTTGTATTGCATGTTATTGTATTTAATTATTTCTATGGTGTTTACTATATACCGCTGTTTTTGTCCTCTTGTATTGCATGTTATTGTATTGTATTATTTCTATGGTGTTTACTATATACCGCTGTTTTTGTCCTCTTGTATTGCATGTTATTGTATTTTATTATTTCTATGGTGTTTACTATATACCGCTGTTTTTGTCCTCTTGTATTGCATGTTATTATATTGTATTATTTGTATGGTGTTTACTATATACCGCTGTTTTTGTCCTCTTGTATTGCATTATTTTTATTGTATTGTATTATTTCTATAGATGCCGCCACTGAGATCCTTGGCAAGCACCGACCAAAGAAGAAGCCGTGGATCACACCTGAACTTTTGGATCTGTGTGATAAACGAAGAGAGTTAAAAAAGAAAAAGAACACCTCACAGGGAGCTGATGTCTACCGAAAAATCAACAATGACATCCGAAAAGGCATGAGCACAGCAAAGGAGAACTGGATAGAAGATCAATGCCAGGAAATAGAGAACAATCTGAACAAGAACAACAGCAAGAAGGCCTACCAGACGGTGAAGCGGCTGACAAGTGTTAAACAGCCCAAAGTCTCCACTATCCAAAGCAAGTCTGGCATTTGCCTTACAGAAGAACAAGAAGTCTTGGACAGATGGACAGAGTACTGCTCTGACCTTTACAACCATACACCAAATGGAGACCCATCAGTTCTAGCATGTCCCGAGAGCAGAGAAGAAGAAGAAATCCTCCCAATTCTCCGGGAAGAAGTTGAGGCAGCAGTGCAATCGCTGAAGAAAGGGAAGTCAGCGGGAGTGGACAACATACCAGCGGAACTGCTACAAGCAGGAGGAGAAGCGATGACTGATGCTCTCACCATTATCTGTAACAAGATCTGGCAGAGTGGGGAATGGCCTACACCATGGACCCAGTCGCTTGTCATCACTCTTCCCAAAAAAGGTAACCTTCAGGAGTGTGAAAATTACCGCACCATCAGCCTCATCAGCCATCCCAGCAAGGTCCTCCTGAAAATAATACTCAACAGGTTGAAACCACAAGCTGAACAAATCATAGCTGAAGAACAAGCAGGATTCATGGCAGGGCGAAGTACCACTGAACAGATTTTCAACCTCAGAATAATCTGTGAGAAATACCTACAGCACCAACAACATCTATATCATGTGTTTATAGACTTCAAGAAGGCATTTGACCGAGTCTGGCATGCAGCTCTATGGGCAACCATGAAAGTTTACAACATCAGCCCTAAAATTATAGAAGTCATCAAAAGCCTGTATGACAAGGCTACCAGTGCAGTCCTCCATAACAGCGTCATCGGGAACTGGTTCAGAACAACAATCGGTGTGCGTCAAGGATGCCTACTCTCTCCAACACTCTTCAACATCTTCCTAGAGCGCATCATGTCAGATGCTCTTGCAGATCACGAAGGCACAGTCAGCATAGGGGGCAGAGTGTTACGTTGAAACGCGAACGAAAGTATGTCGGAAGCGTG
This sequence comes from Oncomelania hupensis, assembly GCA_036898135.1. NCBI lineage: Eukaryota > Metazoa > Mollusca > Gastropoda > Littorinimorpha > Pomatiopsidae > Oncomelania > Oncomelania hupensis. The sequence continues at coordinate 7,636,073 of CM072517.1, forward strand.
TACGATAGATCTAATCGTTTCGATTTGCAAAGTATTCAATAATAGAGTTTATTTACCTTTGATTTGAGTTTGCATTGTTGTTAGGAAAGGCTTTGTATAACGTTGATAATTTTCGTTAGTCGATATTGTTGTAGAATCTTCTGGATCGGCTTGTTTACTATCGATCGAAGATTCGGGATAATTGTAGAAATTTGAAGGAACGATCCGGAAGGAGAAGAAATGTGTAATGACGTAAGCCAGTGATGACGATCTTTAGTTCGATTGGTGGCAGTGCGTCATTTCTACCATGTACCAAATTGTTCGAGAAAAGAGAGAGGTTATTTAATCGTGTGCCGAGTTGCTGTTGAGAGAGTATTGTTGTTGATAGTGAAGCTGGAGAGTTGCTGTGAAAGTTGTTGAGTTGAGTTGAGAATTGTATGCAGTTGTTGGTGTGTGCTGAATAAAAGTGGAAAACTTCATACGTCGACTCTGTGACTTTGTATGCTGTTTGGACGGGTTGCGTGAATAAACGAATCTGAGTTACACAACTATCAGGAATTCAAGCATCGGGGCTGAATCAGATACTGATAGAAAACACCATCATCGAACTGAGTGTAACATTTTGGGGGTCAAGCCGCGATTCACGCCATAGCCAAGGGTTCAACTGCTACAACAAGCGAGTCAACGTTACGAGAGGCAGTCATCGAGGGTAGCCGCCAACGAGTTGCGTCGAGAGGGGCCAACATACTGGGACTACATCACCGATAGGTTCGGGTTGACTGCAAGGGCGTGTAGTCGCCGAAGAGTTGCTTCGTGAGCGAACAACAGAGCGGGACTACGTGGCTGCCGCAGGACTACGTCGAAGGACAGTCTCGGAGCTACATCGCCAGTGTTACAGAGAGCGGCGAGCGGACGTCGCGTCTACTTCAGCACAGGAGCGTGTACATCAACACCAGCGTGGTGCAGCGTCGCATACGACGAGGACAGCGGGGCCTGCGTCAACGAAGGCGACTAGTGACAAGCATCAGCGCTACTGCAGAAAGCGTGCTGTTCTAGAACAGTCTAGAAAGGTACAGCACAGTCAAGAACTTTCCAGAAAAAAAGAACTCTACAGTAAAGAACTTTCTAGAAAAGAACTTTCTTGAAAAGAACTTTCCAGAAGCATCAGGAGAGAATACGAGAAAAAGAATTGGAAGAGAAGCGTCTAGAAAAAGAAATAGAACTAGAACAGAAGCGTCTAGAAGTAGAAGAGCAGCGTCGCCGTGAAGAAAGAGAATTAGAATTGAAGCATCTGGAAATTGAACAGCAGCGGCAAGAAAGAGAAGAGCAGCGTAAAGAAAGAGAAGATGAGCGCAGGCGTGAGGAAAGAGAAGCTGATCGGCAGTTCCAACTAGAGTTGGCGCGCATCCAGCAACAGCAGCATGCGCCACAAGTTATCAGTGACAACACGGCTCCAAAATTGCCAGCTTTCGTCGACGGGAAGGACCAGATTGACAGTTATCTGGCGAGATTCGAAAGGTTCGCTGAAAGCTCTAACTGGCAACCTCAAGACTGGGCAATTCGACTGAGTGCACTTCTGACGGGGCAAGCTCTCGAAGTTTACACCAGACTGTCGAATGATGACGCCAAAAACTACGACGTCTTGAAAGAGGCCCTGTTGCAGTGCTACAACTTTACAGAGAAGGGCTACCGTAAACGCTTCCGTGAATGCCGGCCTAAGTCAGACGAGACGCCAAAGCAGTTTGTGGAGCGCCTGTCGTCATATCTACACAAGTGGGTGGAGTTATCAGGCGAAATGAAGTCTTACGACAGTCTCCATGACCTGATCGTGAAGGAACAATTTCTCAATGCCTGTCACAAGGACCTAGCGACCCACTTAAAAGAACAAAAGCTGCAGACGCTTAAAGATGTGACTGAGGCTGCTGAAAGATATCTCATCGCTCATGGGAAGACCCTGGGGCCACCCAGCGCGACGAAACATTTTCAGAAGACTGGAAACCATGTGAACCAGATCCAGGGGAGTCAGACGAGCCAGAGACAGACGGACTCCACGCCACCTCCCAGGGAAGGGCGTTCAAGAGGCTGTTTCACCTGCAACGCTACAGACCACAGGGCGGCTAATTGTCCTCAAAACAAAAGTAGCGGACAGCGGAGCAGTACGGACAACGCAGCGGCGGGCAACCGGCAGAGGCGGTTCTCCAATCAACGGCAAACCAGTAGATCTGACCATCAAGTGTGCGGCGGGAGCGTCATTCTTCCGAGTGAGACCGAGCGCGCAGCTACTCCTGCGGACGTGCAAGAGTGCATAACCGATGGCCAACTTCTCCTTGCCAACGGAAAATCCATCCCCGTCGTCGCCAGCGCAGCTGTGACCGTCCAAAACATGCCTGTTTCAAAGGGACGCGTCGGAAATCATGAAGTGACTGTTTTAAGAGACTCTGGCTGCAGTGGGGTCATCGTCAGAGAAGACCTAATCGCTAAAGAACAGTTCACTGGCGATTCAAAATGGACACTTATGGCCGACAGCAAATGTGTGAGAGCGCCAGTTGCGAAGATTCAAGTCAGCACTCCTTTCTACATAGGCGAAGTCGAAGCGGTTTGCCTGAAGAAGCCGCTGTACGATTTGATGATCGGGAATATCGACGGCGCGAGACGACCCGACGACCCCGATCCAGAGTGGAGTCCTGCCTCAACCCAACGCGTCGAAGTTGTGGAGGAGGATCCATTGCCATTTCCCGATGGAGACCTTACAGAGCTGCTACGGGACAATGTGGTTACTCCGGCTCAGCCCTGCCGACCAGAGATCGTCGGTGCTGTTACTACCAGGGCCCAGGCCAAGAGAGACAAGACGTCTACGCCACTGAAGGTCGCCGACAACTCTAAAGCTGCCATCGTGGACAGAGATAAGCTGATTCAGCTCCAGGAAGCTGATAGCACTTTAAACAAGTACAGGAACCGCCAAGATCACGTGACCAAACGCAGTGGCACGGTCTATTTTGAGGTGAAGGCCAAGATCCTGTACCGAATCTTCCAGCACCCGAGGGTCAACGGAGGGAAACCACTACGTCAAGTCTTGGTACCGTTACCTCTAAGGCGCCAAGTGATGGAAGTAGCTCATGACTCTATCATGGGAGGTCACCTAGGCATCAGAAAGACGTCAGACAGAATCCAGGCGGTGTTCTACTGGCCAGGGCTTCATGCGGACGTCAGCCGTTTCTGCCGATCATGTGACATTTGCCAGAAGACCATACCTCGAGGAAGGGTCCCGAAAGTGCCTATGCAGAGGATGCCTCTGATCGACCGACCTTTCAAGAGGGTGGCCTTAGACTTAATCGGCGAAATAAGACCTCCGAGTGAAGAAGGTCATCGGTGGGTACTGACTTTAGTGGACTATGCGACTCGGTACCCAGAAGCAGTGCCACTGAAGAAGATTGACACTGAAACTGTAGCAGAGGCACTGGTGGACATGTTCAGTAGGCTTGGAGTGCCTGAAGAAATTCTGACAGACCTCGGGACGCAGTTCGTCTCTGACTGCATGAAGGAGGTCAACAGACTGCTGAGCATCCGGCATTTGACTACGACACCCTACCATCCGATGTGCAACGGGCTTGTCGAGAAGTTCAATGCTACGCTGAAGTCTACCCTGAAGAAACTGTGCAGCGAGCAGCCCAGACAATGGCATCGCTACATTAACGCCTTACTTTTCGCCTACAGAGAAGTACCGCAGGAGTCCACCGGCTTTTCTCCGTTCGAGCTGCTGTACGGAAGAACCATCCGAGGGCCGATGCACATCCTAAAAGAACTGTGGACGAAAGAAGTAGACACCCCAGAGGTGAAGAACAGCTACCAGTACGTGTTTGAGCTACGGGAGAAGCTGGAGCAGACTCTCGAGATAGCCAGAGAAAACCTGAAGAAGTCCCAGGACTGTGGAAAGCACTACTATGACCGTAGGGCTGTGAACAGGAAGTTCAAACCTGGCAACAAAGTGCTGGTGCTGCTACCTACCGATCACAATAAGTTGCTGATGCAGTGGAAAGGCCCGTACGAAGTGGAGACCGTGGTGGGAATCAACGACTACAAGGTGAAGGTCGGCCAGCATTCCAAGATATACCACGCCAACCTCCTTAAGCTGTACGTGGAAAGGCCATCAGAGACTGTGCACGCAGCCACAGCAGCTGTGACCGACAACAGCTTTGACAGCGAAGAACTGTTGGAACTGGGAGACTTCCACAGCAAAGAAGGCATCGATGATGATAAGCTAGGACCAAGCTTGACGGAAGGTCAAAAGATGGAGCTCAAGGACCTTATGGGCGAGTTTCCCCATAACTTCAATGATGTCCCAGGCTCTACGACTTTGGTCGAACATGAAGTCCACACCCAGACCTGGAAGGAGCATCTGCAGACCTTGAGGGAGCTATTCCACCGTCCCGCAGAAGCCAACCTGACCGTGAGACCCAGCGAATGCATTCTGGGAAATGACAACGTCGACTGCGTCGGACATCCGATGGAAGAAGGAGACAACGGAGGACGCACTGATTCCAGGGAAGCCCACGTGATCATCGTCTTTGACCCTGGGCCGATGACGACCGCAACTGACGAGGGCGTCGTTTCCTTGCGAACGAAAGAACATTGACTGTGTGGACGAACTAAGAATATTGGTAATGACAGACTTGAAAATGAAAGACATTGACTGTGTAGATAAACTGTGAACATTGACAGTATCCAGAAAGACTTGCAGATGAGAAACTTTGACTCTGTGTGAATGAACTGTGAACATTGACAGTATCCAGACGGATTTGGGGATGAGAACCATTGACTCTGTGTGAATGAACTGTGAACATTGACATTATCCAGGCAGATTTGAAGTTGAAAACCATTGACTCTGTGTATATAAGCTGAGCGCAATTACAGTATTCAGAAAGTCTTAAATTAGTTTCAATTGAGGACTTTGTTTGTGCATTACGTTTCAACGTTGTTCAAAGAAATTGGGTAAATTTCTTCTTGAGTGGGGGGTTATGTTACGTTGAAACGCGAACGAAAGTATGTCGGAAGCGTGTACGATAGATCTAATCGTTTCGATTTGCAAAGTATTCAATAATAGAGTTTATTTACCTTTGATTTGAGTTTGCATTGTTGTTAGGAAAGGCTTTGTATAACGTTGATAATTTTCGTTAGTCGATATTGTTGTAGAATCTTCTGGATCGGCTTGTTTACTATCGATCGAAGATTCGGGATAATTGTAGAAATTTGAAGGAACGATCCGGAAGGAGAAGAAATGTGTAATGACGTAAGCCAGTGATGACGATCTTTAGTTCGATTGGTGGCAGTGCGTCATTTCTACCATGTACCAAATTGTTCGAGAAAAGAGAGAGGTTATTTAATCGTGTGCCGAGTTGCTGTTGAGAGAGTATTGTTGTTGATAGTGAAGCTGGAGAGTTGCTGTGAAAGTTGTTGAGTTGAGTTGAGAATTGTATGCAGTTGTTGGTGTGTGCTGAATAAAAGTGGAAAACTTCATACGTCGACTCTGTGACTTTGTATGCTGTTTGGACGGGTTGCGTGAATAAACGAATCTGAGTTACACAACTATCAGGAATTCAAGCATCGGGGCTGAATCAGATACTGATAGAAAACACCATCATCGAACTGAGTGTAACACAGAGCAATCTCCAATCTTCGTTTTGCGGATGATATTGATGGATTGGCTGGAGAGGAACAAGAACTTGAACAGATTGTACAGAGGCTTGACACCACCTCCAGAGCTTATGGAATGGAAATAAGTGCAGAGAAGACCAAAATGATGACCAACAACACCAATGGCATCAACACGGACATCAAAGTACAAGGCCAATCCCTCAACACAGTGAACAGCTTCAAATATTTAGGAGCCATTGTGTCAGACAATGGGTCTCGACAGGAAGTCCTCTCCAAGATCGCACAAACAACTGCTGCCCTGACAAGGTTGAAGCCCATTTGGAAAGACAGAACCATCAGTCTACATTCCAAAGTAAGACTGCTGCGCTCTCTGGTCATCTCCATCTTCCTATATGCTTGCGAAGCATGGACCCTCACAGCAGATCTCCAACGAAGAATACAAAGCATGGAGATGAGGTGCTACAGAAGACTTCTGTGCATTTCCTATACCCAACACATCACCAACATTGAAGTCCGACAGACCATCACACAAGCCATTGGACAACACGATGACCTGCTCACAGTGGTGAAGAAACGGAAACTCCGATGGTATGGCCACGTCACCAGATCATCAGGCCTTGCAAAGACCATTCTGCAAGGCACAGTGCAAGGAGGTGGAAGAAGGGGGAGACCGAAAAAGAGGTGGGAGGACAACATTCGAGAATGGACTGGTTTGACACTGAGCGAAGCCATGAGGGCTGCTGAGGACAGAGAAAGATGGAGTATGCTGGTTAAGCGATCATCTGTGGTGCCCCTACGACCTTCGGGTTATGGGACAGGATAGGATAGGATAGGATTATTTCTATGGTGTTTACTATATACCGCTGTTTTTGTCCTCTTGTATTGCATTATTTTTATTGTATTGTATTATTTCTATGGTGTTTACTATATACCGCTGTTTTTGTCCTCTTGTATTGCATTATTTTTATTGTATTGTATTATTTCTATGGTGTTTACTATATACCGCTGTTTTTGTCCTCTTGTATTGCATGTAATTGTATTGTATTATTTCTATGGTGTTTACTATATACCGCTGTTTTTGTCCTCTTGTATTGCATGTTATTGTATTGTATTATTTCAATGGTGTTTACTATATACCGCTGTTTGAGCTTAGGGCGCTGACAGAACCTAACTTTAGCCGCTGGAAGTGCCAACATGTTACCTTTAGGCGCATCACCGTCCGCGCTGCCGCCACAAACCACTGAGTACAATCCTGGGCGACTGGGATGGGGGAGAAGGGACGTAGTGCATGCTGGGTGTATTTGTGTAGCCGGCACTAGGACATGACGGTACGATCTTGGAAGTCCGTGCCACGGATGAGTGCGTGTACAAACTAGACCTCGGTTTATACTCTCATCCGAAGAAGGAAGGGGGCGTTTGGTTTACCTATTTATCCTTTATTTATGTATTTATTTAAAATAAGGTAATTTGATTTAATTTACCTTTGTACATTTGTTTGTGTTTTAATTTGTTTTACATTGCTGATGTCTTTAAGTTCTGCTAAACGATTGTGGCGTTGCTAAGGGCTGTAACTGACGTTCACGCTTGACCGTCATTAACAAGTTACTACTTTGTAATACTGAGGCATTTGGGTTTGTATAAACATAATTATTGGTGGGATGAAAATAAATAGATTATAATGTTAAAAACCAGTCAGTTTGCGCACCTTGATTTTTTGTAAAACAGGGTGAATGCAAATCTCTCTCTCTCTCTCTCTCTCTCTCTCTCTCTCTCTCCCTCTCGCTCTCTCTCTCTAATGAAAAAAAAATTGTATGAATGCATATCTTTCGTAAAAATTACAACACCACAGCAAAACCATCAGCACTACCACAACTATTAATAATAATAGCAACCACACTAATAACTACTACTACAACTACTAATAACAATCACACAAATCACTGTAAATAGTGAAAGACGTGCGCATTATTAATTCTGTTTTATTATTATTATTATTATTATTATTATTATTATTATTATTATTATTATTATTATTATTATTATTATTATTATTAAAGGAAGAAGAAAAAAGAGGAAAAGCTTGATGAGGGGGACATTAAGCCAAGCAACTGTGATGCAGACCACCCACCCACTCACCCCCAACCCGTAAACATTACAGGACTGCGATGACATGATTTCATTTCCCTGTTTCTAACGATTGCCTGCATGGTGACGAGTCGGCCACACCGTCTCACAGGCGCCCGTCTCTCAATGTGACAGACGCTGAAGCCTAATAGCGTCTCTCTCTATACTACTATACATAGTACAGGGAAAGAAAGAGACAGAGAGATTCAGATTCAGATTCAATATTTTATTACAAGAAGAAAATGATTTTAGCATTAATTTGCTAATCTTACAATCAGTCCTTCATTCAATTACTCACACATTTACTTTAATCATTCATCCGCCTTCATGCAAAGACAAACATTGATTTGAAATTAAAGGAATAAACAAGCTAACTTGGTAACAAGGAAACTAACAATACTAAATGTAGCACATTTAACTGGAACCATTGAATTTAATAAAAAGAGAGAGGCTTGACGGACTGAGTGGGGGAAGAGAGAGGGAGGGGGGGGGGGTGAAAGAGGAAAATCAATTGATGCATGTTATAATGTATGATTTTTGAAATTTGTTTTTATTTTTGAAAGGCGGTGAAGCGTGGTTTGGAGTACCGGGTTGCCGGCTACTAGTGCCACACACTCTACTGCAAGGTCGCTGCCACCGACCTGCATAAAATGCCTGCCAAACAATGTGGTCCCGCTCGCCACCAAAAGCATCAGGCGAATGGTCAGCAGGGGAGAACAAATGTCGTGTCGCCTTTTCCTGCGTAACCCAATGGCATACCCAAAGGATTATGCAAAGCAGGAGCCACCCAAGGCTAGTCTAACCAAGAAATTCGAGGTAGACAATTTCTCTCCCAAGCCTCAACCAGTCGCCTCCCTTTCCGCTACAGATCCCACAGCTCAAATGGAACCATGTCCTCATGGTTTCCCCGTTCGCAACAGGTATGTCTGGCACCGACACTGTTTACGCCCAGTCAGTCCACACCACGGTCCAGCATCATCCTGTTCCCGGTCGTTGCACCACTTGTAGCCGAGCGGAGTCTTTGACTCCCGTCTCTCGGCCACGACCTTGAGAACATTGCTCCACCCGAGCTGTTATTTTCATTTTAGCCCTCAAAAGAGGCACATAAAAATATTTGCCCTGCAAGGTGGTGAAGCGTGGTTGGGAGTACCGGGTTGCTGGCTACTAGTGCCACGCACTCTACTGCAAGGTCGCTGCCGCCGACCTGCATAAAATGCCTGCCGACAATGTGGTCCCGCTCGCCACCAAAAGCATCAGGCGAATGGTCAGCCGGGGAGAACAAATGTCGTGTCGCCTTGTCCTGCGTAACCCAATGGCATACCCAAAGGATTATGCAAGGCTAGTCTAACCAAGAAATTCGAAGTAGAAGAAGTGTAAGATTTTTACGAAAATCTTTACAGACATAAAGATGTTACAAATATGGATATTGGTGTAGAGTTAAAGGATGTACCTAAACTTCAAGAAGAAGATAGAGAAAAGACAGAAGGTGTGATTAAATTTGGCGAAGCAGTCACGGCTCTGAAAAAAATAATAATAAAAGCCCAGGACCTGACGGATTCACGGTAGAATTCTTTAAATTCTTTTTCATAGATAATGGTACATTTTATATTCGTTCTATAAATGAAGGATTCCAGAAAGAGCAATAGTCTGTTACACAGAGACGTGGTCCTATTGTTTGTATACCTAAAGAAGGAAAATCTAAACGTCTGGTCAGCCGGGGAGGCCAATATCCCTGTTAAACATTTCTTATAAAATTGCTTCGGCTTGTGTGGCTGACAGATTGAAGACTGATTTACCTAAAATTATTGATGAATCTCAAAAGGCTTTTATAAAAGGATGTTATATAGGTGAACATGTTCGCTTATTGTATGATACTATAATATATGTAGAAAAAGAGAATATTCCGGGACTCTTATTTACCGTAGACATGGAAAAATCTTTTGAGAGTGTTTCCTATCCTATCCTATCCTATCCTATCCTGTCCCGTAACCGGAAGGTCGTAGGGGCACCACAGATAATCGTTTAACCAGCATACTCCATCTTTCTCTGTCCTCAGCAGCCCTGATGGCTTCGCTCAGTGTCAAACCAGTCCATTCTCGAATGTTTTCCTCCCACCTCTTTTTCGGTCTCCCTCTTCTTCTACCTCCTTGCACTGTGCCTTGCAGAATAGTCTTTGCAAGGCCTGATGATCTGGTGACGTGGCCATACCATCGGAGTTTCCGTTTCTTCACCACTGTTAGCAGGTCATCGTGTTGTCCAATGGCTTGTGTGATGGTTTGTCGGACTTCGTCGTTGGTGATGTGTTGGGTATAGGAAATGCCCAGAAGTCTTCTGTAGCACCTCATCTCCATGCTTTGTATTCTTCATTGGAGATCTGCTGTGAGGGTCCATGCTTCGCAAGCATATAGGAAGATGGAAGATATGCTTGAGTGTTTCCTGGACTTTTCTATTTTCTTGTCTTAAATTTTTTGAATTTGGACCAGATCTAATTCAATGGATAAAAACATTTTATTCTAATATTTCATCAACTATATTAGTTAATGGCTAATATTCGCAGTGTTCTTCAATAGAAAGAGGTGTCCGACAAGGTGACCCATGCAGTCCCTATTTATACCTTATAAATATTATCTTTAATGATTTGTAAAAATAAAATAATTAAAGGTATTCAAATTAAAGGCAAGGAAACTTTATTGTCTCAGTTTGCTGATGACACAAGCATGTGTCTTGATGGTTCAGAACGATCTTTTAAAGCAGTAGTTGATGTTCTGTTGGCATATACAGAAATATATGGATTGAAGGTAAATTTTGAAAAATCACTTGTTATATGGATAGAAAGTAGGAAGAAGTGTAACATCCAGTATATGAGAGATAAAAATTTTGTTTGGGACCGAGGAACCTTTAGAGTTTTAGGGGTTTTGTTCTCAACGGATACTAATAGTATTGTTCGTATTAATTATGAAGAAAAACTCTCAAATATGAAAAAGGTCATGGCTGCCTGGTGTCGAAGGCATCTTACCCCATTATGGAAGATTTTAATTATTAAAACGCTTGTACTTTCAAAAATCACTCATTTATTAACGACCCTGCTGCCAGATTTGTCTGAGGAAATTTTACTTTTGCTAGAAAAGGACATTTATTCATTTTTATGGGATAAAAAAGAAGTAAACTAAAAAAATCTATTGTATGTTAGTCCTATGAAGAGGGTGGATTGAGAATGATTAATGTCCAAAACTTTCTGACTTCACTTAAAGTTCAGTGGTTAAAAAGATTGAGAAATGAAACATCCTGGAAGGAAATGATGCTTACGATGTATCAAAAGTTAAGTAATATTTATAAGTATGGTGCGGAATATTGTAATGTGCTCAGTACAAAGGTGAACAATCCCTTTTGGAAGGATGTTTTGAAACACTTTAGGAGGATTGCTGTTAAATGTCAGCCTTCGGATAGTAATGAATTTATGTCTGAAAATATTCATTACAACAAAAATATTTTGTGAGATCAAAAGGTTATTTACTTAAAGGAATGGTGTGATTGTGACATAATATTTATTAAGCAGCTTGTTAATGAGGAGGGCACTTACCTTTCATTCCATTAGTTTAAAACAAATGTTCCCAATGCGATAAAAACAAATTTTTTGACATATCAAGGAGTATTAAATGCGGTTAAGAACTTTCAGAAGAGGTTAGGTTTAGAATTAGGCATTACATATGAGGAATCAGTCCCGAAAGTATGGAAATACATTAATAAGGGTAAAAATCAAGTACGAGCATTGTACCCTGAAAACAGTTTCCTTCCGACTGCAGTAGCAAGATGGAATAATGTTTTGAAAATCTACATTGGGAAAAAATCTTCCCTCACTGCTTTAAAACAACACAAGACACGCAGTTAAGATGGTTTCAAACTCGACTATTACATAGGCTACTTCCAACCCAACAATATTTATTCAGGTGTAAAATTATAGAATCACCCATATGTATTTTTTGTGATATAGAAGATCAGACGTTAACACATATGTTCTATGAGTGTAGGGTTGTTTCAAAATTTTGGAGTGACTTCAAGGAATGTTTGGTGGAGAAGTGTGCCTGTCATATTATTTGTCTGGATAAAGCATTTTTATTCGGTATAAAAGAAAATGTCCATACAGATACTGATATCACGTTTGACTTGATCATACTGCTTGCTAAATTCTATATACATAAATGTAAGTTAGGTAACTCTCAACCACAAATTCAACAGTTCAGAATGATTCTTAAAAAGCGTTTTTGTTTAGAGAAATATGTGGCTATTATAAATTATAAATACCACAAATTCATTAGGGAATGGATCTTGTACTTACCATTCGTTGAAGATTGAATTGTTGTTTTTTTGTTTTTGTTTTTTTTAATGTACGTCTGCTCATTATTTTCCTCCTGAGTAAAATTCCAGTTGACCCAGAGCAATAAGTATAGAAATCAGAAGTAATGCAGTTTGAACAAATGAATGTGATAAACGTATAATTGTGTGTATGCGTGAGTATGGGTGTGTTTATGGGGAGGATGACGCTCGTGTTTACTTTATTAAACCTTTTTCATTCATCCATTTTTGTTAAACTCATTCTCATTTTGCAGAAATAAAAATTACACAAAAAAAAGAAAGAAAAAAAAAAGGAAGAAACTCGAGGTTGACAATTTTTCTTCCAAGCCTCAACCAGTCGCCTCCCTTTCCGCTACAGTTAGTTATTAGGGTCCAGCGGACTGCAAAGAGCCGAATCAGGACCACAAACTCAAGATCATAACTTCGCTGAAAGAGGACTCACCCCTGATCCGCATAAAAGATCTGCTGAAACAACCCCAGTGGTAACAGTGAAGGCACTTCACCAGCCGGTCACTTTACAATAAAGGCATCTCACGAGTGTTACGCTTAGCCTATACTCTAATTTATCGAACCCCCGTTTACAAAAACAAAATAGAATGAAAACATCATTATAAAATATTAACAAAACACATTCATATAAAATGCCTACATTACTAAATAATAATATCATAGGCAGCCCTAGTGACCATTTCAGCAGAAAGCGTCCAATATTCCCAAACTGATACAACAGACCTCACACACAAATGAGGAGTATTGTCCCGGAAGAGTTTTCTAGAAAAAAGATAGGTGGCTGGTCTAGTGAAGAAGAAGATAATATAGTAGATTGATAGAACATAGTAGAAATGAGAAAGAACAAATGAGAAAGACAGCGGCAGTGGGAATTTAAAGCACTAAATTTCCAGAAAGTGGGGATATTATTTATACAGAAACCCCCGGCAACCCTACGGGGGGCTATTAATTTGTGAGGGGATATACGTTTCTTTTCCTTTTCATTTGTTTGAAACAAAAATCTGTATTTGCTAAGAGGCAATGTGCTGTGTGAAATCTCCGTTGTGGGTATCGAAAATAGGTTGATTTGACGAGTCCATATAATTTTTAAAATATATATAAATGAATATAAAAATCGAGTTCCTTTCCATCTGTTAATAGCGATCTCCCTGCCGTTACACCACATGTTGGAAGGATGAATGTGTTTGTTGTTTTTTTGAGACAGTGTGTATAACATGCAAGCGTGTATGTTGGTACAGATCGCCGCGCTTTGAGCTTGATTGGTGATTTGGGGACGATGTCCGTAAGCTTATATAACAGCCATTATTATTATTATTATTATTATTATTATTATTATTATTATTATTATTATTATTATTAGTATTATTATTATTATTATTATTATTATTATTATTATTATTATTATTATTATTATTATTATTATTATTATTATCATTATGTAGCTGAGCGGAGTATTTGACTCCCGACTCTCGGCCATCACCTTGACAACACGGCCCAACCCGAACTGTTATTTTCATGTATCTCTCGTAAGAGGGACATAAAAAATATTTGCCCTGCAAGGCGGTGAAGAGTGTTGATAGTAAACCGGTTTGCCGGCTACTAGTGCCACGACACTTCATACAAGCCACTGCCATTGACCTGCATAAAATGCCTGCCGACAATGTAGTCCTGCTCACCATCAAAAGCGGAAGACGAATGCTCAGCCGGGTAGAACAAATGTCGTGTCGCCCTGTCCTGCACAACCCAACGGCCACCCTAAAGGACTCCGCACAGCAGGAGCCGGCCAAGGCTAGTCCAAACAACAAATAGAAGGCTGACAACCTCTCTCCCAAGCCTGAACCAGTCGCCTCCCACTCCGCCACAATTATTATTATTATTATTATTATTATTATTATTATTATTATTATTATTATTATTATTAGTATTATTATTAGTATTATTATTATTATTATTATTAAACGATATTTAGATTCAACATAGAGCGGGGGTGGGGAAAGCTGTGGGCTGGGCGAGGGGTTACGGCAAAACAGTTGACGGATAAGCGCTATAGAAGAAAGACTGAAGTACCAAATTGTCAGGGCAGCGTTAGACAAAGAGCATCTAGCTGCAAGATGGCGTTTTAAGTTAGATTCTGTTTGGCCTAATGCGCAATGCAAGAGCAATATATGAGGTCAGAGTTTTGTGTCAATGGGGTCCATACGTAACCATCCTGCTAGGAACAGTGGACGAAGGCACGCGCAGAGGACGGCAAAGAAAGAGCTGGTCCGATGATGTCAAAACAGGGACGGCGCCGGGGCAGCCATGCCTCCTGACAACAGCTGCAGGCAGACCGAAGTGGCAAAACTCTGCGACAGCGTCCTTCGTGTCTCCCAAACAGCCCGACCGGCTGCGGGACTGATGATGATGATGATGATGATGATGATGATGATGATGATGATGATGATGATGATGATGATGATGATGATGATGTCACACGGTCTTTGTCGAGAGAGTGACCGCAACGGCACAATAAAGAACCGGGCCAATTCTGCCAAATAGGCAGGTTGCAAACTCATGCATCTAGGTCACTCAGTTGTCCACGACGTTTGACAATGCGCTTGGTAGCAGCAGCTTGAATTAAAGATATCGGCTGATATCTGCCAGCGCCTTAAGTAGCTCTTGGAAGTGATAACTGCATTATTTTTTTTAAGTGGATAGGGGGAGTGGGCCAAATAGTGCGCATGCTAATTCCCACTGTTTTTACTCTGTAAAAACTGAGAATAAAAACTGAATTAGTGAGCCTGCGCACACTCTCTCGAGAAAGTAGTTCCGTAGGAAGCAACGCAATGTAGGGCGACATGGGCATGTTAATTCCCACTTTAGTTTACACTGTCCTGTCCTTCGCCGATGCAGAGTGAGAGCTGTCGTGAAATATTGGCCAGGTAATTGATTAATATTTGCACTGCCATTATTTTGTTTTGTCTTGGTTGTAGATTATTACGTGTCCCACCACACTCCTAGCACCCTCTCCAGGTCTTATCGACTTAAAAGCGCCATTAAAACTTTGCTCTCCAGCATTAGCTGTGTGTATTTTTTTAAGCGTCATTTCTTTTGAGCTGGTAAAATAATCGATCCCCTGCAAACATTACTTATTGGCTCTCGAATGGTTCACTGACTTTTCTATAGGCCTGTACGGCTGTAGTGTATCAGCCAATATCCCTTCTTAAAACTACATCAATTTGGTTTAAAAACTGAGGCGATCTCCCGCTCCTAAATGAAGGAGCGTGCAAACAAACAAACAAATAATATATAATAATAATATATAATAATAATAATAATAATAATAATAATAATAATAATAATAATAATAATAATAATAATAATAATAATAAATAAGTTAAAAGTAAAAAGCCTAAATTAAAAAGAAAAATATCCATATTGTAGTGTAAAAAAAATAACATAAAAAAATATGGCCCGCGGGAGATTTGACCTTGGGTTGCCTGCACGATAGGTGATTGTCTTACTAAGTGAGCTACCAAGGCTTCGTATAAAGACCATAAATATTTTGGTCTATATGGGAAAACATGCTGAAACCTCGATTCGATTTTTAATTAATCAAATTTAATTAGTTAAACACAAAATTTTGTAAGATTGGTGACATGAGTGCAAAAGTGTTTTGAATGGAAATAAAACAAAATTTGCGGTATTACGGAACGGCACGTTCTTGACACGGGTTGAATCAGAAGTGCCGCGCGGAATGAGGCTATTGCTGTTTGTGGACATTTTGTTTATTTATTTATCTCAGAAACGGTTAAACGTTCGGTAAGGAAATGTCGGCTATAACGATTTCGCGGGTTTTGAGCGCACAGCAGGCCGATCCGCAGCGCCCAGCACCTGCCCAGATCAGCGTCCATACCGGACAAACTTTACAGTAGAGGCGAAGAAGGACTTCCGGCTAAGCAATTTATATATATATATATATATATATATATATATATATATATATATATATATATATATATATATATATATATATATAGATTGGTATTTACCTCCTCGCTGTTTGCATTATACTTGTATCACTTTTGGTTTGTTTTGTTTGTATTTCAGAACTTGCTATTTTAAAATAACCATGATCTTACCAAGTGTTTTTATTGTTGAGATAAGAGCATTCTCAATGAAAAACTACATTAAATGACTTGCTGAATGAACTGATACACTTTTGAATCCGTGTGCGTTGTGTGTATGTAACCTTTAATTTATATTTTCTGTTCGCCCTTAAATGACTTCATGATCTTACCAAGTGTTTTTATTGTTGAGATAAGGGCATTTTCAATGAAAAACTACATTAAATGACTTGCTGAATGAACTGATACACTGATCATTCTCTGTGCGTGTGTGCGTTGTGTGTATATAACCTTTAGTTGATATTTTCTGTTCGCCCTTAAATTACTCATGAAATCTCTCTCTCTCTCCCTGTCTCTCTCTCTCTCTCTCTCTCTCTCTCTCTCTCGCTCTCTCTCAAAGACCTAAATTCAATTCACCGACATAGCCTCCCTGTCATTTCTTCCCTTCTGTAATTTTATGCTTGAAAAAAATCAAGATACATTAATCGCACACACCTACATTCTCTCTCTTTATCTTTCTCGGTGTGACTTGTAGGCCTAGTTGTAAGCAAGATCAACAGACTCTCTCTCTCTCTCTCTCTCTCTCTCTCTCTCTCTCTCTCTCTCTCTCTCTCTCTCTCTCTCGATGGGTCACGTGGTTGCCGTGACCGCGAATGGCGGCTTTCTTGAAAGCAGCGTAAAAACTGGGAAGTTTTTGGTCATATTCTGCCAGTCTATGTGGTGTACGCATACTGTGAAAAATGCCTAGTGACAGCCTTCATCACCGGCAATCTACAGGCCGATTTCTGGCCACGCTTATGGACGATTTCATAAGAAATTTGACTCGGCAAGTTTTTGCAAAGTGTGAACTGTCGTACTGGTGTGTAGTGACTGTGTCAAGCTCTAGCAAGTGTGACTCAACAGCCCGGTTCAATGGAGTACGTGTGTTTGTGGCGTGTCTACTGCTCTTGTGTGGTGATGTCGAGTCAAACCCTGGACCTAATACACCCACAAAGAAGAAAGAGAATGATGAAAATAGACAACAACATGACTCTACCCAAGCATCCTCCACTCTACAGCAAGACCGCATTATGAAAGGCATCGAAAGTCTCAGTGAACGTATGACTGCCTTTGAAAACAACCAAGTTAGTCAGATCCAAACTATGAAGAGTGGATTAGAAGATCTTAGGGACACTTTCACTGCAAGGTTAGCACTCATAGACAGCAACCAAGAAAAGCTTCAAAGCCGTGTATCTGACCTACAGACTGTGTGCAGTGATCTACAATCAGAAAACTTAGGCCTACGCGAAGAACTGTGCTACTTGAAAAGCAAATGTGACAGTCTAGAGAATCACAGCCGACGGAATAATTTGGTGTTTTACGGTATTATGAGGGAGTCGGGCCCAGAAAGTTGGGATACGTGTGAGAAGAAGGTGAAAGAAGTGATCAGGCATGGACTAGGCATAGAAGAACACATCAACATAGAGAGGGCGCACAGAACGGGGCCTGGCAACGCCGTCATTGTTAAACTGCTCTCATACAAGCAGAAGATGTCAATTTTGACCAAGGCTCGCACCCTAAAAACCTCAGATCGATTCAAAGGGGTGTATATCAACGAAGACTTCTCACGATCAGTCAGGCAGAAGCGCCGAATGCTACACGAAAAAGCCAAAGCGATGTTCAGTGCAAGTGGCGAGAAAACAAAGATGAAGTTCGACAAATTGATCACAAGAGGGGGAGTTTACACGTACGACACAAACACCGAAGCAATCGTGCCGATACAGAGACGAAACATCACGGGTGACACGCACGAACAGACAACCTTCAACCACGACCACAGCGATGACCGACAACAACACGCGGAGGGGGCGTACGGGGGTAGTGACAGACGAGAGATGGACCCAGAAGACTGGAACTTCAAGCCCTTCGCGATGCCAGTTCCAGATTTCCCGCCCCTGGCAGCAGACAGACCTAGCGACCGCGACAACGTCCACTACGATGACGAGGGGCATGCAGACGATGACCGACGAAGGGTATCGATGCCAGCGGCGACAAACAGTGCGAAGCCTACGCGCAGTGTAAACAAACATTTTACTAGGGAAAGCCCCGTGTGGACCCGGCACGCGGCGCGCACTTCTTCATTGAACAGTAGGCCTGATGAAAACGGTTTAAAAGGTAATCAAGGCCTGAGTGCGCGTGGTGATAAGGGTCAGACAAGCCTCCAGCAGTGGACTATGACTGGACACAGGACAGCGACGCAGCCTGGAGGAAGAGGGGATGGAGGAGCAGGTAGGGGTGGGAACAGCATCAGATGGGGAGGGATAAAGCTAAAGAAGGAGAGGGAAGGGGGAAAGGGGGACAACAGAATTAAATAGGGGTGTGGCCAAGGCCCAAACACGTTGTCAATATGTACGTGGAACTGTGAAGGGTGGCTGAACAAACAAGATATTTTTGATGTTGTTCAAACACTGAATCGTTTTGATATCTTTGCTCTCAATGAAACTTTTGTTGACAAAGCAAACCTGTCTTATGCTCATTTCAAGAAGTATGACATTTTTTTCTCTAAAGCTGTTAAATTAAGCGTTGCTGGAAGAAGATCTGGGGGTGTTTTAGTATTTGTTAGCAAAGCAATTTCTGAACGTGTGGAGGAAATTAAATTACCCTACGACCATTTGATTGTTTTACAGTTGAAAAAAAGAGCTGTTTGGTTTGGAAAAAGATATCTGTCTCATGTGTGTATATGTGCATCCTTATGACAGCGACTATTGGAAAATTGCTGAAAATGGATATGGGATGGAGGTGATAGAGCATTGTATTGTTGATTTGCATGAAAGACTGGATGATTTTTCACTCATTATTTGTGGTGATTTAAACGCTAGGACAGGGGTGGAGAATGTTTTGCCGTTTGACTTTGATGATTTATGGATGAATGCAGATGCTGAGAGGAATGATGATAATGAGAATGAAAAAGAAGAGTGGAAGAAAAAATCTGATGATGAAGATATAAATGCATTTGGGAGAAACTTGTTAGAGTTGTGCTCTGTGATTGATTGTGTAATTGTGAATGGGCTATGCAAGTTTGATTTTGAGGATGCGTTGACTTATGTGGGTGCAAATGGTGGAAGTGTTGTTGACTATTTTATTGCATCTAAAGACCTATGTACAAAACATTTTATGTCCACTTTCAAGGTTGAATCATGTATAGACTCACCACATTTCCCAGTAGCTATGACTTTGAATGTTCACCATAATAATTTACAAATACAGGAGGAAAGTAAAGGCCATTGGATAACGAAAACAGTTTGGGATAAAAGCAAAGAAGAAGAGTTTATGTCCACTGTCAATTCAGAAATTTTTCAAACTACGTGTAACAATGCGATTGTTTTGATTGACACAAATGTTGACGCAGCTTTAAAAGTATACACAGACGCCCTGCGCGCGGCGAGCGAGTGTATGACAAAGCGAGTGAGATTGGGAGGTGCCCCGCGACAGGCGCGGTGGTATGACAGTCAATGTAACACTGCCAAGCTGCACGCGAGACGTATGCTAGTGAATTTCAGGTTCACGAGGCAGGCACAGGATAGAGAGCTGTATGTTGCGGCTCGTAAAAACTATAAGACTTTGATTAGTAAAAAGAAATTAGAGTATGGAAGAAATAGAGCAGAATACCTAGCGTCCTTAGGAAACAATTCAAAATTGTTCTGGGGCGAGGTAAAAAACATATCTGGAAAAAGGAAGAGTGGGATTTGTAAGGATATTACTGTAACCGAGTGGTTTGATCATTTTAAAAACGTATTTAATGGTAACATTGTGATTGCAAAAGACGAAACGTTGCTAGAACGCATAGATAATACTCCTGCAAATGAAAACGATTTTTGTTTTGAGCTAAACAGACCCATTCTAGAAGAAGAAGTAAGAGATGCAATAAAGAGGATGAAAGTAGGTAAAGCCTGTGGAGTAGATAACGTACTGGCAGAAATGATTAAGCTATCAGGGGAAACAACCGTTTTGTTTATGACAAAGTTGTTCAATGCACTATTCGATAGCGGGACTTACCCAGCTGATTGGGTCAAAGCTATTATTGTACCTATTTTTAAGAAAGGGGAGTTCGGTCTTGCTGACAATTATAGAGGGGTATCACTGTTAAGCTTAGTTAGCAAGTGTTATACATCGGTATTAAATAAGAGGCTAGCAGGCTGGGTAGAGGGTAACAGCAAGTTAACGGAATCGCAGGCAGGATTTAGAAAGGGGTATTCTACCGCCGACCATATTTTTACCTTAAATGCCATAGTACAGAAATGTTTAAGTAAAAAGGGAGGAAAGCTGTATGCCTGCTTCGTGGACCTGAAAAAAGCCTTTGATTCTGTCCAACATCAGCCATTGTTCGAAATTCTTTTTCACACTAATAATATTGAGGGGAAATTTATGAAAGCAATTGTATCTATATATAGAACTGTGTTGTCCTGTGTAAGGGTTCAAGATAAACTTACAGAATTTTTTGACTGCCCAGTCGGTTTGCGTCAAGGTTGTATCTTGAGCCCAGAAATCTTTTCCTTATTTATTAACGAAGTAGCGACAGCAATTGATAACAATGGATTGCATGGTATACAGTTATTACCTAACTTGATTGACCTATTTTTGTTATTGTTCGCAGACGATATCGTGCTGATGTCAATCACCCCTCGCGGGTTACAGAATCAAATTAATATTTTAAATAATGCATGCAAAAGACTGTACCTGAATGTTAATATAGACAAGACCAAAATAATTGTTTTTCGCAAGGGAGGGTTTTTGGGAAGAGCTGAATCATGGCATCTCGATGGAAAGCATCTACAAGTTGTCAATGAATATAATTATCTCGGATTTATTTTTACCACCAAGATGAGTATCAAGAAAGGTGTTGATGCGCTAGCATTAAAAGGCAAGAAGGCCTGTTTTGAATGTGTTAGAAATATTTCAAAATTAAGAGAAATTTCGAAAAACTGTTACTTTAAAATTTTTGATACGCAAGTACAACCAATTTTGATTTATGCCTCGGAGATGTGGGGCCTACACCGGTTAGACAACATTGAGAGAGTTCATACTTTTGCATGCAAGAAATACTTAAACGTACCCATAGGAGTACCTAACAAATTTATTTACGGTGAGACTGGACGCTACCCCTTGTATGTAAACAGCGCAGTACGTTGCATACGTTACTGGCTAAAGCTTCTCAAATTAAATCCAGACAGACTGCCCAGACAAGCTTACCAGATGCTAATTAACTTAGATAACAGAGACAAACCTTGCTGGGCAACAAAAGTAAAAAAACAATTTATTTTCCATGGGGTTGGGGTACGCGTGGGTACAACAGAGTGTGGGGTGCGAAAACACCTTTGTTAGTCTATTTAAACAAAGAATGAAGGATAACTATATACAAGAATGGGACAGTTCAGTATTGAGGAAAGGTAATTATCAGCAATATAGAATATTTAAAGACGTTTTCCAGCAGAAGCCTACCTTGATTTTATGCACATTAAGTGTTTTAGAGATTGTTTGATTAAACTTCGACTGGGCGTTCTACCCTTGAAAGCTTCATTATTTAGGTTAACTTTTGGTGACGTAGGTGGCAATGTATTATGTGCATTTTGCAATGCTGTTGAGAATGAAAATCATTTTCTATTAGAGTGTTCTTTATTTAATGATCTTCGAGATAAATATATAACTTTCCCACTTCAGTCGTATGTACATGCTTTGCAGAATGGATCAAAATTCTATTTATGGAGGATAAGTCTGTATATTTTTCATGCACTAAAATTAAGATCAGAATTTTATGAACAGCTAGCTATTGCAAGCTAATGAATGTTTAACATATGCCGTCGATTTATAATGCAATATGTATACTATATTAACCACGTGACTACCATATGTACATTCTAGGGGCTGGAGGCCCGAAGAATTGTGTTTGTTATGTGATGTTGTTTTTGCTAAATACACGGACGAAGTCCAAACGTCAAACGTCTCTCTCTCGATGAATCCCTACGTTGGACGTCCATGTTGACAATGTGAGCAAAAAAGTAATACGTAATATATATTTACTTTCACGCCTTCAGAATATTCTGACCTTGGATGCAAAGAAGTTATTTTACTATGCTCATATTCTGTCACATATTAATTACGCTTCTGTGGTGTCGGACGGGTGCAGCGATAATATCCTGAAGAGTTTGAACAGCCTACAACGTCGAGCTGCAAAACTTATTCTCCCAGACCCTTCTCTAACCACCGATCAAAAGATTTTAAAAAATAGGGATATTACCACTGAGCCAACAGCTCTTGTTCAACAAATATGTGGTTTTTTTTAACGTTAACCATTGGGGCGGACCCATATACTTAAAATCTCTTTTCGTGCCTTCACACTCACCTTATAGCAACTCAAGGAATAGCTTTGTATGTATCACACCCAGGTTAGATCTGTTTAAAACTAGCATTTCCTACTCTGGCGCATCGCTTTGGAACTCCCTGTCACAACATTTAAAATATACAAACTCCCTGTCCTCGTTTAAGGCTGGTCTGTCTGCCCTAATTTAGACTTAGTTATAAAGTAAAAATCCCAAACAAAATTTCGAAGACACGATTTATGTATTCTTTCTTTCTCACATGCGTGAGTATATATGCCGCATATCTCATGTATATGTGCATTTGTATTGAGATACGTTGTACATTGTATATATATATATATATATATATATATATATATATATATATATATATATATATATATATATATATATATATATATATATATATATATATATATATATATATATATATATATAGATAGATAGATAGATAGATAGATAGATAGATAGATAGATAGATAGATAGATAGATAGATAGATAGATAGATAGATATATATATATATATATATATATATATATATATATATATATATATATAGTACATTTATTTCAATTTTGTGAGTATGATTGCTTGTGTGTGTGCGTATGTTATCCTGATAGTATTCATACTACTTATTTATATCGGAGGGGCCGGGTAGCTCAGTTGGTAAGAGCGTCTTGCTAGTAACCGAAAGGTCGCTGGTTCGAATCCCGGATTGGTCAACGTGTATATTTTCCCCTTTACCAACAACTGGCCCGCTGGTGTCAGTATAAATCGGTCCAGTAGTCACCTATATGCGAAAGTGTCGTGTGACTATAATCTACAAACAACAACAACAACAATTTGTAGCTCATGTATGTTGTTACAATGTACTCACATCTATTATATATTTGATTGTGTTTAGGACTAGCTGTAAGAAAGGACCTCTGGACCTAAAGCTACTATCCTTATGTAATAAACGTTTTTCAGTTTCAGTTTCAGTTTCAGTTTCTCTCTCTCTCTCTGTCTCTCTCTGTCTCTCTCTCTCTCTCTCTCTCTCTCTCTCTCTCTCTCTCCCTCCCTGTTTATATGGTTTATTTCGGTTTGTTATAATTCTAGCACATCTCCATAATTATAGAACTAGGAAGGATGGGACACATTGCAATACAAGTAGACACTACGAGGACTATGCTGGTAAGACAACGGAAAAGCAGACACGCCGCAGTATAGCAGACGCTCCGGTACGGACATTCCAATATGGCGGCTAGTTTCCTCACGTAAACGGCCGGCGAGAGCGCTCCAGTTAATATACAGCTCAGTGGTCTAAACAAAAGTAAAACATTTCGAATTTTTTAAAAAATTTTTTTGGAAATCTTTTTAAGTACATTTGCAATTAAATGATACTTACAAATAAAACTGAACACAAATCCCAAAAAGTTAAAGAAAACAATACAAGCAATTCCAGCAGCAAATTTCTCAAATGATATTTATAAACAAAAGCAAAATATTTAAAAACTAGTAAAACCTTCTTAAATTAAAGTTACATTTGGAGTTCAAGTTCGTGCGAATACTTTTAGAACATACCAAGAAGCTGGAACATCACAATTAAATCAAAAACTACTTCAACACCCGATACACATTGGTCGAAGGCTGCCAGAAGCATGCTTTAGTAGTCGCCTCAACAGGCGATAAAGCATGCTCTCATGCTTCAGAGCACTGCAGCCTATACGCTTAAGCTCTATAGTGACGGAAAAAGCGCAATTTCACTGTAAATATATACAGTATGTTGCTCTATAATATTTCGCTCTTTTCGTCTCAAAAACCCATTTGCCTTATTGGATTCTTAAATTGAATGAAACCAAGTGAGGGCACTATCCGGCGTCAACAAACGGTTCAAAACATTCTCAAATGGTTCGTAAAAGACAGTTGACCTAGAAACAAATACAGTTTGACCTAATTCGTCCCCTACAGGAGACGAAACTTACATTTTCTATTTTCATAAGTTCATTGGTCAATGCTCCTAGGGCTTGAAGCGTATAGGAAGCAGCGCTCTGAAGCATGAGAGCATGCTTTATGGCCCGTTGTGGCGACTAATACAGCATGCTTCTAGTAGCCTTCGACCAATGTGTATCGGGTGACTTCAAAATGCGTGGTAAGGTGTTCATCTGTTCCAAATTGGGTACATGATTAAATACATACCTTTTAAATAAGAGTGACATTGATATCGCATACATTTAGTTTTTCTGACACCATGGTTTCACCATGGGAGCACAGGTATAGATATTTGATTTTGACTGCAGCCTTACTAAAAAAAAATACGAAAGTCCTAATTTATTAGTTACTGAGATAAAACTTCGTTTGAAATTAATTATTAAAATCATAAGCATTTCTTTTTACTGATGTGTTAGTGTTAGATTCTTTTTTTATAACGCTTTTTATTGGGAAATTCTGGGCCTGTGGCGCGCCAAAACCCAACCTACCTAATATTAGTTGTGTTTTTAAAATTTTGCTGGGGGAGCAAACCGCAGTACCCGGAGAAAACCCCCGAGATGTTGCCCGAGTCGAAACTAAATAATATTCGGAGAAACACAAGGCCCAGATGCTAGATCGATCCAACATCTTTCAGGCGTCATTCGTTTCTGGCCTGTGGACAAGGCAAGTTAGCCCCGCCTTAGACCATTTGGCCACAACGCCCGCTCTTCAGATAATAGATTAGCTTTCACACACATTTATTTTTGAATCACCCAAATCTCTATCCTATCCAAGTTATTGGAAGCAAACCAAACATAGGCACAAGCACAAAAATATTTATATAGAAAATATAAGTACAGGCGCACCAATTAATTATGGTAATCATAAAAAAAAACGTCAAGAAACAAATATTTCATGGGATTTTAAAAGAAAAGACATATATATATATATATATATATATATATATATATATATATATATATATATATATATATATATATATATATATATATATATATATATATATATATATATATATATATATATATATATATATATATATATATATATATATATATATATATATATATATATATATATATATATATAAAAGGACTAACAACATGGCATAAAAAGAGAACATGGCGTAAAAACGACAAGCAAGATGGCATGAGATTGGCTCTAAGCTTTTTGATCTCGTGTCAATAACAAGGAATGGAAATCATTAAAACCTTGCGAAGCGTTTACTTTTTTTTCGCGACGGACAACAAAAGAGTCACAAAGAAAATCGAAATATCTATGTGACCATAATGAGGCCCAGGCCTTTGTTCGCTAATTCACCGGAAGTTTAAAAAATCCAGGGCTAATCAAAGCATATTTAAAGTGGATCTTACTTAGATTTTTGAAGCAAATGTAACTGTATTAACGTTTTGTGGTACCAGCCAGTGAAAGTGTTTTTGCGGTGATGACGGCCGACAGCCAGAGTACGATGACCATCACGCGGCCAGACCGAGGTGCGGCCAATTCTAATAACTCCTATTCTACTAGCTTTAAAGCTTTGAGGAATTACATTTGCTTCCCTTGAGTCTACCTTAGCCTTTTTTTTTCTTTTTTTTAATCAGTTTATGGTCCCCTCTCTTCCCGATAAGGATTTTCAGAGAGGAGACCTTACTAGCCTTTTTGCCGTGATTTCCGGTTTATGGCCGCGCTCTGCATATGAATTTTACTGTCTGTAAGTATTGACCCAAGAAAAGTTTCTTTTTTTGAGATTTCATGTGGGTGTTTTCATCAATCTTTATAACATCTTGAATATTATAAACTGCATGTCTTTTTGTGTTTATTGGATTTCACATTGCATGCCAATAGACGTAAATATGTAGAATAGTCATTGTTACGTTGAAACGCGAATGGTGCGTATGAAATGCGCACGATGTTATGTGTGAAGCGCGTGCAATAGTAGGCTTGTGTGTGACGCGCGCGATAGATCTGTTCGTTTTATTTTGCAACGCATGCAGTAATAGAGTGTATTTATCTTTGATTTGATTTTGCGTTGTTATTAGTAGAGGCTTTGTGTAACGTTAGTGTTTTTAGTTGGCCGATATTGTTTGAGAGTTTTCAAGGGGGTTGGTTGTTTACTATCGATCGAAGCGTGTGGATTGTTCTGTTGGTTACCATGGAAGCTTCCATTTCAAATGGGGTTGTATGACGTGAGTCACGTGATGATGAAATTAATTTTGATTGGTTGTGGTGTTTTATGTAGGATTATTCTCGTTTGTTCCCGTGTATGTAGAGACTAAATAAGCGCCGCACTGTTAAAAAAGTTGAGACAAGTGGTGTTTCACCCGTCCCCTATACGCTTATGTGTCCAGGGACGTTAATCTATTATACAAAAGTTGAGAAGTTGTTGATAGTGAGCTGGAAAGTAAAAGTTGAAAGTGGAAAGCGATTGTATGCAGTTGTTGATGTGTGCTGAATAAAAGTGGAAAACTTCATACGTCGACTTTGTGACTTGTATGCTGATTGAGCGGGTTGCGTGAATAAACGAATTTGAGCTACACTCATCAGTACTTCAGCATTGGGGCTGAATCCACTACTGATAGAAAACACCAACATCAAACGATCGAGTGTAACAGTCATAAAATCTAAGGCTGAAAAAGAAATACAGGTGGCGTGTAGGCATGGTGGCCGCAGCTGTGGCTTATTGTTGGACGCACCTTGGGCACCTGGCCGCATCATGGTACACTGAAATTGTGCAGAACTCGCTAAGTAGGTCCACAATGTTTCATTTATAGAACCCCGGCCAAGTCAGTGCCGTTACTGCGACCTCCCGATTAAAAAAAATCAAACTTGGATTCTGATTGGTTCATAAACAAAAGAAGTATGAGAAAGTGTTCGTTCGTGGCCGCAAGTGGTCACCCTACTCCATATCTATAACCCCGTTAGCGAGACCCCAAAATGTAATGGCCTGTGGTCAAACGCTCTATCGGAAGTGAAAAGGCAAAACGGGGTTTCCCGTTGGTGAGGTAGGAAAGGAGCCACCTACAAGAGGGATGGAATGTGTGCTCTTTGTGAGTGTGGAATTTCATCCAGTCTCAAGATCAAAATGGCATTAACATGCACTGCCAGCTGTTACTAAAGGCGATGGCTCAGTGTCTGTCAAGACCAAGAGTGATTTTCAGGATTTCTGACGTATGTTCCGTTTTTGTTTTTTGTTTTTTTTTGGTTTGTTTGTTTGCGCAGGAGGCAAAATCCGGAAACACGAACTTTGCTTGCGGTATATACGGTGGCCCGAGTACGGTTTTAAAGAAAAGGGGTAGGCGGTTAGACCATAGTTGGGGTATACACTGGCACCCACAAATGGTGTTTCTGACGGCATCGTGCTATAAAGTGCCAATCGGGTCATCAAAATGGACGACGTGCTCTTATTTACGAAGAGTTAAAAAGTTATTATCAGACAGCTGCTGATTGGTTGCGCTTCCCCGACTCCATCTTGCATGCCCGCTTTTGAGCCAGACAGTTTGGCTTTGGCTAGCCCACGGTAGCGCGGTTCATCACCCAGGTCATCGTCCGATTGTACTTGCTTGGTTGTGCATCAACCGGGCTAAAGCCTAGGTCTGACGACGAACGTTTTGATTGCAATCATAGTGAAAATCATGACTTGAGTCACTGATGTCTGTCATCCAAGTCAAATCGGTTTGCAGCGTGATTTGCGATGACTTTCCACGTTTAGAACATGCTCTAATTCCGACGAACTGATTGCGAGTCATTTAGCATGGGGACCAATGAAACGCGCTACTTTGATCACGTGATCTTGCGGAAACTGACAAGGCCACGACCGGCCCGCTAGGAACTTTGAGTGTGAAAAATACCTAGGAAGTAATATAGAGGATACAATCACACATGAATGTTTATGGGATATTGTCTTTTTTTGCTGAACTTAGCAAATGAATTGCAAGTGTTAATGTAAAAATTCTTCGCCGCTGCTTTTAACAAATTTTGACTTTTGGCCAGCAAGGGTAACAACTCTTGTGTTTTTGTTTATGCACAGTGACTGTTAGCATGTTTACCAAAATCAAAAGTTTTTAGTGTCACTACTGACGACTCGCAGCCTCACACCATGACTCGCAAACATGTGCTGTCATTATGATTGCAGTCAAAACGTTCGTCGTCAGACCTAAGCATAAGTGGTAGGGCCGTATCGCGGAAAACCAAAACGTGGCCTGAGTGTTGTGAAAGAAAGCTTTAAAATGCCCTTATTCGAAGGCTAAACGGGTTTACCTAAAAATTGGCTTTGTTATGACATTACACAATGATTAAGCAGGCTTTCTTTGCTCAAACCAACCGCTATAGTTTGAATTTTAAATTTCGGTTCTGACAAGGACCTCCCGTTGGGGTGCCGGGGGATTCAGTACAAATAGTATCCACACTTTCTGGAAATTTAGTGCTTTAAATTCCCACTGTCGCTGTCTTTCTCATTTGTTCTTTCTCATTCCTGCTCTGTTCTATCAATCTGCTATACTATCTTCTTCTTCGCTAGACCAGTCGCCTACCTTTTTTCTTGAAAACTCTTCCGGGACAAGACTCCTCATTTGTGTGTGAGGTCTGTTGGATCAGCTTGAGAATATTGGACGCTTTCTGCCAGGTGGTCACTAGGGTTTCCTATGATGTTATTATTTAGCAATGTAGGCATTTTATATGTATGTGTTTTGTTGATAATGTATAATGATGTTTGTATTCTATTTTGTTTTTGTAAACGGGGGTTGGATAAATTAGAGTACAGCCTCAGCGTCCCCTGCGTGGGATGTCTTTCTTGTAAAGTGACTGGCTGGTGGAGAGCCTTCAGTTTTACCACTAGGGTTGTTTCAGCAGATCTTTTATGCGGATCGGGAGTTGTCCAGTCCTGATTTGGCTCGGAAGAGTCCGCTGGACCTAAAGCAATAATCATGTAATGTAATGTAATGTAATCTGACAAGGAGTGATTTCCCCTGATTAACGGTACATCAATACCATAGCCGTATGACCTCCGACCTTATTTTTAAGTGAACCACGAAGCTTGAAGAGGTCGTCTTTGGTGTGCGGGGTAGGGTAGGGTCTGTTTTATCAACATAAAACAAAAAAACCTTACCGAGCAAATTTTTTTAAGGGAATAAAAAATAAAGGTTCTTTCTCTTACCGGCATTGGAAGATGTTATTTTTAGCTCAAAAATGTTGGCGAGCGGTTGCTATTAATGGCCACAAAAACTCGTTTTTAAAAATACCTCAACTTTGGACAGAGGGATTTATTTGTTTGTTGTTGTAAGTTTATTTTGTCAGTGAGGCAACACTCCCTGTCAATGTTGGAAGAATCTGTCGAGGGGGCGTGGACAACGTGGGTTCCTTAAATGGAGTTAACTGGTATTAAATGGAGTTGGACAACAGGACAACACGATGACCTGCTCACAGTGGTAAAAAAACGTAAAATCCGATGGTATGGCCACGTCACCAGATCATCAGGTCTTGCAAAGACCATCCTGCAAGGCACAGTACAAGGAGGTAGACTAAGAGGGAGACCTAAAAAGAGGTAGGAGGACATTGGGTAATGGACTGGTTTGACACTGAGCGAAACAATCAGGGTTGCTGAGGACAGGGGAAGATGGAGTACGCTGGTTAAACGATCATCTGTGGTGCCTCTACGACCTCCGAGTTATGGGATAGGATAGGATAGGATAGAAATGGAGTTAACTTATATTAAATGGAGTTAACTGGTATTAAATGGAGTTAACTGGTTTTAAACCCTAACACTGGTTTTTAAGTACAACTTATATCACGCAGAGTCCATTCAGCGTAAGGCGCTGCATAGAGAGAACCAGCATGACCACATAGTTTCCATGTGAGGCATTCTTCAGAGAGAGAGAGAGAGAGAGAGAGAGAGAGAGAGAGAGAGAGAGGTGAGATGGGTAGAGATAGAGAGGGGGAGGGGATGGGGGAGAGAGAGAGTTGGGTGGAGACAGACAGAGAGCTGAGAGGGAGAGAGAGAGAGAGAGAGAGAGAGAGAGAGAGAGAGAGAGAGAGAGAGAGAGAGAGAGAGAGAGAGAGAGAGAGAGAGAGAGAGAGAGAGATTGACTGGTTTAGTAAAATGTCGGGCTGCCCATACAAGGATTACAATATAAAACATGCACCTCTTTATCCGTACACGCACACACACATACACAAACACACACACATCACAGAGAGAGAGAGAGAGAGAGTGAGAGGGAGAGAAAGACTATTCACAGACTATAGACCTCGGTTTATACTCTTATCTGAAGTAGAAGGTGAGTGAGACATGCGCAAAAATTAGCTGAGGTCTGAGGGACCCTCAGCCTACACTTATACGTGTTTTGAAAATCAATATTCAGCAACTTCCGCCTGCAGGAAACAACTTTTTTTTCTTCAAAAAAAGCGATAGTCCACTTCCTAACCCTTCATGTGATGTTCACCTTTTGTCATCACAGCTGATCTCTTAACCTTTCATGTGATGTTCACCTCTTGTCATCACCACTGATCCCTTAACCTTTCGTGTGATGTTTACCTTTTGTCATC
Organism: Oncomelania hupensis; assembly: GCA_036898135.1. Classification (NCBI taxonomy): domain Eukaryota; kingdom Metazoa; phylum Mollusca; class Gastropoda; order Littorinimorpha; family Pomatiopsidae; genus Oncomelania; species Oncomelania hupensis. The sequence goes on from CM072517.1 coordinate 7,667,165, forward strand.
ACCACTGATCCCTTAACCTTTCGTGTGATGTTCACCTTTTGTCATTGTAACGAATGGATATTTAGTGTGGGTGCCTGTTTACAATATCTGAGTGCATGCAAAATATATTTGACTCCTAGAACGAAATAAGCGTGCGTGCAAGTCTCTCTGTTAACTATCACAGACGTACGGACTCTTCTCAACACAGGCAAACACCAACACACAATATATGGGTTCCACGTTCTCAAACTTTATATAAATAATCAAAAATATTCTTTCATCAAATTTTCACACCGACCATCGCAAACTAATCCTCCTGTTTCACAAGTATTAACAAAATTATATCACTTTAAATTCTGAGCTCAAACGGCCGGCATTCTCATGTCCTGGGTCCAACGTAAATAACAAACAACACTGTACCTCGTAAGATGCGAGAGGCAGGGTTTCACACAAGCTGGCAACAAGGGGCCAGTGACGACGCAGCAAAAGATGAGAAATAGTGCTATCGTCGACAGGCGGAGGAGCTAGCCTGCCCCAGTCCGTCTGGCGTGGAAAACGTTGTCTTTGGTCAGGCAAGGGGTAAGGCTGACCCTCTCCGATGTCTCTCGGGACGCCTTGTCTTTCGTTGTCCAAGACAACCCCGGGTCTGTGAGGATAGCGTCACTCCCGCTCCCAGTAGACCGCTACAACGATATACATATGCAAACGTCAATTCTCTGACTCTGATAATTTCATTATTCTTCTTTTGTTTCAACCTTGCTGACCTCCCTTTGTTTATTCACTTTTCCACTTCCGTTTCGTATGCGATCATCACTTTCCTTCTTCCACCACTATTATTCATATTCAGGTAATTACTTCATGAATGAAAATTACTATCAAACATGCTCACGCCTTTCATTAATATTTCAATATCTACTACTCTGTACTATAGCCCCATATAATTACCAATACTATTACATCAATGAAAAATATATTCCATCCTAGTGGACAACAGCTCACCACCTCTCAATACAATAAATGCAAAAAATATACTTCTCCGACATTTCACAATCATGAAAAACATTATAAATACCTGTAACCTTTACAGCACACTGATTCTTCTTTCAGAGAGAAAGTCCACAAACCAATTCACCGTGATAGGTTTCAATGCTTTCTACCTCTTTCCGTTTTCACAATTAACTTTTTCCTTTTCATTCTTTTCTTTTTTAAATCTTTTTCCTTTTTCCTGGCCTACCGCATATACATGTATGACCGCACAACCTGACTGTTACATTGAAACGCGAACGAAAGTATGTCGGAAGCGTGTACGATAGATCTAATCGTTTCGATTTGCAAAGTATTCAATAATGGAGTTTATTTACCTTTGATTTGAGTTTGCATTTTTGTTAGGAGAGGCTTTGTATAACGTTGATAATTTTCGTTGGTCGATATTGTCGGAGAATACTCTGGATTTCCTTGTTTACCATCGATCGAAGGTTCGGGACGATTGTCGAAGTAAGAGAAGGTTCGGGGTATGTGTGGAGAGATGTATGACGTAAGTCAGTGATGACGATCTTTAATTCTGATTGGTTAGTTGTAATGCGTCATTTCTAGAACAAACTGTCGTCCTCTCGAAGGATAGAAAAAAATTATATATTCGATGCTTTGTGTGTTATGAAGAGAGTTGCTGTGAAAGTTGTTGAGTTGAGTTGAGAATTGTATGCAGTTGTTGGTGTGTGCTGAATAAAAGTGGAAAACTTCATACGTCGACTTTGTGACTTGTATGCTGTTTGGACGGGTTGCGTGGATAAACGAATCTGAGTTACACCTTATCAGGAATTCAGCATTGGGGCTGAATCAGATACTGATAAAGAAAAACACCATCATCGAACCGAGTGTAACATTTTGGGGGTCAAGCCGCGATTCACGCCATAGCCAAGGGTTCAACTGCTATAACAAGCGAGTCAACGTTACGAGAGGCAGTCATCGAGGGTAGCCGCCAACAAGTTGCGTCGAGAGGGGCCAACATACTGGGACTACATCCGATAGGTTCGGGTTGACTGCAAGGGCGTGTAGTCGCTGAAGAGTTGCTTCGTGAGCGAACAACAGATCGGGACTACGTGGCTACCGTAAGACTACGTCGAGGGACAGTCTCGGAGCTACATCGCCAGTATTAGAGAGAGCGACGAGCGGACGTCGCGTCTACTTCAGCACAGGAGCGTGTACATCAACACCAGCGTGGTGCAGCGTCGCATACGACGAGGACAGCGGGGCCTGCGTCAGCGAAGGCGACTAGTGACAAGCATCAGCGCTACTGCAGAAAGCGTGCTGTTCTAGAACAGTCTAGAAAGGTACAGCACAGTCAAGAACTTTCTAGAAAAAGAACTTTCCAGAAAAGAACTTTCCAGAAGCATCAAGATGGCTGACTTCTGACAGAAAGGAGTTGAACTAAATCTAAAAGGCAAACAGCTGACGGAGTACGTCAAATGCCAGGAGAGAATATTGCGTGAAAAAAGAGAAGAACAGCGAAGGCGCGAAGAAAGAGAATTGGAAGAGAAGCGTCTAGAAAAAGAAATAGAATTAGAACAGAAGCGTCTAGAATTAGAGGAGCAGCGACGCCGAGAAGAAAGGGAAGAACAACGTCGCCGTGAAGAAAGAGAAGAGCAGCGTAAAGAAAGAGAAGATGAGCGCAGGCGTGAGGAAAGAGAAGCTGATCGGCAGTTCCAACTAGAGTTGGCGCGCATCCAGCAACAGCAGCATGCGCCACAAGTTATCAGTGACAACACGGCTCCAAAATTGCCAGCTTTCGTCGACGGGAAGGACCAGATCGACAGCTATCTGGCGAGATTCGAAAGTTTCGCCGAAAGCTCCAATTGGCAACCTCGAGACTGGGCGATTCGACTGAGTGCACTTCTGACGGGGCAAGCTCTCGAAGTTTACACCAGACTGTCGAACGATGACGCCAAAAACTACGACGTCTTGAAAGAGGCCCTGTTGCAGTGCTACAACTTTACAGAGAAGGGCTACCGTAAACGCTTCCGTGAATGCCGACCTAAGTCAGACGAGACGCCAAAGCAGTTTGTGGAGCGCCTGTCGTCATATCTACACAAGTGGGTGGAGTTATCAGGCGAAAGGAAGTCTTACGACAGTCTCCATGACCTGTTTGTGAAAGAACAATTTCTCAATGCCTGTCACAAGGACCTAGCGACCCACTTAGAAGAACAAAAGCTGCAGACGCTTAAAGATGTGACTGAGGCTGCTGAAAGATATCTCATCGCTCATTGGAAAACCCTGGGGCCACCCAGCGCGACGAAACATTTTCAGAAGACTGCAAACCATGGGAACCAGATCCAAGGGAGCCAGACGAGCCAGAGACAGACGGACTCCACGCCTCCTCCCAGGGAAGGGCATTCAAGAGGCTGTTTCACCTGCAACGCTACAGACCACAGGGCGGCTAATTGTCCTCAAAACAAAAGTAGCGGACAGCGGAGCAGTACGGACAACGCAGCGGCGGGCAACCGGCAGAGGCGGTTTTCCAATCAACGGCAAACCAGTAGATCTGACCATCAGGTGTGCGGCGGGAGCGTCATTCTTCCGAGTGAGACCGAGCGCACAGCTACCCCTGCGGACGTGCAAGAGTGCATGACCGATGGCCAACTTCTTCTTGCCAACGGAAAATCCATCCCCGTCGTCGCCAGCGCAGCTGTGACCGTCCAGAACATGCCTGTTTCAAAGGGACGCGTCGGAAATCATGAAGTGACTGTCTTAAGAGACTCTGGCTGCAGTGGGGTCATCGTCAGAGAAGACTTAATCGCTAAAGAACAGTTCACTGGCGATTCAAAATGGACACTTATGGCCGACAGCAAATGTTTGAAAGCGCCAGTTGCGAAGATTCATGTCAACACCCCTTTCTACATAGGCGAAGTCGAAGCGGTTTGCCTGAAGAAGCCGCTGTATGATTTGATGATCGGGAATATCGACGGCGCGAGACGACCCGACAACCCCGATCCAGAGTGGAGTCCTGCCTCAACTCAACACGTCGAAGTTGTGGAGGAGGATCCATTGCCATTTCCCGATGGAGACCTTACAGAGCTGCTACGGGACAATGTGGTTACTCCGGCTCAGCCCTGCCGACCAGAGATCGTCGGTGCTGTCACCACCAGGGCCCAGGCCAAGAGAGACAAGATGTCTACGCCACTGAAGGTCGCCGACAACTCCAAAGCTGCCATCGTGGACAGAGATAAGCTGATCCAGCTCCAGGAAGCTGATAGCACTTTAAACAAGTACAGGAACCGCCAAGACCACGTGACCAAAGGCAGTGGTACGGTCTATTTTGAGGTGAAGGCCAAGATCCTGTATCGAATCTTCCAGCACCCGAGGGTCAACGGAGGGAAACCACTACGTCAAGTATTGGTACCATTACCCCTAAGGCGCCAGGTGATGGAAGTAGCGCATGACTCAATCATGGGAGGTCACCTAGGCATCAAGAAGACGTCGGACAGAATCCAGGCGGTGTTCTACTGGCCAGGGCTTCATGCGGACGTCAGCCGTTTCTGCCGATCATGTGACATTTGCCAGAAGACCATACCTCAAGGAAGGGTCCCGAAAGTGCCTATGCAGAGGATGCCTCTGATCGACCGACCTTTCAAGAGGGTGGCCTTAGACTTAATCGGCGAAATAAGACCTCCGAGTGAAGAAGGTCATCGATGGGTACTGACTTTAGTGGACTATGCGACCCGGTACCCAGAAGCAGTGCCTCTGAAGAAGATTGACACTGAAACTGTAGCAGAGGCACTGGTGGACATGTTCAGTAGACTTGGAGTGCCTGAAGAAATTCTGACAGACCTCGGGACGCAGTTCGTCTCTGACTGCATGAAGGAGGTCAACAGACTGCTGAGCATCCGGCATTTGACTACGACACCCTACCATCCGATGTCGAGAAGTTCAATGCTACGCTGAAGTCCACCCTGAAGAAACTGTGCAGCGAGCAGCCCAGACAATGGCATCGTTACATCAACGCCTTACTGTTCGCCTACAGAGAAGTGCCGCAGGAGTCCACCGGCTTTTCTCCGTTCGAGCTGCTGTACGGAAGAACCATCCGAGGGCCGATGCACATCCTAAAAGAACTGTGGACGAAAGAATTAGACACCCCAGAGGTGAAGAACAGCTACCAGTACGTGTTTGAGCTACGAGAGAAGCTGGAGCAGAATCTCGAGATAGCCAGAGAAAACCTGAAGAAGTCCCAGGACTGTGGAAAGCATTACTATGACCGTAGGGCTGTGAACAGGAAGTTCAAACCTGGCAACAAAGTGCTGGTGCTGCTACCTACCGATCACAATAAGTTGCTGATGCAGTGGAAAGGCCCGTACGAAGTGGAGACCGTGGTGGGAATCAACGACTACGAGGTGAAGGTCGGCCAGCATTCCAAGATATACCACGCCAACCTCCTTAAGCTGTACGTGGAAAGGCCATCAGAGACTGTGCACGCAGCCACAGCAGCTGTGACCGACGACAGCTTTGACAGCGAAGAACTGTTGGAACTGGGAGACTTCCACAGCAAAGAAGGCATCGATGATGTTAAGCTAGGACCGAGCTTGACGGAAGGTCAAAAGTTGGAGCTCAAGGACCTTATGGGCGAGTTTCCCCACAACTTCAGCGATGTCCCTGGCTCTACAACTTTGGTCGAACACGAAGTCCACCTCACTTCGAATATCCCTGTTCGATCCAAGCCCTTCCCGATCCCTTTCAAGGCCCGTGAATCCTTGAAGAAAGACATCGATGAGATGCTGAAGATGGGCATCATCAAGGAGTCCAGTTCCCCCTACGCGTCCCCTGTCGTGGTCGTGAAGAAGAAGGACGGGAGCAACCGAGTATGCATCGACTACAGGAAGGTTAATAAGATCACCGTCTTCGACCATAGCCGATGCCTACCGCAGCAGACCTCTTCCGTCAATTATCGGGGAGTAGAATCTTCTCAAAGATTGACCTCAGCAAAGGTTATTGGCAAGTCCCCGTGCGTCAACAGGACATACCAAAGACTGCTTTTATAACCCCTGATGGGACGTACGAGTGCCTAAGGATGCCCTTTGGCATGGTCAACAGCGGAGCTACCCTAAAGAGAGGAATGAGGAAGATGCTCAAAGGGATGGACAACGTCGTGTGTTACTGGGACGACCTGCTAGTCCACACCCGCACCTGGGAAGAGCATCTGCAGACCTTGAGGGAGCTGTTTCACCGTCTCACAGAAGCCAACCTGACCGTGAGACCCAGTAAGTGCATTCTGGGGACTGACAACGTAGACTTTATCGGCCATTCGCTGAAAGAAGGACAAAAGGGGCTTTTACTAGAAAACGTCACCAAGATTCTGAACGCTCCACGTCCCCAAACCAAGAAGCAGGTGCGATCTTTCCTGGGGTTGGCTGGATATTACAGGGAGTTTGTACCAAATATACTCCGCCATCACAGCACCCTTGTCGGACCTGGTGCGGAAAGGCTGTCCAAACCAAGTGCAGTGGGGACCGTCTCAGGAGAAGGCATACCAGACTGTGCGCGACCTCCTTTCGAAGGATCCGGTGCTACGACTGCCTGACACTTCCAAAGAATTCGTCTGAAGAACAGACGCAGCGGACGAAGGTATCGGCGCCATACTGATGCAAGAACACGAAGGGAAACTATTTCCGGTCAGTTACGCCAGCAAGAAGCTGTCCAGGGCTGAGAAAAATTACTCGACCATGGAGAAAGAGTGCCTTGCCATCATATGGGGAATCCGGAAGTTCGAACTGTACCTTCAAGGAGTGAAGTTCGTGCTACAGACTGATCACAAGCCGCTAACTTACTTGAACTCTGCCAAGTTTGTGAACAGTCGGATCATGAGATGGGCTATGTACTTGCAGAACTTTAACATGCGAGTAGAATCTATCAAAGGATCGGACAATGTTGGTGCGGACTTCCTCAGCAGAGTGTGTGAGTAAAGAACATTGACTGTGTGGATGAACTGTGAACATTGACAATATCCAGATAGACTTGCGGATGGAAGAACATTGACTCTGTGTGAATGAGCTGAGAACATTGACAGTGTTCAGACAGTCTGAAATAAGTTTTAATTCTGTACATTTTTTGTGCATTACGTTTCAACGTTGTTGAAAGAAATTGGGTAAATTTCTTCTTGAGTGGGGGGTTATGTTACGTTGAAACGCGAACGAAAGTATGTCGGAAGCGTGTACGATAGATCTAATCGTTTCGATTTGCAAAGTATTCAATAATGGAGTTCATTTACCTTTGATTTGAGTTTGCATTGTTGTTAGGAAAGGCTTTGTATAACGTTGATAATTTTCGTTGGTCGATATTGTCGGAGAATACTTTGGATTTCCTTGTTTACCATCGATCGAAGGTTCGGGACGATTGTCGAAGTAAGAGAAGGTTCGGGGTATGTGTGGAGAGATGTATGACGTAAGTCAGTGATGACGATCTTTAATTCTGATTGGTTAGTTGTAATGCGTCATTTCTAGAACAAACTGTCGTCATCTCGAAGGATAGAAAAAAATTATATATTCGATGCTTTGTGTGTTATGAAGAGAGTTGCTGTGAAAGTTGTTGAGTTGAGTTGAGAATTGTATGCAGTTGTTGGTGTGTGCTGAATAAAAGTGGAAAACTTCATACGTCGACTTTGTGACTTGTATGCTGTTTGGACGGGTTGCGTGGATAAACGAATCTGAGTTACACCTTATCAGGAATTCAGCATTGGGGCTGAATCAGATACTGATAAAGAAAAACACCATCATTGAACCGAGTGTAACACTGACACACACACAATTCGACTGAGTAACATTGCCCATACTGCGATCTATTCACTATTCCATTGGTCCAAGAATTTGGGCCAATCGGAATACAGGAATTTATTTAATTTTTAAAAACCCGGAAAAAAAACCCGTTCGCTACAGTCATCACAAGTGAACTCCTAATCTTTCGTGTAATGTTCACCTTTTGTCATCACCACTGATCCTCTAACCTTTCGTGTGATGTTCACCTTTTGTCATCACCTCTGATCCTCTAACCTTTCGTGTGATGTTCACCTTTTGTCATCACCACTGATCCTCTAACCTTTCGTGTGATGTTCACCTTTTGTCATCACAACTGATCCTCTAACCTTTCGTGTGATGTTCACCTTTTGTCATCACCACTGATCCTCTAACCTTTCGTGTGATGTTCACCTTTTGTCATCACAACTTATCCTCTAACCTTTCGTGTGATGTTCACCTTTTGTCATCACAACTGATCCTCTAACCTTTCGTGTGATGTTCACCTTTTGTCATCACAACTGATCCTCTAACCTTTCGTGTGATGTTCACCTTTTGTCATCACAACTGATCCCCTAATCTTTCGTGTGATGTTCACCTTTTGTCATCACAACTGATCCTCTAACCTTTCGTGTGATGTTCACCCTTTGTCATCACAACTGATCCTCTAACCTTTCGTGTGATGTTCACCTTTTGTCATCACAACTGATCCTCTAACCTTTTGATCGTTGAGAAAGAGGCGTTTGGGACCACAGGACCAGCTTTATGAGGGCGGTATTTGTCTCCTCTCTCTCTCTCTCTCTCTCTCTCTCTCTCTCTCTCTCTCTCTCTCTCTCTCTGCTTTACCATCCCCGGTCCTAAACGGATCCAAGTACCCGTTCTCAGCCGGGTGGGCTAAGGTGCTTTGGGCGCTCGTTTCTTCCTGTTGGTGTAGTTTGGTGATACTGAACCTACCCCGTTACCCCTTCACAGCTGCATGGGTGGACTGGTTTGTGTGACGTGCGCTTACTTCATTCATTTTTTGTGAGGTTGCCTATCCAACTGTAGGTCACCCATCCAAGCACTAACCGCAGGTCGACCTTAGCTTAAATACCAAACATTTCTATACGGTGTGCTCAAACCACGAATCTTCCGCGACACTGCCACTGCCATTACTGGATTGAATTATTAATTTTTTGCGCAGTTCAGACCTCGCTAGCCAATCAAAGGCCGCACAGAACAAAGCCCGGATGTACAATGGCCCATTGTTTTGAGAAATCTCAGCGCTGCTGTGGTTTTGACCGTGTAACTCTTTGCAACGGTCTGAGAAAGCCTTTGAGAGAGGGAATTAAACAATTACGTGTAAAATAATTACCGGTTGCTGTTTTTGCCCAGCATTGAAACTAGTCTCTCCATTGTTCAGAAACGTCAATAATAATAGTCCTTGTATAGTCCTGCATAATGCATTCAGAGTCATCAAGAACAACGAAACTGCAAAATCATAGATGCGAGCACAGGTTCATTATACGGTTTGTGAACCTGTATTAGTAAGTTACCATAAGCTTTAAACTACAATAAAATGGGTTTCCAAGTCTCTTAGGGTGGCCCATGAGTTGAGCGACATCTGGACTGGAGAATGATAATATCCTGTTAGCCCCACTCTGTTCCAGCACTGATCCTGATAGTTCCATTCTGTTTCAGCAATACTCCTGTTAGCTACACTGTTCCAGCAACGATCCTGTCAGTTCCACTCTGTTCCAGCAATCCTCCTGTTAGCTACACTCTGTTCCAGCAATACTCTTTAGTTCCATTCTGTTCCAGCAATACTCCTTTCAGTTCCGCTCTGTCTTAGCAATATTCCTATCAGTTCTGCTCTGTTCTAGCAATACTCCTGTTAGTTCCACTCTATCCCAGCAATATTCCCGTTAGTTCCATTCTGTTCCAGCAAGCAGATAAGTGGACCATTTTCAAACACCTTCTCAAAGAGAGGGAATGTCTGTCTGTCTGTGCGGCCCTTTCTATCTCTCTCTCTCTGTCTGCCTGTGTGTGTCTGTCTGTGTCTCTGTCTTTGTCTCTGTCTGTGTCTATCTGTCAGTCTCTGTCTCTCTGTCAGTCGCTCTCTCTCTCTCTGAGCTCAGAATTGGTGGTCAGAAATCGATTACATTATATATTCAATATTTATGGGGTCCAGCGGACTGCTAAGAACCGAATCAGGACCACTCAGGAATAGATCAATGACTGGGTGGGGAAGTTGTGAAGGTGGTGAAAGTAGTGACCCCCCTCGCCTATTTGCGGTAGTGATATTCGCTCCTGAAATTTCCCGTCTATGGAGAGATCGTTCATCTCTTGCTTCGTGCAGTGACAAGGTATGGATAGATTTCATGTAGCAGAACGAGCAAATGACAGCAACCATATTTTGCCAATTTATTCAGGTTCTTTAGAGCACATTATAAATACAATGAAACACCCCATTTAGAGAAAATCATGAAACAACCAGAATCAAGCCAATCTGCTGGAACGCGGGAAGTCATTACTTTAAACGCTAATCAGGCAACAGTTCCTCACTCTTTATTCAGTTCTCTCCGCATTACATTACATTACATGATTATTGCTTTAGGTCCAGCGGACTCTTCCGAGCCAAATCAGGACCGGACAACCCCTGACCCGCATAAAAGATCTGCTGAAACAACCATAGTGGCAAAACTGAAGGCTCTCCGCCAGCCAGTCACTTTACAATAAAGACATCCCACGCAGGGGACGTTGAGGCTATACTCTAATTTATCGAACCCCGTTTACAAAAACAAAATAGAATACAAACATCATTATAAATTATCAACAAAACACATACATATAAAATGCCTACATTGCTAAATAATAACATCATATGAAGCCCTAGTGACCACCTGGCAGAAAGCGTCCAATATTCCCAAGCTGATCTAACAGACCTCATACACAAATAAGGAGTCTTGTCCAGGACGAGTTTTCAAGAAAAAAGGTAGGTGACTGGTCTAGCGAAGAAGAAGATAGTATAGCAGATTGACAGAGCAAGAAAGAGACAGAACAAATGAGAAAGACAGCGACAGTGGGAATTTAAAGCACAAAATTTCCAGAAATATACTGAAACCCCCGGCACCCCAACTCCGCATGAAGCATACGCAATATAAACATGTCGTGCACTAAGCAACTGGACAACTGTGTGGGAATAAGTAATATTATAACCCAAATATATAAATACAATAAATACTAATGAAAGATATTGTTTGATTTTACTTACATACCTTTGTTGCAACTCACCCCATGGCCCAACATACTCAAACACACGCGCGCACACACACACACACACACGCATACACACAAACACACGCACACACACAAACACACACACACACACACACACACACACACACGCACACACACAACCACACACAATCGCCATTGGAAGAACAATAACTTTAAAAAAAAAGAAAAAAAGATTATTTAATACCGAACTAACCATACACTATTTTTTTCTAGCTAAACTGTGCAATGGAGGCAAATGTCTTTGATGATCTGCACAGATTGACGTTTTATACAAATATACGAAAATAACACATCAACAATTCTGTTATGTTTAACCTGACTGTTATGCCTAGCCTGAAAGAAGGTTTGGTAGTGCGTACACACATTCAAGCTGACTGCACATCCCTGAGAGTAGTACAAAATGCCATCTATTAAACTGCAATCATAATAGTCTACAAACACACACATACACACACGCACACACGCACAAACACACACGCGCGCGCACACACACTCACACACACACACACACACACAAAGAATGCATAGAGCATGCATTCAAAATCGCATCCGTTTTATTTGAACTATTCAAAGTTGTTCTTGTTTATGTTGACGCATGCCAAAAACCTTTGAAATATTCAACACATTTCAAAATGATTGAGAGTACCTCGTTCATCGTCTGTGTTCCCAGTGGATTCAGGCAGAGACCCAACGTTTCCCGGCGTGTTGTAAGAGGCGACTAACAGATGTGATGTCAGCACGGCATCACTGGGCGAAAGTCTTCTGCACCAAAGTCACCGGCCAGAACGGAAGAACCTCACGTTACTATAGGTTTAACGACCACGTGCTCGGGGCCAAAGCGAACCACACTGTACTCGAGGATTCCGGCTGTGGTCAACAGCCTGGAGAGGATTGGGACCCGCCAGGTATTTCTTGTCCAGGACACACAGTATGAAGAAAAGAACCACCCACTCCATACCGGATCGGTCGTTGCCCGGGTCACCAAGGACCGCGCCTTCCGTTGGCCAACAGGACGGAGGTGATAAGTGTGTTACTGATGGACAAGTTAGCAAGATTCGCACGAGAGACAACATCGTCATAGGAACCTGGAATGTCAGGATCGTAACTGCGGATGGAAAATTAGAAGAACTGGCCCACCACCTGGATCACTATCGATGGAAAATTATAGGTATCAGCGAAATGCGCTGGAAAGGCCTAGGTGAAACAACGACCGACAAAGGCCACAAGCTTTATTTCAGCGAAAGAGATCACAGTCACAAACAGGACGTTGAATTCTTCGTCCGCAAAGACATTCTAGCCACTGTCATGGGTTGCCGCCCAGTCTCCAGTAGACTCATTACCATCCGTCTGAGATCGGCCCCTTTCACCATCACCCAGGCCTATGCCCCAACATCAAACTATGACGACAGCGAAGTCGAGAATTTCTATTAACATCTGCAGGCTGTCCTTGACCAAGTGCCGAAGAAGGGCATAGTCATAGTGCAAGGCGACTTGAATGCCAAGGTTCGCCAAGATGCGTACCACTATTGGGGAGACACATGTGGACCCAACTGCAACAACGAGACAAATGACAGAGGTCTGAGACTCTTGGAGTTTGCCAGCTACAACAATTTGATACTGGCAAACACGCTTGGTCTCCACAACAAATCCAGGCGATGGAAACGGCACAGTCCCAGCGGGGAGCATCACAACTACATAAATTGACTACATCAAGGTCAAGAAACGTTCAGATCAAGCATCAACATTGGCAGGATACGCACATTTCCAGGAGCAGACATCGGAAGTGACCACAAAGGTGACGATGTCTTTCCGGCTACACATGAAGAGAGTAAACACAACAAAGTGCACCGGACCGAAGTTCGAACTGGACAAACTGCAAGAACAGGAGATGGCAGAAATATTCCAAGCCACAATTGGAGGTAAATTTGCAGCAATTTTCATTTTGGGAGCTGGTGAAGTAGATGTCAACACCATGACCACCACCTTCAACTCAGCTGTGACAGATGCCGCCACTGAGATCCTTGGCAAGCACCGAACAAAGAAGAAACCATGGATCACATCTGAACATTTGGACCTGTGTGACAAACCAAGAGAGATGAAAAAGAAAAAAACACCTCACAGGGAGCTGATGCCTACCAAAATAAAACAACAATGACATCCGAAAAGGCATGCGCACAACAAAGGAGGACTGGATAGAAGATCAATGCCAGGAAATAGAGAACAGTCTGAACACAAACAACAGCAAGAAGGCCTACCAGAGTGTTTAACAGCCCAAGGTCTCCACGATTCAAAGCAAGTCTGGCATATGCCTTACAGAAGAACAAGAAGTCTTTGGTAGATGGACAGCGTACTGCTCTGACCTTAACAACCACGCACCAAACGGAAACCCATCAGTTCTAGTATGTCCTCAGAACAGAGAAGAAGAAGTAATCCCCTAATTCACCGAGAAGTTGAGGCAGCAATGCAATCGCTGAAGAAGGGGAAGTCAGCGGGAGTGGACAACATACCCGCAGAATTGCTTCAAGCAGGAGGAGAAGCGATGATTGACGCCCTCACCATTATCTGTAACAAGATATGGCAGAGTGGGGTGGGGCTAACACCAGGGACCCAGTCGCTTGTCATCACTCTTCCCCAAAAAGGTAACCTTCAGGTGTGTGAAAATTACCGCTACATCAGCCTCATCAGCTATCCCAGCAATGTCCTCTTAAAAATAATACGCAACATGTTGAAACCCCAAGTTCAACAAATCATAGCTGAAGAACAAGCAGGATTCAGAGCAGGGCGAAGTACCACTGAACAGATTTTCAACCTCAGAATAATCTGCGATAAATAATACCGCACCAACAACATCTATGTGTTTGCAGACTTCAAGAAAGCGTTTGACCGAGTCTGGCATGCAGCCCTATGGGCAACCATGAGAGTGTACAACATCAGCCCTAACATTATTGAAGTCATCAAAACCCTATAAAGCAAGGCTACCAGTGCAGTTCTCGACAAAAGCGCCATTGGGAACGGGTTCAGATCAACCATTGACGCGCGTCAAGGATGCCTACTCTCTCCAACACTCTTCAACATCTTCCTAGAGCGCATCATTTCAGATGCCCTTGCAGTTAACGAAGGCACAGTCAGCATAGGGGGTAGAGCAATCTCCAACCTCCGTTTTGCGGATGGCATTGATGGAATGGCTGGAGAGGAACAAGAACTTGAACAGCTGGTACAGAGGCTTGACACCACCTCCAGAGCCTTTGGAATGGAAATAAGTGCAAAGAAGACCGAAATGGTGACCAACAACACCAATGGCATCAACATGGACATCAAAGTCAAAGGCCAATCCCTCAGCACAGTGCATAGCTTCAAATATTTAGGAGCCATTGTATCAGCTAATGGGTCTCGACAGGAAGTCCTCTCCAGGATCGCACAAACAACTGCTGCCCTGACAAGGTTAGAGCCCATTTGGAAAGACAGGACCATCAGTCTACACTCCAATGTAATGATGCTGCGCTCCCTTGTCATCTCCATCTTCCTATACGCTTGCGAATACAAAGCATGGAGATGAGGTGCTACAGAAAGAATCCTGGGCATTTCCAATACCCAGCACATCACCAACGACGAAGTCCGACAGACCATCACAAAAGCCATTGGACAATACGATGACATGCTCACAGTGTGAAAAAAGGAAACTCCGATGGCATGGCCACGTCAGCAGAGCACCAGGCCTTGCAAAAGCATATTGCAAGCTACGGTGTAAACAGGAAGAAGTAGAGGGAGACCGAAAAAGAGGTGGTAGGACAACATTCGAGAATGAACTAGTTTGACACTGAGCGAAGCCATGAGGTTTGCTGAGGACAGAAAAAGATGGAGTACGCTGGTTAAACGATCATCTGGGGTGCCCAAACGACTTTAGGGTTACGGGACAGGATATGATTAGATAGGATTGGATAGGTTCCCAGTGGAATGCTCGTCCACGCTTCTGATTTCACTGCTCTAGTGAGGTGACTGATTTTTTTTATTCACTGATCTTCTGAAGTGACTGCTCTACTGAATTGATTGCTCCTGTGTATTGCCTGCCCTTCTGAAATATTGACTGCCAATCAGTGAAGGACTGCTCCTCTGAACTGTGATAATCTGAATTGACTTGCAACGACTACTCTCATTTTATCCATTTATTGAAACCCATTTATATAGCGCCTTTCCAGCTTAAGAGCTGCTCAAGGCGCTGCCCTATACAGGACCTAACTTAAGCGGCCAGGAGCGCCCATTTGCAACCCTTGGGCCGCGCGCATAGCCTGACGCCCAGACGACTGAGCACAAACCTGGGTGACAGGGGATGGGAGGAGGGAGGCACCTAGTGCGTGCTGGGTGTTTTGGGGTTGCCGGCACTCACGTCAGGATCTTTAAAGTCCATGCGATGGAATGCGTGCGTGCACAGACTAGACCTCTGTTTATAGGCTACTCTCATCAGAAGGAGTAGGAGCGCAGTGTCTCAGTATTTTTTAATTTTTACAAATTATTGCAGGCCGTTCACAGGCTTTGATCCACTGTCTGTACAGGCTGCAATGGTATCGCCTGACATTCCACTACACTGCATACACCACTGAGCCAACTGCACTCCAAGGGATTTTGCATTGGCTGCTTTTCTGAACTGACAGCTATTAATTATGGATGGACCAAAAATTCAAGCAAGAATCTACTGCTTTTTAGAACTGGTAGCTTTTCGGAGTAGGCCTATATTTACTGCTATCCAACCTGTCATTTACGGTCAGGCTTTTTACCGATTGCGTTATTCTTTGTTAGGTATTTCCAGAAATTTCTGAAAATACTTTGAAATCGTCGGGGAGAATCCGAATGAGTCAAATAAAGGTCGGTCTGTCTTTCCTTTGCACGCAATATCTCCAGGATCGCTTAGTTGATTTCGGACACATTTCACTGGACTATTATCAAGTTTAGTAAGGGACCAGCTTTCCAAGCATTGCCTTTGCTCTATCTCAAATGGACTAAATGACGGTCAGTCTGTCGGAATGTCCGTCGGCCCGTCGAAAGCCATGTCCCAAGAAACACTGAAGGGATTTTGAGCAAACTTCATAGAAACATGACCTATAGGTTAGTGGCCTGCCTCCCGCTCCATCAACCTTTTCTCTACCGCAAAGGTCAAGGTCGGTGGAGTCTATTTGTTACTAAACACGTTTTGCTCAATATCTCACAAGCTGCTGAAGCATTTTAAAAAAAAGTTTTGATATACGGGTACTTTAAATCATGAGCCATCTTCAGTAGAAGTTGTTTTGGTCAGTCGGTTTGAATTTCACATTTTTTTGTGTGTGCTCAAAACATTTTTTTGTGCTTTATCTCAGGAACAATTGAACCGAAATTCCTATCCTATCCTATTCTTTCCTATCCTATTCTTTCCTATCCTATCCTATCCCATAACTCTGAGGTCGTAGGGGCACCACAGATGATCGTTTAACCAGCGTACTCCATCTTTCCCTGCCCTCAGCAACCCTGATTGTTTCGCTCAGTGTCAAACCAGTCCATTCTCGAATGTTGTCCTCCCACCTCTTTTTCGGTCTCCCTCTTCTTCTACCTCCTTGCACTGTGCCTTGCGAGATGGTCTTTGCAAGAGCTGATGATCTGGTGACGTGGCCATACCATGGGAGTTTACGTTTTTTCACCACTGTGAACAGGTCATCGTGTTGTCCAATGGCTTGTGTGATGGTCTGTCGGACTTCGTTGTTGGTGATGTGCTGGGTATAGGAAATGCCCAGAATTCTTCTGTAGCACCTCATCTCCATGCTTTGTATTCTTTGTTGGAGTCCTGCTGCTAAGCATGTTAAATCATTCTTATTGGCATTTTTTTGTTTTTATTTCAGAGGTCAAGATCATTGTGTTTCAGCATTTCGTAATTTTTTGCACTGTTTTTAAAAACTGAGTGAGCCGATTTGGATACTCGTTTGCTTTCAGATAGTTCAGATAGTAGTACCTCATTCGATGTTTTCGTTTTGGCTTCGTTAGGATAAAGCTGGCCCCTGGCCTACCCGTACGGAATTTCCGTATTTTTTCCGGAAATTTCAAAAACTCGGCAAGCGCTACGCAAAATACGGATACTTGTTTCAAAGTCTAGAAATAAATAAAAACAACATTGGGAATACAAATCGAACTCGTTGGCCTGTGATAATGCACCGCGTGACGTTTTTTCCGAAGACAGACGAACTCTGTTTAATGCCGCAATGCACAGTCGCAGTAGAGACACGTGGCATCGAAGTTTCCGGTAGAGGCACCGAAGTTTGCCGAACCAGTTTTTGCGCAGTCGCAGTGAAGATCGGTGCTCGTGAGACAGAATTCAAAACATGGAGGAACAACTTAGCTTAACGTCTTATTGCATGAGCGTTGAGGAGGAATCACCACGTCGCCACCTTGACAACAATGATCATCATTTTCATATCAAAACAGAGTGTTCCAACATGGCGTCCAAACGAATGGATTTATAAGCAAATTGATTGTGAATCTGAATCTTCAAAGAAACGGCGCAAGAGGCAGAAATATATTGCCTCGCATTCGGAAAAGTGTCCTTCCGTTATTCGCGGCAGCACTGACTCAAAAGTACGATTTGTGCCAACCAGTTTGGCATCTCTGCCGGTGGTATGAACGACATCAAGCTGCACGTGGATCGAAGACCCACAGCATATCAAGAATTACGAGGCTTTGGAGAATAAAAAGGAGATTGTGGCAGCAAATCAATCTATCACTGGATTCTTCGCATAATATCAAAAAGGATGAGTGCAAAAACAATAGGTAGTGAAAGTAAATACGGAAATCGTAATAGTAATATTGAAATTTGACAAAGCTAATACTGAAACTTCAAATTGAGGGTAGGCATGCCTGCTGGGCCACAACGCCGCCTATAACATGGACCTATTTCTACATGCTTTATTTTCTGTTATGTGTGTGAGTGTCTGGAGATACATTTGAATGGCTTGCCATCTGCATTTTCCTTCTCTCAGAAAATGGCTAGACCAAGTTTGATTTTTTTAAATGCACAAATTGTAACCATTGCTGAGCAGTTAGTCACGTGAAATTTATTTTTTATTTCAAAAGTGAAAGTCGATGGGGTCAGTTGTTTTCTAAACACGCTTTGCGCTTTTTGTAAAACTGGATGGATTGATTTTGAACATGTTTAGCTTGCAGATAGACTAGTTCAAAAGTTGGCACATGTGTGTGTGTGTGGGTGGGTGTGGGTGTGTGTGTGGGTGTGTGTGTGTGTGTGTGTGTATGTGTGTGACCAGGACACAGGTATTTTATGATATATTATATGCAAATGAGTGGTTGGGTGATTGTGTCCGGGAATACCTTTGAGTGGCTTGTTATCTTGTTTTTGCTTGAAGTTTTATAGATCCTGGACCGTCAAAAAAATGTCGCACACGAATGTTGCATTAAAGTGTGTGTGTTACGTAAGTTCTATCGCGCTTTTTTTCTCACTTTATACAGAGTACTTGTATGGTTTGAGGTTTTGACGAGGGCAGACTAATACAAGGAAAAATAATAATTTAAAAAAAAAAAAGAACCAGAATCTGTTAAGTTTGCGACGCGCACGATAGTACGTTTGAGACACGCGATAGATCCGATCGTTTTGCTTTGCAAAGCATTCAATAACAGAGTGTATTTACCTTTGATTTGATTTTGCATTGTTGTTAGAAGAAGCTTGGTATAATGTTGATAATTTTCGTTGGTCGATATTATTGAAGAATTTTCTAGGGTAGCTTGTTTACTATCGCTCGAAGCGTCTAGATAGATCTACTGGTGACTGAGAGATTCTTATAGCTTGAAGAAAGTTGTATCACGTAAGACAGTGATGACGAATTTTATTGTGATTGGCTATAATTGCGTCACGCTGGAACGTTCGAACGTTCTCTGGAGTATAGAGAGACTATATAATCGATGCAATGTGTCGGAAAAAGAGAGAGAAAGTGAAAAGCGATTGAGCGATTGTATGCAGTGGTTGATGTACGCTGAATAAAGTTGGAAAACCTCGTACGACGACTCCTGCCTTGTTGCTGAGTGAACAGGTTGCGTGAATAAACAAATCCGAGTTACATTTATTAGGATTCAAGCATCGGGGCTGAATCAACTACTGATTAAAAAAACAAAAAAAAAACAACGAGGGTAACAGAATCATAGACTTGAGTTCCCCGAGAAATGTAGCAAAAGCTGTCGGTGTTTTCTTTTTTTCCATTTCATATAGCAAAAAACTAGAAGCTAATAACATAATTCGCTTACCGACGCTATCAGAGTTGACAATCAACATTGACCAATCACACACACCTTTGAAAGTTGTGGTCGGGAGCCGTGAATTGCAGCTGGCAGCGTTTTGTCGTCTGGCAATGCAGTCGCTCAGAGCGTGCCATCAGCCCAGTTAAAACTGTCAGCAGCAGAGGAGAGGTAGATCTTTCCGTTCGCTTCATTAAATTGGGGCTACAGTGTCACCAATCCAACATAACGTTGAGTGTTATGTTACTGGGGGGAAAAAAACTTACAAGAAAAAAAAACCACTGTTCTACAAACATTTTTTTTTAAATTATTATTATTTTAAAAAATCCGTCTGTTTGTGTGTTTAATAATAGTTGGCGAAATGTGGCTAAAAATAGCATCGCCGTGAACTACGCGTTGCCACATCAAGGTGCCGTTTCTATGTCATGGCGTTATTAAACGTTCTCAGAGAAGTGAGCTGCTTTGCTAGAGCGAAGGTCGCGGGTTTGAATCCCCCGTGGGACAAACTTATGTGACTTAAGTAGGCTTACGAGACGTTTCAGGACACCGAGGATTTTCTCTGGGTACTGCGGTTTCCTCCCTCCCTTCAGTAATGATATTGTATGCAGCCAGTCTACAATTTCAAAAGTAACAAATGGATTTCTGTTCTGACTTCCATAATAGTTGTCATCAAATCGCCGCGCTGTGAGTTCGATTGAAGAAAAAGCGCGTGATAGAATCTTGTATTATTATTATTATTATTATTATTATTATTATTATTATTATTATTATTATTATTATTATTATTTATTATTATTATTATTATTATTATTATTATTATTATTATTATTATTATTATTATTATTATTATTATTATTATAAGATAAACGGATTGGAGAGCTTTAGCAAGAGAGAAAACTGTTTCGGACAAACGCTTTGTTGAAATGTAGTCCAGATAAAGAGAGAAAAAAAAACTTGTTTGAGTGACGTGCGCCAGCCAGCCTTGCAACAATAACTATAGATCGCTGACTGTTCTTGCCTTGGTGTTTAGTAAACAGAGAGTGTTTACCTAATGATGGCAGGGCAGATTTTTTACAACTTTCACACCTTCGTAATGGGTTTGAGTAACGAAAGCTCGTTGCATCATATTATATGTAACAACATTGCACACTTTAGGATAAATTCATTTTCGCGAAAAATAAATCTATCATTGCAGCTGGGCAACTTTAACCCGTGAAGTATATCGCATCTAGGAAGGACTGTGTCCTGGACGTCATTGCATTGTCGCTCTAGGTCCGTTTCGTCAGGCGAGGAAACTTATTCCCAGTGTAGCAGTTTCATACCCACATTTTATTTCCTGTTCAGAGAAACATCCCAGTGTTAGACAGTCAGCACGTTTAGATCACGAAAACCCTCTACCTTAAATTGCATCGGGGGCCGGAGTTCGTCAAGTGTTTTCTGTGACAGCCGTGCCTTCGCGAATGTCGGGGTTTGGATTGGCGTAAAGTGATTGATTGATTTGAAGTGAAGCGTTCGTGCAAAGTCACTGATTGATTTATTTAAAGTGACTCGTTGGTTTAAAGCGACTGACGGGTTGATTTAATTTAATGAACCTTTATCTTATTCATGAGGTGAGTAGTTGAGCGGTTGCTTTTTAATACAGTGTATTTGTTTTATTACTTTAAATAAATAAATAAATAAATAAATAAATAAATAAATTAAGGCCTGCTGGATGACTAATCTCAGATTTGAAGTTGGAACATCGCTGTCAATCTTGTTTGTTTCTTTCTTTTCTGTTTAATTGTTAGGTCTGTTCTGTGTTCACTATTATGATTTTAGCAAATTATTTGTTATACACAATCTTTGCCAAGTTTTTTTTTTAAATTATTATTATTATTATTATTATTATTATTATTATTATTATTATTATTATTATTATTATTAGCACTCGCTACTGTGTCGCAAGTTAAGCACCGTCCAGTGCGGTTAGCACTTGGATGGGTGACCGCAAAACGCGAAGCGACAAATAACAACGCCCCCAGTTGACTCAGCTGTGACTGAGTACTTACTCTCTTAAGGGTAGGGAAGGGAAAGCAGCGAGGGAGAGAGATGGGCATCACCCTCATTACGCTGGCCCAAGATAAGTGTGATCTCCAAAATCACGCTCCCCTACGGCCACAAGGCTATGGGACCACCTTTACCTTACCTTTTACCTATTATTATTATTATTATTATTATTATTATTATTATTATTATTATTATTATTATTATTATTATTATTATTATTATTATTATTATTAATTTTATAATTAATTAATTCATTCAATAATTGTATTTCCAGACTTATTTTTAAAAAAATCCTTTGAAATAGTCGGGGGAGGGAGGGACCAGTACGAGCCAAATTATCGGGCTGTCTGTCCATCGGTCCGTTAAAGCCATATCTCAAAACCCACTGAACAGATTTTGACCAAACCTCATAGGAACATTACCTGGGTTTAGTGGCCTGGATCCCGTGCCATCCTATTTGCTGTGCCGCAAAGGTCAAGGTCATTTGAGTCATTTTGTTGCTAAACACGTTTCATTCAATATTTTTTTTTTAAAAAAAGGTGTAGCGATTTTGTTGAGTTTTTGGTATACCGGTTAGCTTCCTTCAAGCAAGGGATAGTCCGGTTGTCGGTCGGTAGGTTATTCGCTCTGAATTTCCTTTTTTTTTTCTTTAAAACACACTTAAATCTTATTTCAAAGAACCGGAATTGATCAATTTTACTTTGCGGATTCTGTAAGTGCATTTCAAGGGCTTGTCGTTTTTTTAATGTAAATGTTCACCAGTGGTGGAAATACTTTAAAATAGCCTGGAATTAGAACGAGACCAATATCGTAATATTTCAAGAACGTCTGGACAGATTTTTTTTTGAAATTTATTATTTTATAAAAATCTTAAAAACATAACCTAGGTTAGGACCAGCTTCCCCGCGGCAGGGATAGCTCAGTGGTCAGAGTGCACGACGTGTGTGAGTGCGTCTTGGACGGCGTAGGTTCGAATCCTGACTTCAGCAAACTATTGTGTGATTGCTGGATATTACGGGCCAGCGCTTTGAGAAGATCTCTGAGCTTGTAAGTGCGCTATATATAAGAGAAATCTCTTTTTTTTTATTTTACATTTGCTGCCTCCAAGGTCAAGGTCCGCTGGGCTCAATTCTTTGCTAAACATGACTTGCCCCATATCTCCAACACGGATATACCCATTCTGAGTATATTTGGTATACAGGTACTATTACGCTCATTGAAAATCATTCAGTATCGGTCAGCTGGTCGGTGAAGTCGGTCCGAATTTCACGTTTTTGGTTAAACATACGGTTATAGTATTATCTCAAAACCGACTTGACCGATTTGAACAGTTTTTACTATGCTGATACTGTAACTAGTGCTCGGCGTTGTACTGCAAATGGACGCCTCCAGCGGCTTCAGCTAGATCTTGTATTGGTCAGCGCCTTGAGCAGATCCTGGACTGGAAAAGTGCTAGACAACAACGACTAAAGACGTATTTAAATCCTAGTTGCACTTTCTGAAAGATGAAGGTCGCTGAGGTTCTTCATTTTCTACACGTGGTTTGGGCTGTATTTCAACAATAGCTGAACGGCTTTTGATACTTTAGGCTTGCAAGTAGTTCAACAAGTGGTCACTCCTTCCACCTTTTAAAAATTTTGCTTGTGTTAGATAAAACCAAGACAAATCTGGCTTCTAAAAATGGATCACTTTTGAAAATGCGTTTTGTGTGTGTGGGTGTGTGTGTGTATGTGTGTGTTTTTTTTTAATTGTGTGTGCGAGTGTCTCAAACTACATTTGAATGTCTTGCCATCTTGGTTATTTGCTGATTTATTGTATCGTCGTCACCATCATCATCATTATCATCATCGTCGTTGTCGTCATCATCATCATCGTCGTCGTCGCCAACATCATCATCATCATCATTATTATCGTCGTCATCATCATCATCACCATTATTATCATCATTATCATCATCATCATCCTTGTTTCATGCTTGAATTATATGTGGTTTTGCTAATAAAAGTTCCAAAGCTCCAAAGTTCATCATCATCATCATCATCATCATCATCATCATCATCATCATCATCATCATCATCATCATCTTCTTCTTCTTCTTCTTCTTCTTCTTCTTCTTCTTCTTCTTCTTCTTCTTCTTCTTCTTCTTCATCTTCATCATCATCATCATCATCTTCTTCTTCTTCTTCTTCTTCTCCTTCTTCTTCTTCATCTTCATCTTCTTCTTCTTCTTCTTCTTCTTCTTCTTGTAATGGGAGTTTCAACTCTGTGTTCAGGTTTAGGAGATCTAACTATGGAAGTGACGTGGAGTTTCTGCCTCTTCTTGTGGCTCGCTGGACTCAGCATGTTGGTTTATGGTATGAATACCTACACCATTTGCCTGTGGTGGTTGTGGTATGGTGATGATGATGATGATAATGATGATGATACAATAAACCTGCAATTAACCAAGATAGCAAGCCATTCAAATGTATTTCGAGACACTCGCACACACAGTGACCATTGACGACAATAATGATGATGGCGACAATGATGATAAGTAGTTATGTAATGATAATATAACCTAAAAAACAATGATGTATTGTTATTATGATAATAATGACGACAACGACAATGACGACGACAACGACGACGATGATGATGGAGTAAATAAAGTAATGGGTGACCTTGACAGGTGCAGTGGAATGGAAGGAGCACACCGGAAGGTGTTACCACCTGTCACAATCCTCCCTCAACTATTCCACAGCGGAAGTGACGTGCAAAAACATGGCGGCTAACGTCCAGCTGGCGGAAATGGATTCGCCAGGAGAACTGCTAGCGGTCAACCAGATCATCGAATCCGGAAGCTCGCAATACTGGGTGGCAACGGTGAAACCCGCAGCCTCCAGTAAGAATTAGGGCTTCGCTCAGTTATTAGAGGACCGACGCCAGTGGCCTGGAATCGTTCCCTCTATTTCCAGACATAGTCTCACTTTTCATTGATGATCTTTGGTTGGCTGGGACAGGACGTTCATATCACTCTGTTAGCTATGGCGTTTCACTGTGGCTGGGATTAGGTGAACATTGACATTACCTACGGTAGATGGGGCGTACAAGATACAAGATACGAGATGATTTGATTGTCCCCATTCTGACACAAGGAAATTTGACATGTGGACAACATGGCATGAACATGACAAGGACGGTATCCTAATCAATACATAAAACATGGGATACAGCATCCCCATTCATACACTTAAACATTGTCACACACTCCAGCTATCAAAAACTATTCATTCAGAAAATTACAATACAACGTGCGCTGTACAGTGATATCAATAGCATGCGGCCAAATTAAGGAATGAGGAATGCTTACAGTTACATTTATGTAAGAAACAATTTCATTTACGACACTTATTTTTTAAAAAAAGAGACAAACTTTAGGGTCCTATATACACATACACACACAAACACAATCAATCAAACATCATTCATAATGTGGCCCTTTAACTGTCGCTTTTCGTATCTTTTGTGCATAAAATTATATACTGTTATATGTGCTTTTAAAATAATTATTTGCTTTTATTCTAATCAGTTCATTGCAGTTCAGTTCAATTGTATTCCAGTCTTTTTTTCTGTGGTTGTTGTTGCTGTTGTTTTTGTTCAGGTAAATTTAACATTTATTTATTTATTTATTTATTTATTATTATTTATTATTATTATTATTATTATTATTATTATTATTATTATTATTATTATTATTATTATTATTATTATTCCTACCCTATCCTATCCTATCCTATCCCATAACTCGGAGGTCGTAGGGGCACCACAGATGATCGTTTAACCAGCGTACTCCATCTTTCCTTGTCCTTAGTAACCCTGATTGTTTCGCTCAGTGTCAAACCAGTCCATTCTCCAATGTTGTCCTCCCACCTGTTTTTCGGTCTCCCTCTTCTTCTACCTCCTTGCACTGTGCCTTGCAGGATGGTCTTTGCAAGACCTGATGATCTGGTGACGTGGCCATACCATCGGAGTTTACGTTTTTCTACCACTGTGAGCAGGTCATCGTGTTGTCCTGTTGTCCAACTCCATTTAATACCAGTTTACTCCATTTAAGGGACCCACGTTGTCCACGCCCCCTCGACAGATTCTTCCAACATTGACAGGGAGTGTTGCCACACTGACAAA
>CM072517.1:7697669-7870169 GCA_036898135.1 Oncomelania hupensis
TTTTTGGTATCTGGGTGTAGGGTAGGGTTTATTTTATCAGACTAAAACAAAAATTCTTACGATCAATTTTTTTTTCTCAACGGGTTCGATCTTTTATCGGCCTTGGGGCTATTTTTAGCTCCAGGCTGTTGGCTATCCCTTGCTATTAACACAAAAAAATTCCAAATTTATTCATTTAAAAAAATAACTTTTCTTTTGAAAGAGTACTTTTTTGTGCATTTGAAGCTTCTTTTTTTTAAACTGTGGGGTAATATTCACTGTGAATTTTTAAAAGATCTTTGGAGGGGCCGTGATCAACGTGAGTCCCTTTAAGCGAAGTTAAGTGTGGAATAGAAAGAGGGGAGAAGCCGAGGTGTGCGTGTATGTGTGTGTTAGCGGGAGAGAGGGAGGTAGAGGGAGGGAGAGAGAGAGAGTAGGAGGAGGAGGAGGAAGAGGCAACAAAGCTCTTGTGTTTGCTTTGGCTTCCATAATCCAACATAAGGGTATTTGATTTTGGTTCTTTAATTTGGTTTTATTTTGTTTACGTTTTCAAGCGGCGACTTCGGCCTACGGTCAAAGGCTATTCTCCCTTCCCAGCAAGCTGTGCGAGGTGGCGTCCTTCGTCACTTCCAGGCTGCAGGCGTGCGCAGCTTTCTGCGCGAGGTCCACTTCCTGCTTTGTGTACGGCTACAAGAAGACGACCGGCGCCTGCTCTTTTCACAGGCTGTTGAACCAGTGCAGCAACGGTACTACGGCCACCAGTTTCACCACCGACGTCAAGTACTTTCAGATCACTCGAGCGTGTGAATGATGATGCACTCTGCTCTCAAAGAGTTGTTGTGATTGTATAGTACTGTAGATCAATAACGATGCACTAACCGCTAGTCTGCTGTATATTCGATCTAGATCCAGGCACGCAGTACCTGGATGTGAGAAGCCTAAGCTGACGAGCACTTGTCTAGTACGTACTGCTATAGTAGGCCAACTAATAATTAAACAGTAAGCGACAGCCTAGACTTCTTACATCATATCCAGCCGGATACGGATGCCTTTTGGTCTAGATCTATCAAGCGTAATATGTGCCGATTTAGTTAAGGATACAGTGAGCACGATGCAACAACAGCAACAACAAAACGTTTTAATGTGGTACACGTCTCTCTCTCTCTCTCTCTCTCTCTCTCTCTCTCTCTCTCTCTCTCTCTCTCTCTCTCTCTCTCTCTCTCTCTCTCTCTCTCTCTTGCCACCTCCACCTCCTTAGCGTGCGTGCTGGGACACATCTAGTTGTTTCTTTATTGGTCTAGCTATATATTTTATATAGGCCTATATTTATTTCTTTTATTGATTATTTTGTTTGTTGAAAAAGGTGCAAATCTACTTTAACTGTTAGCTACGTTTCACTTGAAATGTGTGTGTGGTGGTCCACGCTTAGATAAAGATGAAAACACAACCTGAGCTAACTTTGCTATCGCAAGATCTGTGAGAAAAGAGAAAAACAATCAGATTGAGGATGAGGATGATGATGCTGATGATGCTGATGACGACGATGACTTGCATCGTGCACTTTGTCACTCTGTCAACATGCTCAGAGCGCACAGAAAGAGGAAGGGACACAGAAAAAGAGTGAAAGGTCACAGGTTAAAAAAAAAAATAATAATAATAAACCACACACAAACGTACATTAATTCCGCAAAAATTGGCGCCTCTTAAGACGCATTCTGAAACTGCCCTACTTGTATGCAATTTCTCAATTATTCTAAAGTAGAAGAAGCATTCCAGAGTTTGGGAGCGCAGCGAGAGAAGGTTATCTCTCCTCTCTGTTACTTCCTCACTCTAACGTTTTGTCTCTCTGTTGTTTTTATTGTGTTTTTTCTTCTTCTTCTGTGAGTCAACACTGTGAGTCAACACTGGTGTTGACTGTTTTTACAGCGGAATAACCACAACGGATTGTAAAATGGGGTAAAGTCAAGAAAGATGTGATAGTGACATGTACGTCAGTCTTTGATACGTTTGGAACAGATGTAGAGAATGTTGATGTACCATTTAATTATAAATCATATTTGGTGTTTGCACATGGCTCCATAAACACCTTTTATAGGATACCCAATTATAACTGCACTGTATGTAAATGACTAATAATAATAATAATAATAATAATAATAATAATAATAATAATAATAATAATAATAATAATAATTACTGTATTTATAATGCGCTTATCTTATAATAATTATAACTCTAAGCGCGCACTCACAACTCACGCACGCATGTGCACGCTTTAGACAATGACACATGTAGGCTAACAATTACGCAAAAAATACATTCACTCAAATATACTCATACCACAAACAGACCAGACACTATATGCAAGAGACAGCTGGCGATGGGGTGCGTAGTGAGGTCATAGTGTTAGAACTGCTTGAAAAGGTAAGTTTTGAGGGCAGACTGGAAGGAGGTGGGAGAGGGTTTCTGACGGAGAGAGAGTGGAAGAGTATTCCAGATGGATGGGCCGTAGACAGAGAAGGAGCGGGACCCGAACGTGCTGAGTTTGGAGCGAGGAATGCGGAGGCGGAGAGGGTCGGAGACAGAGCGAAGAGAGCGAGAGGGAATGTATGGGTGAAGTAAGTCAGAGAGATAGAGAGGAGCGGAGTTGTTGAGGGACTTGTAGCAGAGAGACTCATTAGAGATCAATTAAATGTGTCCCCGTTTTTGTCCTCTTGTATTTCATTTTATTGTATTTTAATATTTCTATGGTGTTTACTATATACCGCTGTTTTTGTCCTCTTGTATTGCATGTTATTGTATTGTATTATTTCTATGGTATTTACTATATACCGCTGTTTTTGTCTTCTTGTATTGCATGTTCTTGTATTTTATTATTTCTATGGTGTTTACTATATACCGCTGTTTTTGTCCTCTTGTATTGCATGTTATTGTATTTTAGTATTTCTATAGTGTTTACTATATACCGCTGTTTTTGTCCTCTTGTATTGCATGTTATTGTATTTTATGATTTCTATGGTGTTTACTATATACCGCTGTTTGTGTCCTCTTGTATTGCATGTTATTGTATTTTATGATTTCTATGGTGTTTACTATATACCGCTGTTTTTGTCCTCTCTGCATGTTATTGTATTTTATGATTTCTATGGTGTTTACTATATACCGCTGTTTGTGTCCTCTTGTATTGCATGTTATTGTATTTTATGATTTCTATGGTGTTTACTATATACCGCTGTTTTTGTCCTCTTGTATTGCATGTTATTGTATTGTATTATTTCTATGGTGTTTACTATATACCGCTGTTTTTGTCCTCTTGTATTGCATGTTATTGTATTGTAGTATTTCTATGGTGTTTACTATATACCGCTGTTTTTGTCCTCTTGTATTGCATGTTATTGTATTGTAGTATTTCTATGGTGTTTACTATATACCGCTGTTTTTGTCCTCTTGTATTGCATGTTATTGTATTGTAGTATTTCTATGGTGTTTACTATATACCGCTGTTTTTGTCCTCTTGTATTGCATGTTATTGTATTGTAGTATTTCTATGGTGTTTACTATATACCGCTGTTTTTGTCCTCTTGTATTGCATGTTATTGTATTGTAGTATTTCTATGGTGTTTACTATATACCGCTGTTTTTGTCCTCTTGTATTGCATGTTATTGTATTGTAGTATTTCTATGGTGTTTACTATATACCGCTGTTTTTGTCCTCTTGTATTGCATGTTATTGTATTGTAGTATTTCTATGGTGTTTACTATATACCGCTGTTTTTGTCCTCTTGTATTGCATGTTATTGTATTGTAGTATTTCTATGGTGTTTACTATATACCGCTGTTTTTGTCCTCTTGTATTGCATGTTATTGTATTGTAGTATTTCTATGGTGTTTACTATATACCGCTGTTTTTGTCCTCTTGTATTGTATGTTATTGTATTGTATTATTTCTATGGTGTTTACTATATACCGCTGTTTTTGTCCTCTTGTATTGCATGTTATTGTATTGTATTATTTCTATGGTGTTTACTATATACCGCTGTTTGTGTCCTCTTGTATTGCATTGTATTGTATTATTTCTATGGTGTTTACTATATACCGCTGTTTGTGTCCTCTTGTATTGCATTGTATTGTATTATTTCTATGGTGTTTACTATATACCGCTGTTTTTGTCCTCTTGTATTGCATGTTATTGTATTGTAGTATTTCTATGGTGTTTACTATATACCGCTGTTTTTGTCCTCTTGTATTGCATGTTATTGTATTGTATTATTTCTATGGTGTTTACTATATACCGCTGTTTTTGTCCTCTTGTATTGCATGTTATTGTATTGTAGTATTTCTATGGTGTTTACTATATACCGCTGTTTTTGTCCTCTTGTATTGCATGTTATTGTATTGTAGTATTTCTATGGTGTTTACTATATACCGCTGTTTTTGTCCTCTTGTATTGCATGTTATTGTATTGTAGTATTTCTATGGTGTTTACTATATACCGCTGTTTTTGTCCTCTTGTATTGCATGTTATTGTATTGTAGTATTTCTATGGTGTTTACTATATACCGCTGTTTTTGTCCTCTTGTATTGCATGTTATTGTATTGTAGTATTTCTATGGTGTTTACTATATACCGCTGTTTTTGTCCTCTTGTATTGCATGTTATTGTATTGTAGTATTTCTATGGTGTTTACTATATACCGCTGTTTTTGTCCTCTTGTATTGCATGTTATTGTATTGTAGTATTTCTATGGTGTTTACTATATACCGCTGTTTTTGTCCTCTTGTATTGTATGTTATTGTATTGTATTATTTCTATGGTGTTTACTATATACCGCTGTTTTTGTCCTCTTGTATTGCATGTTATTGTATTGTATTATTTCTATGGTGTTTACTATATACCGCTGTTTGTGTCCTCTTGTATTGCATTGTATTGTATTATTTCTATGGTGTTTACTATATACCGCTGTTTGTGTCCTCTTGTATTGCATTGTATTGTATTATTTCTATGGTGTTTACTATATACCGCTGTTTGTGTCCTCTTGTATTGCATGTTATTGTATTTTATTATTTCTATGGTGTTTACTATATACCGCTGTTTTTGTCCTCTTGTATTGCATGTTATTGTACGTTATTATTTCTATGGTGTTTACTATATACCGCTGTTTGTGTCCTCTTGTATTGCATGTTATTGTATTGTATTATTTCTATGGTGTTTACTATATACCGCTGTTTGTGTCCTCTTGTATTGCATGTTATTGTATTGTATTATTTCTATGGTGTTTACTATATACCGCTGTTTGAGCTTAGGGCGCTGACAGAACCTAACTCTAGCCGCTGGAACTGCCAACATGTTGCCTTTAGGCGCATCACCGTCCGCGCTGCCGCCACAAACCACTGAGTACAATCCTGGGCGACTGGGATGGGGGAGAAGGGACGTAGTGCATGCTGGGTGTATTTGTGTAGCCGGCACTAGGACATGACGGTACGATCTTGGAAGTCCGTGCCACGGATGAGTGCATGTACACCTTAGACCTCGGTTTATACTCTCATCCGAAGAAGGAAGGGGGCGTTTGGTTTACCTATTTATCCTGTATTTATGTATTTATTTAAATAAGGTAATTTGATTTAATTTACATTTGTACATTTGTGTCACGTCCCGACTGCCTAAACAGCGGTTCGACAATGCGTGCAATTCCACGCGAGAAAAAACCCACACCTAAATACAATCTAAAAGACAAAACCAGAAGTGACAAGACAATTTCTTTATTTCACTCACACATTCACACTCAAAATTAACTCCCTTTTCCCCCTTCCCAACCCTCAATCCCACTAATACAACCCAAAACTATACATGAAATAATTATTCGCTCAAAATAATAATGATAATTAAACCAAAAATGAAAATAGATGACTAACTACAGAATGTACAAAGGATTTATAATAATTATGTCTGGATAAGCTTACTAATAACAAGGTAAATAAATGTAAGCAATTGCTTTAAATCTTTATATATATTCGAACCTTGTTTCACTTAAACTTCAAATAGCTGTTAACAACTCTTTCTCATTATATAAAACAATAAAGAAAATTTATATTTTATACAAATAGAATTTGTAGGAAATTATTCAAAATTATCAACTAATAATGGTCTGGCGAAATAATTCCCCCAGACAACCTATACATCACAAAAGCTACTATACCAGGTATGTAATATTTCACGGTCAAAGATTATTATTCAATTCTAATTAAATATATTCCAATCTACTGTAATTTACAAGTTATCACATGTAAATATATATTTCGTTTGCAAAAAATGTTCCTTGATAGTTATAGTTATTTGTTGTGTAAATGCTGGGTGCGTGTGTGTGTTATGTAAATAATTATAAACGGTTTTACATAAAATAAGGTTTTTCCCTCTATGACCTCAACCTTTTTTAACCCAAGGTCGACCCGAGGAAAGGCGTTGTCTCAGAACGCTTCACAGCGCGCACCCAAGCTAGGCTGCAGTACAGCAATCACTGAATCTGGTTTTTGGTTTGGTACATGAAACCAGTGGAGACCTCCGGCCTGATGGAGACACGGACAGACAAACGATGCAACAAACACACAGGCACGGATGATATTCAAGGTGATACACAGGCACATGGAAGTCATAGGCGGCGTCACAGGGCACTCGACGTTACACGTACGCAACTCGAATTTCGCCGTAAACACACAGCAGGTGTTAGATCGGCTTAGGAATAGAAAAGTTCAACAAACACTTCCAAAGTGTTCCTTAACTAACCCTCCTCTGCTGCCTAGGCCCCTTTTCGTTGACAGTACTGGGAAAACATCTTCTCAGAACTTGCCACTATCTGACACCTTGAAAAACACAGATCCACCGAACTGTACTGTACACCCGTCTTACTACTCAAGTGATGTGAAAAAGCTCTCTCCCCTATCAAACTATACAGTGCAAGAGGTTTTATACGGCTTTCTAAGAATGTTCTTGAATATACTCATTCAATTACAATTTACTTCTAGAAACATTCGCGGGTCTAGCACGCCTTTCACACATAGTAAATCACACCAATCTTCTCATAACAAAAAGCCAACTACTGTTTTCTAACACTAGTACGTTCTGCACGTGCGTGATTCACTCGCTACTTTTATTAATTTCAAACTTAATTAATTTATCCTAATACTTTCCCCTTACTACGGTAACTTTTAACCTCTATGTACAGGCTGATGATTAAACTATATACATAGGCGCACGACTGCAAACTGCGTAGCGTGACAATTTGTTTGTGTTTTTAATTTGTTTTGCATTGCTGATGTCTTTAAGTTCTGTTAAACGATTGTGGCGTGGCTGAGGGCTGTAACTGACGTTCACGCTTGACCGTCATTAACAAGTTACTACTTAGTAATACTGAGGCATTTGGGCTTGTATAAACATAATTATTGGTGGGATGAAAATAAATAGATTATATCTGAAAAACCAATCAATTTGCGCACCTTGATTTTTTTGTAAAAGCAGGGTGAATGCAAATCTCTCTCACTCTCTCTGTCACGTGGGGTTTATGGGCTCTGCACAATGGAATTATGGACCCTCACGTTTATTCGGTGGGAACTGCTAGTAAGTCACCCTCCTATGAATTACTTTAATAAATTTATTTGTTTAGCTCGTTCTGTGTTAAGGTTGGGGTACAGAGATAGATAGAAAAATGGTAAAAGATTACTGTCACACTAGCTTTCACCCGGCTATGAATCATATGTAGTCCAGCCACTTGATAACAGTTAAAATCACACATTTATTTCTTCTACTCTATACAAGATTCTCTAAGTACTAATCTAACTTAAAATGTCTCAGTCACTGCTAATAGTTCGATCGCTGATAGTCTAGGCAGCTGTTATATCTTCCTCGGGCACTTGCTATTATATCTCATGTAGATTTGGACTACTGTGGTCCGTTTTACAGTTTCTGAAGAGTTGGACTACTGTGGTCCTGTTTCGATCAGTTTAAGTGCACCTTTGTTTTTGCACTTAACTGCTAGATGGTGCGTGCGAAGTACTTCTGTGAGGTAGCTTCTGGTCCACCTGTGTAGTTGTGTAGTTGGGTTCCCTTGCCACGCTGTGGGGTCTGACAGGGTGTTTTTCCGGGTAGCTCTTTCCGACTTGTGCGGTAGAGGCTCCTCAACCAACTCGTCGTTTCTGTGGAGTGGGACGCACAGGATAGCTCGCCTGCTCGTCTGTAATATAAGAGACGAAATTCTGCACAACCCTGAATAATCGGTTTGTGCAGAGCGTCTCACTGAAAGCCAAAGTAGCCCTCAGTGATAGCTCCACATCTCTATACATAAGCGACGAACATTCTGCTACTTCCGGGGTCCACTGGAATCTCACTCTAAATTCCTATACATACATAAATATCAAACGTGGCTAACTATACACATACAGAATTAATAATAATATAAACATTCAGTGGTACAGCCACTGGTCTGCAAACATACATATAAGTTAAACAACAGTGGTTCCGTATGGTATGCAACATGGCGGCGCAACCGGTCGTGTTTCGCCACGTGTTCGGCTTTTCCACATGGTCACGCAAATTCGGATTAACAATTCACATTTATGCATAGCAAATTCTTCAAACATAATTTCAACAATAATATAAATATATCACGATGAAACAGAAGGGTGTTCATTTACCTGTTTGACAAGTTCAGGCCCGTGATGACTTGAGAGAATTCTAAGATTCTAAAGTCCTGCTTCCTGGTCTATGAGTGAAGAGATTTCTCTACTAGCTATTTAGATGTTGACTCTTCCTCGTCTCACACACGACTGATTCAAACTGCGCTAGGGTCTGACACAGTCAGAACTGCTCTACCCGCTAAGCCTGAGCTCTCATTGGTTAAAAACGGTCAGATTCAAAGCTCAAGTGCTGACTCACTACGCTGCGTGGGTCGGGCTCGCGGTGTGTACTTTAATTGCTGCTGTGTAATATACTGACTCTCTACTGTTACAATTACTACACAAGGCTGAATAGTAATAGGCAGAGTTAAAACTAGCCAGTTCATGACAGGCTCCCTCAACTGAAAAAAGGCGATGACTACTGGATTCGACCTTTTTCTACTACAGAGCCTAGTTTAACACTGCACTATCCTAGGGTCCTATTTACAAACTAATTAAGTTGCTCTACCTGAGCTGCAATGCTATGCCAGGTAGCTATGGACACTAGTGACAGGGTTTTTATTGGGCGGGGACGAATTCTGGTGCTGTGGCCCTTAGTTGTGTTGGGTGGGCGACAGCTGCTGTGTCCTCCACGAGATGGCGACTGAGGTAGTCGGCTCCGTGGTTCTCTTTGCCGGGGATGTACTCGATTTGGAATGAGTATGCCTGAAGGGTGAGTGCCCATCGCATCAGGCGAGAGTTCAAAGATTTGGAGGCTGCCAGGAACGATAGGGGTTGGTGGTCCACCTGAACTGTGAAGTGGGTCCCATACAGGTAGAGTTGGAACTTCTGTATGGCCCAGACTAGTCCAAGACATTCTTTCTCCGACGTGGCGTAGTGGGTCTCGGCGGGTCTCAATTTTCTGCTGGCGTAGGCGACAGGGAATAGCGTCTCTGCATTCTTGGGGTCGCGCTGTAGCAGTACTGCTCCGAGGCCTAAGTCGCTTGCGTCGGTGCGAAGAACGAATGGCTGAGTCAAATCGGGTAGGTGGAATACTGGCGCCGATGTCATTCTGTCCTTGAGGGTTTTGAATGCTGTCTCGCATTCGGCTGTTGTCATGAACCGAGCAGTTTACCCTGCCCATTGACTGGTTAGCTATGTGTAGTCATTGTAATAGTAGAGAGTCAGTATATAACACAGCAGCAATTACAGCACACTGCGAGCCTGACCCACACAGCGTAGTGACTCAATCAACACTTGAGCTTTGAATCGGACCGTTTTAACCAATCAGAGCAGGCTCAGTGGGTAGAGCAGTATTGACTGTGTCAGAGCCTAACACAGTTTGAATCAGTCGTGTGTGAGACGAGGTAGAGTCAACATCTCCACAGCTAGAGAAATCTCTACACTCATAGACCAGGAAGCAGGACTTTGAAATCTTAGAATTCTCTCAAGTCATCACGGGCCTGAACTTGTCAGACAGGTAAATGAACACCCTTCTGTTTCATCGTGATATATTTATATTATTGTTGAAATTATGTTTGTGGAATTTGCTATGCATAAATGTGAATTGTTAATCCGAATTTGCGGGACCACGTGGAAGAGCCTACCACGAGGCGAAACACGACCGGTTGCGCCGCCATGTTGTATCCCGTACGGAACCACGGTTGTTTAACTTATATGTATGTTTGCAGACCAGTGGCTGTACCACTGAATGTTTATATTATTATTAATTCTGTATGTGTATAGTTAGACACGATTTATATTTATGTATGTATAGGAATTTAGAGTTGAGATTCCAGTGGAACCCGGAAGTAGCAGAATGTTCGTCGCTTATGTATAGAGATGTGGAGCTATCACTGAGGGCTACTTTGGCTTTCAGTGAGACGCTCTGCACAAACCGATTATTCAGGGTTGTGCAGAATTTCGTCTCTTATATTACAGACGAGCAGGCGAGCTATCCCGAGCTATCCCGAGCTATCCTGTGCGTCCCACTCCACAGAAACGACTAGTTGGTTGAGGATCCTCTACCGCACAAGTCGGAAAGAACTACCTTGAAAAACACCCTGTCAGACCCCACAGCGTGGCAAGGGAACCCAACTACACAACGACAAAGGTGTACCAGAAGCTACCTCACAGAAGGACTTCGACCGCACCATCAGAAAGTTAAGTGTAATCGACAAAGGTGCACTTAAACTGATCATAACAGGACCACAGTAGTCCAACTCTTCAGAAACTGTAAAACGGACCACAGTAGTCCAAATCTACATGAAATATTATAGCAAGTGCCCGAGGAAGAAAAACAGCTGCCTAGACTATCAGCGATCGAACTCTCAGCATTGAAAGAGACTTTTTAAGTTAGATTAGTACTTAGAGAATCTTGTATAGAGTAGAAGAAATAAATGTGTGATTTTAACTGTTATCAAGTGGCTGGACTACATATGATTCATAGCCGTGTGAAAGCTAGTGTGACAGTAGTCTTTTACCATTTTTCTATCTATTTCTGTATCCCAACCTTAACACAGAACGAGCTAAACAAATAAATTTATTAAAGTAATTCATAGGGTGACTTACTAGCAGTTCCCACCGAATAAACGTGAGGGTCCATAATTCCATTGTGCAGAGCCCATAAACCCCACGTGACAGCTGTCCATACGACTTTGTCCGGGGCGATTTTCCGGGTTCCATTTGTCAGTGGTACGGCGATGCTGTTGTAGTTGGGGATGAACTTCTGGTAGAAGCCGCAGAGTCCTAGAAACGACTGTACTTCCTTTTTGGTCTTGGGCCTAGGAGCGTCGAGTAGGCGTTTCACTGTCTTCTCTACCGGTCGCAGGCTTCCTTGACTGATGGTGTGTCCCAGAAATTCTAGTTCTGTGAATCCAATCTGACATTTGGTGGGTCTTGCCGTCAATCCCGTGTCTCTGAGGCGGGCGAGTATTTGTTGTAGGAGCGTGACATGTTCCTCCCACGTAGGTGTTACGATGAGGATGTCGTCCATAAACGAATGTAGGTGCTCGCTGCTCAGGGGTGCCAGGAGTTTTCGCATCATGGCGCTGAAGATGCTGGGTGCGTTGTGGAGTCCGAATGGAAGTACATTGAACTCGAAGTGTCCTTCCATAGTGCTAAACGCTAGGTACTTTCGGACTTGCGGTTGCACTGGTATCTGGTAGTATCCTTTGCTGAGGTCGATGCGTGAGAAGTACTTCGCTCGCTGTAGCTTGGCAAATAGGTCTGTCTGGTCCGGGAGTGGCTCTGGCTGGAACTGCGTTACCGCATTCAGGAGTCTGAAGTCGATGCACAGTCGATGCTCTCCGTTGGGTTTTCGCAACAATACCGTGCCTGCGCTGTAGGGTGAGGTAGACTCTGAGATGATTCCGGCTGCCAGTAAGGTGTCTATCTCTTCCTTGATGGCTCGCTGCTGAGACAGTGGCATCGGATAGAGCTTCTGGCGGACGGGTGTTGGGTCGGTCACCGTTAAGGTTACTTCGACGAGGTCTGTCCTCCCTGGTCGGTCTGTGAGCACAGTCTGATGTTGGCGAATGACCTGTTGTACTTGCTGTCGCTGTTTAGCGGCTAGGTCTCCGTTGAGTATCACGTCTTTGTAGGTTTCTTTGGAGTGCAGGGGATACTCTACTGCATTGGTCTCCATGCTTTCTCCTTCTTCCGCGATGGCGATGGCTAACAAGTTGTGAGTGCTGGGGGTAGCTGGTCTGTCCGTATACTTCTTGAGGAGATTGATGTGGTGGTATCGGGCTCTCCCGTTCACCTCTACTTGGTAGACTGTCTTGGATTTCTTGGCAGTCACCCGGTACGGTCCTCTCCAAGCGATGTCCAGCTGGTTGGTTCCACTTGGGAGTAAGAGTAGCACTTGATCGCCGACTTGCAGTTCTCGGTCCTTCGCGTGGCGGTTGTAGTACTTCGCCTGACGGGCTCTTGCCTTCTTCAGTGCTTCACCAGCTTTCTTCCACGTTGCTTTGAGGGTTTCCTGCAGGTCTGCGACGTACTTGGTGGCACCTCTTGGTGTGTCGTCTATCTTGGCCTCCGTCCAACTTCTGCGTAGGGCTTCTAGCGGTCCTGCTAGAGGTCTGCCGAATAGCAATGTTGACGGGGTGTAGCCTGTGGCTGCATGGGGTGTTTCTCGGTATGCGAACAGTGCCGCATTCACGTAGGTGTCCCACGCTTCTGGATTGTCGTCGGCGACTTTCCTGAGTATGGTGAGAAGGGTTCCATTCAGTCTTTCTACTTGTCCGTTGCTGGCTGGGTGGTATGGTGTGCGAATGTGATGAACTTGTATCAACTCGAACACGTCTTGCATCAGGCGGCCGGTGAACTGAGATCCGTTGTCCGTTCTAATGCTGTCCGGAAATCCGACTCTGGTAAAGATGGCGATGAGTGCATCTGCAATCTTCTTGGTGTCTATCGCTGGCAACGGGACTGCTTCGCACCACATCGTACATGCGTCGACGAGTGTGAGTAGAAATCTGTTCCGCTTCTTGGTCATGGGCAGTGGTCCTACTATGTCTACTGAGACTTGCTGGAATGGCACGCCGACTACTACTGATGGTCCTAAGGTAACTGGTACGGTGTGATGTCGCGGGGAATATCGTTGACATTGGTGGCAAGATTTCACGTAGCGCTTGACATCCTCCGTGATTCCTGGCCAATAGTAGTGTGCGCTGATTCTCTGCACTGTGGCTCCAATTCCCATGTGTCCGCTGAGTGGCATGCTGTGGCCTAACTCTAGTACTTGGGCTCGAAGGGTGGCTGGTAGTACTAGTTGGGTGTGATCTCCATCTCCTTGACGATGTAGAACTCCCTCTTCCATGTAGAAGTCTCCCTTGTGCGGGGGTGTGTGCGCCTTGGGTAGCTTCTGGAAGCACTTCGCTATCGAGGTGTCTTCTTTCTGAGCTGTTTTGATCTCTTCGAGTCCTGGATTCGGAGCGAACTCGGGCTGGGGTGGTTGGGTTTTAGCTTGGGCCCTGGTTTGCACTGCAGCTATCTCTACAGTTTTAGGGGGCGTGCCTAAGAACACATACCTACAACCTAGCACTAGATCATACAGGGGTTTCTGTAAAACAGCTGCTTGGATTCGTCCTGTGACGTACCTACTCTCTACTTCTATCCATGCTATTGGGCAAGTAGTCGTCGGTTTCGTCAAGTCTGCTCCTTGTAAGTCGACTGTCTTGTCTGTCAAGCCCGCGCGCGATACAAGAGATTCGCTAACTATCGCGTCGTATGATAGACCTGTGTCATACAGACAGTTCGCTTCTTTTCCGTTGACCTTGACCGTGTCTGTCACCGATGGGTGATCTCCGATCGTGTGTGGCTTGTTACCGCTGCTTTGAGTTAGAACTCTGTGCGCTGGCCGGCTTTCGCGCTCTTCCCTACATTGTGCGGCCAACTTGAAACATTCTGCGGTGGAGTGATTGTTTCTGTTGCAGAACGAACAATACCGTCTCTGTTCTGCGGGACCTCTTTTCCCGAATTCCGTGTTGGGTCCTTTATTTTGCCCAGGTCTGGGGTTATTCGGCTTATTCGCGGTGCGCTCTTCCCGGTTAGGGCTTCGTTTCTGTGCCTCTTTCCCGTTAGGCTTTAGGTCTCGCCTGAAGCTCTTGGCTTCTCCGTGTGCGGCCACGTACCTATCTGCGACCTTGACCAGATCTTCCAGTCTTTCCGCGCCCTGCTCTACTGAGAATGTCCTCAGCTCGGGGGTCATGGTTTCCCGTAGCTGTTCCCATACTAACAGTTCTGTCAGTCCATCATACGTCTTAGCCGTGGCTGACTGGCTAATCCACTTATCTAGCATTGTGGACAACCGATCCGCGAACTGCGCATAGCTCTCTCCTTTCACTCTCCGATTGGTGCGGAATTTTTGCCGGTAGCATTCTCCTGTTAGTTCGAATCCCGTTAGGAGTGCCTCTTTTACTTTGTGATAGTCAGTCACTCTGTCAGTCGGTATCTTACTGTAGATGTCATAAGCCTTTCCTCTAAGCCCTTGACTAAGCTTAAAAGACCAATGAGAGGGATCTAGTTTATACTCTGTTGCTAGACGCTCAAACCTAGTCAGATAGAGATCTAGACCTTCTTCTCTCTCATTGAATGTTCCCAGTGGAAATGACATTCCTTGTACAGGGTTGGGAGCTACCTCTAGCTGATCTGAGTGGGGAGGGGTTGAGGAAGAACTTGAAGCTCCTGATCCCAATCTTCTTAGCTCTAACTCATGCTGTCTTTCTTTTTCCTTTTCTGCCCTCTCTTTTTCTTTTTCTGCCCGCTCATACTCCCATCTCCTAACTTCTGCTTCTCTCTCTGCAGCTACCTTCTTCTGGTCTCTTTCTGCCTCTAGCTCAAGTTTCTTCTGCTCTGCTTCTAATTTCTTCTGCTCTGCTTCTAATTCTGCTTTTCTCTGTTCTGCTTCGAGTTTCTTCGCCTCTCTCTCTGCTGCTCTCTCTGCCTTAGCCTCCTGTTTCTCTACCTCTGCATTGATATACGCAATGAGGTCTCCCCCTGATAAGTGTAAAGCTTCCCCTAATTCCTTGAAGCGCAATCTCAAGGCCACTGGGTCCGACATTGTCAAAAGTGTCTATGAACAACCTCTGAATCACGTGGAATACCAAAACACTAGCAATATTGCAAATCAATAAAAACAATGCAAAGACAATCAAATTCGTAATCAATAATAGAATAAAACAAGAGTCAAATGGCATACAACAGTTATTTAAGCAAAACCTGCAAAAGAACAATGCAACATACAGGCACAAAAATATTTGAAGCAAAAAAGTTTTTTACTAAAGAATAGTGCACCAAAACTGATCAGTCCTTGTTATACCCTTACACTATTCTAAGTTATCCTACTTCTACTACTGTTATCTAATTGTATTGTACTTAGGTCCGGTTATACCCAATTCCTATTATACACAGATCCTGGCAGGCTCGCCAATTAAAGTGTCACGTGGGGTTTATGGGCTCTGCACAATGGAATTATGGACCCTCACGTTTATTCGGTGGGAACTGCTAGTAAGTCACCCTATGAATTACTTTAATAAATTTATTTGTTTAGCTCGTTCTGTGTTAAGGTTGGGGTACAGAGATAGATAGAAAAATGGTAAAAGATTACTGTCACACTAGCTTTCACCCGGCTATGAATCATATGTAGTCCAGCCACTTGATAACAGTTAAAATCACACATTTATTTCTTCTACTCTATACAAGATT
The DNA here is from genome assembly GCA_036898135.1 of Oncomelania hupensis. Lineage (NCBI taxonomy): Eukaryota > Metazoa > Mollusca > Gastropoda > Littorinimorpha > Pomatiopsidae > Oncomelania > Oncomelania hupensis. Next base: position 7,713,503 of record CM072517.1, read on the forward strand.
CTCTAAGTACTAATCTAACTTAAAATGTCTCAGTCACTGCTAATAGTTCGATCGCTGATAGTCTAGGCAGCTGTTATATCTTCCTCAGGCACTTGCTATTATATCTCATGTAGATTTGGACTACTGTGGTCCGTTTTACAGTTTCTGAAGAGTTGGACTACTGTGGTCCTGTTTCGATCAGTTTAAGTGCACCTTTGTTTTTGCACTTAACTGCTAGATGGTGCGTGCGAAGTCCTTCTGTGAGGTAGCTTCTGGTCCACCTGTGTAGTTGTGTAGTTGGGTTCCCTTGCCACGCTGTGGGGTCTGACAGGGTGTTTTTCCGGGTAGCTCTTTCCGACTTGTGCGGTAGAGGCTCCTCAACCAACTCGTCGTTTCTGTGGAGTGGGACGCACAGGATAGCTCGCCTGCTCGTCTGTAATATAAGAGACGAAATTCTGCACAACCCTGAATAATCGGTTTGTGCAGAGCATCTCACTGAAAGCCAAAGTAGCCCTCAGTGATAGCTCCACATCTCTATACATAAGCGACGAACATTCTGCTACTTCCGGGGTCCACTGGAATCTCACTCTAAATTCCTATACATACATAAATATCAAACGTGGCTAACTATACACATACAGAATTAATAATAATATAAACATTCAGTGGTACAGCCACTGGTCTGCAAACATACATATAAGTTAAACAACAGTGGTTCCGTATGGTATGCAACATGGCGGCGCAACCGGTCGTGTTTCGCCACGTGTTCGGCTTTTCCACATGGTCACGCAAATTCGGATTAACAATTCACATTTATGCATAGCAAATTCTTCAAACATAATTTCAACAATAATATAAATATATCACGATGAAACAGAAGGGTGTTCATTTACCTGTTTGACAAGTTCAGGCCCGTGATGACTTGAGAGAATTCTAAGATTCTAAAGTCCTGCTTCCTGGTCTATGAGTGAAGAGATTTCTCTACTAGCTATTTAGATGTTGACTCTTCCTCGTCTCACACACGACTGATTCAAACTGCGCTAGGGTCTGACACAGTCAGAACTGCTCTACCCGCTAAGCCTGAGCTCTCATTGGTTAAAAACGGTCAGATTCAAAGCTCAAGTGCTGACTCACTACGCTGCGTGGGTCGGGCTCGCGGTGTGTACTTTAATTGCTGCTGTGTAATATACTGACTCTCTACTGTTACAATTACTACACAAGGCTGAATAGTAATAGGCAGAGTTAAAACTAGCCAGTTCATGACACTCTCTCTCTCATGAAAAAAATTGTATGAATGCAAATCTCTCTTCCTAAAAATTACAACACCACAGCAAAACCATCAGCACTACTAAAAATAATAATAGCAACCATTCCAATAACTACAACAACTACTACCACTAATATTAATCACCTCAAATCACTGTAAATAGTGGGATAATTGCGCATTATAAATTCTATTATTATTATTATTATTATTATTATTATTATTATTATTATTATTATTATTATTATTATTATTATTATTATTAAAGGAAGAAGAAGAAAGAGAAAAAGCGGGATGAGGGGGACGTTAAGCCAAGCAACAGTGTTGCAGACCACTCACCCCCAACCCGTAAACATTACAGGACTGTGATGACGTGATTTTATTTCCCTGTTTCTAACGATTGCCTGCATGGTGACGATTCGGCCACATCGTCTCACAGGCGCCCGTCTCTCGACGCTGAAACGTAATAACGTCTCTCTCTCTCTCTCTCTCTCTCTCTCTCTCTCTCTCTCTCTCTCTCTCTCTCTCTCTCTCTCTCTCTCTCTCTCTCTCTCTCTCTCTCTCTCTCTCTCTCTCTCTCTCTATATATATATATATATATATATAGATAGATAGATAGATAGATAGATAGATAGATAGATAGATAGATAGATAGATAGATAGAGATATATATATATATATATATATATATATATATATATATATATATATATATATATATATATATATATATATATATATATATAGGCTATTACTATAAATAGTACACAGAAAGAAAAAGAGAGACAGCGAGAGAGAGTGAGAGAGAGAGAGAGAGAGAGAGAGAGAGAGAGAGACGCTCTCACAATCAAGATTCAGGCGCCTGTGCACCGTCTATAGGCTCTGCGTAAGATATAAAATTTAAAGTGAGCCTGACACCTTTTTTTCTTCCAAAACGTGTATACTAGATAGTATAATGATACAAGAATTAATGAATCCACATTTTTGTGGTTAAAAAAGTTGTCTGACAAGCGTATATAAAACAACAAAAACAAAAACACAGGCGCACGCTCTCTCACACACAAACAACAGCAGCAACACAGTGTGCAGGTGTAGAGGGTACCGAAACATCTCAAGACCGTGACACTGTTGGAGACTGCACTATTTAGCTGCGACACAGGTTGCAATGAATGCAGTCAGCCTCGTAAAACTCTAAGCCAGTACGGCCTGTGTCTAACTAATTAAGCTCTTTGGTCTAACTTCAAGTGTTTTAACATCCAATACAACCCTTTGCAAAGGGCAGGTAAGTCACGCGGGTTACAGATTTTACCTCTGTCAAGGTCATCAACACAGGTGCGCCACAGGGTACTGTGATAGCCCCCTTTGTCTTTACCCTTTACACAAACAACTGCCAAATTTCCAGAGATGACACACATATTATCAAATTTTCTGATGATGCTGCTGTTGTCGACCTTTCAGACTCTGTGACATGTTACGAGCAAAGTGTCAACTCTTTTGTCAACTGGTGTGATAGGAACCATCTTGAACTGAATGTCAAAAAAAACTAAAGAAATGGTTGTGGACTTTAGGCGGAATGGGACAGATTTGCCGGCACTCTTGTTAAAGGGAGAAGAGGTAGAAAGAGTAGACACCTATAGATATCTTGGCATCCTCATTGACAATAAGTTAAAGTTCACAGCTAACGCTGAGGCAGTGTTCAAGAAGTGCAGACAGAGGATGTATATGTTGTACAAACTGCGTTCACTGATGGTGTCGCAAAGAATTTTGCAGCAGTGCTACACTGCTTTCATTGAGTCTGTGTTAACATTCTCATTCATCTGTTTCTATCAGTCTCTTAATCTCAAAAACCAAAATTCTCTTAACAGTATCTCCAGAACATGTAGCAAGATTGTAGGCAGAAATCTCCCCCGTCTCTGCGATTTGTTCCAAACAAGGGCCCTGAGCAAGGCCATGTGCATCATTAAAGACCCCACCCACCCCATGTGCCCCCTCTTCCAGTGTCTTCCGTCCGGGGTTCGACTCAGGACAATACAATGCCGAACAGTTCGCTTTAGTTCCACCTTCATCCCTACTGCAATTACCCTTTTCAATTCAACCAACAAACGCTGATGGCTCTGCTCAGGACACCTCACCACCCTCAAATTAATAACCCCATCATTTATTTTTATCTGATTAATTGCTTTTATAATCAAACTTGTATGTTTTATTTTATTCTATTACCCACATGTCCATTGATAATTATTGTGTTTGTAAGTGTGAGTGTATTACCTTATTTGTCAAGGACTGTTTGGTATTTTTATCTTGTTGTTATAGTTGTTTATGATGTGTTCTGTGTGGATGAGTGCACGGCTGCAGTGATGAGTGGGCAAATGTAGTGCGTGAGTGTGTTGTAACTGCGCGAGGCTTTTATGACTGAAATAATAGTGCCTATTCTTTAGTCCTATTTTTTACCTGTAATATTTTTACCTGCAAGAGGCGTTCGCTCAATGAATGCATAGTTAAATTATGTACGGATGATGTGCGTACGGATTCTATGCTTTCTGAACCTCTTATATTAGTCTGTGTCTTATTATTGTTCATTATAACTGTCTTGATGTGTGGAGCCATTATATAACATAATGTGATGAGACTTGTACAATATTTCCATTCCTGTGGTAATAAAGATGTGTTGAATTGAATTGAATTGAATTGAATTTAGCAGACGACCTTTTAGAACGCTAAATCGCCGGTTTTTCACTGCCGAAGGTGGCTGGTTTGATTTCCGCAAGGGGCGAACGTTCGAGGCTCGGGAACGCCGAACCTTTCCCGGTGACCGAGGGATGACTCTGATTTCCTCCCTCCCTCCAATAATGGTACTGAATGAAGTCCAACATTGTTGTAATGAACGGAGACATTTTTGTTATTGAGTGAGCATGAGTGGTTGGACAAAATAAAATGTTGTGTACAGTTGTACTATGTGGGTGTATGTATTTGTGGTGACAGAGCTGGAAGTGACTGAGGGTGTGTGTGTGTGTGTGGGTGTGTGTGTGTGTGTGTGTGAGAGAGAGAGAGAATAGAGGTGTGACTATAGTGGAAAGTATGACGTTTAACTGTCGCGGAAATGTAGTTTTAGTAGCCATTAATTTGTTAGTTAGTTAGTTATTCATTGCTTACAGGGTCCAGCGGACTGCAAAGAACCGAATCAGGATCACAAAATCATGACCATAACTTTGCTGAAAGAGGACTCACCCCTGGTCCGCATAAAAGATCTGCTGAAACAACCCCAGTGGTAACACTGAAGGCACTCCAACAGCCGGTCACTTTACAATAAAGGCATCCCACGCATGGCACGCTGAGGCTATACTCTAATTTATCGAACCTCCGTTTACAAAAACAAAATAGAATACAAACATTATAAAATATCAACAAAACACAAACATATAAAACGCCTACATTGCTAAATAATAATTTCATAGGAAGCCCTAGTGATCATTTGGCATACAAATGGGGAGTTTTGTCCCAGAAGAGTTTTCAAAAAAAAGGTAGGTGACTGGTCTAGCGAAGAAGAAGATAATACCTAGTAGATTGATAGAACAGAGTAGGAATGAGAAAGAACAAATGAGAAAGACAGCGGTAGTGGGAATTTTAAAGCATTAAATTTCCAGAAAGTGGGGATATTATTTATACAGAAACCCCCGGCAATACTACGGAGGGAGGGGAGGGGGGGGCGCTATAAATGTGTGAGGGGATATATGCTTCTTTTCCTTTTTATTTGTTTTAAACAAAAATCTTTATTTGCTAAGATGCAATGTGCTTTATGAATTCTCCATTGTGGGTATCAAAAATAGGTTGATTTGACGAGTCCATATAATTTTTAAAATATATATAAATGAATATAAAAATCGATTTCCTTTCCATCTGTTAATAGCGATCTCCCTGCCTTTACACCCCATGTTTGAATGATGAATGTGTTTGTTGGTTTTTTGAGACAGTGTGTATAACATGCAAGCGTGTATGTTGGTACGGATCGCCGCGCTTTAAGCTTGATTGGTGATTTGGGGACAATGTCCGTAAGCTTATGGAACAGCCCTTATTATTATTATTATTATTATTATTATTATTATTATTATTATTATTATTATTATTATTATTATTATTATTATGTAGCCGAGCGGAGTATTTGACTCCCAACTTTCAGCCACCACATTGAGAACACAGCCCAACCCGAGCTGTTAATTTTTATGTATCCCTCGTAAGAGTACATAAAAATATTTGCTCTGCAAGGCGGTGAAGCGTGTTGATAATGAAACGGGTTTCCGGCTACTAGTGCCACGACAATCCATACAAGTCACTGCCATTGACCTGCATAAAATGCCTGCCGACAAAGTTGTCCTGCTCACCACCAAAAGCAGAAGACGAATACTCAGCCCGGTAGAACAAAATAATGTCGTGTCGCCCTGTCCTGCACAACCCAACGGCCACCCTAAAGGACTCCGCACAACAGGAGCCGGCCAAGGCTAGTCCAAACAACAAATAGAAGGCTGACAACCTCTCTCCCAAGCCTGAACCAGCCGCCTCCCACTCCGCCACAATTATTATTAGTAGTAGTAGTAGTAGTAGTAGTAGTAGTAGTAGTAGTAGTAGTAGTAGTACTATTATTAAAAACGATATTTAGATTGAACATTTCGCAAATATTAGACAAAATAAATACAATACAACACAATACAATAAACAATGTCAGCATATAATAGTCATCTTCTTAGCGTGAATAAGATTTTTTTTTTCTCTCTCTTTCGAATTATTATCTAATGTTCAGATTTACTTTAACTGCAGAAATAAAACAAAACTAGAAGTCGAGAGGGAAAAAACCCCACAAAGACGGCTAACGTTCTGTGCCACTAAAATAACGTTATTAATGCTATTTTGAAGGCAGCCTGACACGACAAGTACATTATGACGTATCGAACATAGAGTGGTTCATGCTTGCTCTTTCAACAGTGCTCTCTTGTCGTAATAGAGGCCGGTTATATGCAGGTGTGAAATTCTGTGGCTCGATAGGAGATTCTTCTCACGTGACGTCAACAGATCTTTTTTCTCTTTTTTTTTTTAAACATTTACAGTGAGAGTTGGCCCACTGAAAATAAAGCTTACCACAAAAAAATAACTCTTACGAAAGTTTATATTCAATTTTTCCGATTACATAATAATAATAATAATAATAATAATAATAATAATAATAATAATAATAATAATAATAATAATAATAATATTGTAGATTTATATAGCGTGGTACCCCAACAAACATGGGCTCGCCACGCTTTACAATGCACTAAAAAAGCAATAATATTAAAAACAAAATAAAATATGTAAAACAAAAACATGCCAAGTAAAAACTGCTAAACCAGAAGTATGTACATTAATTAACAGTACACACACAGACACACACACACACACACAGACGCACGAGCGCCTGGCCAAAGTACATGTCCACAATAAAAACATTCATTATCACATCATTTAACAAAGCAATACAACTAAAAACATTACACACCTTAAAAACGAAACATAAGATAGTAAACATTTCTTAAAACAGTAAAATACAATGAAAAGACATCTATATATCCTATCCTATCCCGTAACTCGGAGGTCGTAGGGGCACCACAGATGATCGTTTAACCAGCGTACTCCATCCTTCCCTTTCTTCACCAACTCTGATGGTTTCGCTCAGTGTCAAACCAGTCCATTCTCGAATGTTGTCCTCCCACCTCTTTTTCGGTCTCACTCTTCTTCTACCTCCTTGCACTGTGCCTTGCAGGATGGTCTTTGCATGACCTGATGATCTGGTGACGTGGCCATACCACCAGAGTTTCCGGTTTTTTACCACTGTGAGCAGGGCATCGTGTTGTCCAATGGCTTGTGTGATGGTCTGTCGGACTTCGTCATTGGTGATGTGCTGGGTATAGGAAATGCCCAAAAGTCTTCTGTAGCACCTCATCTCCATGATTTGTATTCTTCGTTGTAGATCTGCTGTGAGGGTTCATGTTTTGCAAGCGTATAGATGGAGATGACAAGGGAGCGCAGCAGTCTTACATTGGAATGTAGGCTGATGGTCCTGTCTTTCCAAATTGGCTTCAACCTCGCCAGGGCCGCAGTTGCTTAAGCGATCCTGGAGAGGACTTCTTGTCGGGACCCATTGTCTGATACAATGGCACCTAAATATTTGAAGCTATGAATATTTTTAAATCACTAAATTCCGTAGTTTGTGTGCCTATTTAATAGCTATCACTAGGCACACCCTTTTGAACTAAAAAATAGCTTGTACCGAAAGCCGGCAAGAGGCAGAACCCATAGCAAAGTTCCTCGAGCAGTCCTCCACCCCTCATCCCCCGTTTTAGTTTGATACAACAGATCATCCTACACAAAACACCGAAGACGCACTCTTGAAACCGCGTCACGCCTGTCTAGAAGAGGTACTCTCAGACGGTAGCTATTTACAACCCTTGTTCTGCCTCTTATGTTCCCTGCACGCTGGCTAAACCGCCCGTAGCCAGGTCAGAGATGGGACCGGTGGCCTTGCCGTAGCGTCGACTACTGGCACAAGCATTTAGTGCTCTGTATAGAGCTTATATTTATTTTAACCAAGCCCACTGCAGTGCTGTAGCCAGACCTTTCCCCGGCGCACTCTCTTATGATTTTGTTATACATTTTAGAAATACATGACAATTGTCCCTAGAAACTACTTTTGCTCGCTGTGCATAAGTATTTTATGCCTAACAAAACTTCCTGCTGAAACTGAATGTATTTTTAAAACGAGAGAGAGATACTACATGCACACACAATCGATATGATACACACAGTAGACACATACAGTGATACAAACAAACTGATTGTAAACACACAATCAAACAAAGAGTAAATACAGTCAAGTTTAAAAGGACTTCACAAAACAAAGCAACAAACGAGACATTTAAGCAAATTTCAAAGTACAACAATTTACAAGACTAGGGGGAAATAACACTAATTAAATGTTATGTGTTCGTGGTTGTTTTTTTCTATGGAGACATGCATTCACTTGTGAGAGAGAGAGAGAGAGAGAGAGAGAGAGAGAGAGAGAGAGAGAGAGAGAGAGAGAACGAGAGAGATTAAACATTTAATAACATATCAGTCATCATATCCAAATACAGTGCATGTAGAATGTGTATTGTGTTTTGCGATAATCTAGTGCGTGTAAATAAAAGTCACAAATGGAACTTAACACCATGCAAAAACAATTAATGTTACTCACCAAAATACAGCAATTTAAAATGAAAAAACACAAATGAGAAAGCATCGCATAGCTAGAGTATGCATGTATGGAAAAGTCGGGTAATATTAAATGGAGTGTATTAGGAAACGATCGAGACCTTCCAGGGAAACCTTATTTCACACACACACAAACACACACACACACACACCCACACACACCTAGAGGTGTGCAGTCACACACACACATTCGCTGAGCAACCTCGTCCGCCAGTACATAGTATTAAATGTACAAGGTGGGCCAATAAAATGTTACCACTTTTTAATCGCAAATAAGTTTTTTTTTTGTTTTTTTTTTTTAATAAATGAGAACGTTTTTGAACATTTTATTATCAAAAATGTCCAACTTATTATTTGATATTAAACATAATCAATTTTTTAACTGGATTTTGGGGTGGCTTCGTGGCGCAGTGGATAAGTTGCCGGTTTCCAACGCCGAAGGTCGCGGGTTCGATTCCCGCAAGGGGCGAACGTATGTGACTTAGGTACGACACTATTGAGGTCACCGAGGGTTTTCTCCGGGCACTCCGGTTTCCTCCCTCCCTTCAATAATGGTACAGGGTGCAGTCAATATAAAAATTTCAAAAATCAAAATTCGAATTTCTTCCGTCTTCTAATAGCGATCTCCCTGCCTTTACACCACCTGTTTGAGTGATGTATGTGTATTTGGTGTGTGTGAGGGTAAATGCGACAGGTGAGCGTTTATGTTGGTATAGATCGCCGCGCTTTGAGCCTTGGGGAAAGGCGCGTACATAGCATCCTGTATTATTATTATTATTATTATTATTATTTTATTTTTTTTTTCTGAAACAATTTCCTGGAGATAGACTTATCTCATGGCGCACAGGCAACTCATGGCCTGCCTACTACCCAGATCTTTCTCCCGCAGACTACTTCCTATGGGTGAACATGAAGGAGAGAGTGTACTACAACAACCCACAGACCATTGGGCTCTGAAGACCAACATCCGTCAGGAAATTCGGAGAATCCCACTTGAGATGTGTGGCATTGTCATCACAAACGTCAATGTGCGTGTTGCAACTGTAATCCAGAGAAGAGGAGCGTGGATTGAGTATATCATCATTTATTAAACTGTGTACAGAACGAGTGAAAAGTGGGAAATCTTTGGTATCAAATGATAATTTGGTGCTTCCGTGACATTTCCGTGAAGAAAATTTTCGAAAACGTTCTCATTGTAAAAACGTATGTATAATTAAAAAGTGGTAACAATTTATTGGCCCACCTTATATGTCATCAGCAGTTCATTGTAGAAGAATTATTGACAGGCGATGGTGTGTGTGTGGAGGGGAGGGGCATGAAGACATGTGTGTGTGAGTAGAAGTACATATACCTAACATCAGCACAGAGCAGGTTGCAGCCTTTTTGAATCCCATGAGCAAATATATAGACAAAAAAGCTAAAGATTTGTACCAGAACAAATAATGTCAATTATGTTAGAGCTTGCATCCAGTCATCAGTTACTTACATTCATGCTGAAGTTCGGGCTGAAATGAAAACTAGTCTTATGTACAAAGTTGACATTTCTTTGACAGAAAAAGGAACAGTTTTGGAATGTCAGTGTGAATGCGCTGCAGGCATGGGGCCTTCTGCACACTGTAAGCATGTAAGATGTGTCTTGCTCGGCCTGACAGACTTTTCACAAAATAAATCGTTTGTAGTACTGACAACATGTACATATTAATCACTCCAAACATTTCACCAAGCAAAAAATCATTTGGGGTCGCCTATGAAAGCTGAAGATATATACCGACATCAAAAAAAGACTTAAAACTGTAGATTTTGATCCACGACCTGAACATGGAAGTACGCGACTATTGGCGCACCTATCGGCTGAACATTTGCATATTCAAGGGAAATAATTTTAATATTTTGGCCCATTGTACGGCACACGTTGGGCGGACAACACTGAATGCGTCCCGTGTCTGGACGCACGGGTGGTCCTGTAGCAGACACTAAAACAAAAACAATTCCACTGTTCTTTACTCCTACGGATAAGAGTATGAACCAAGGTCTGTGGACACACGCATTTCCTCGTACGGACTTTAAAAGTAGCATCTACTCCAAAACAGCCAGACAGCACTGCAAGGGCCCTTCTCCTCTGACCCCTCTTCCCCCTCCCCTCAATTTCTCGCTCTACCCTCCCTCCCCCCCAAAAAGAAAACAAACAAAAAAACAACCTTCCCGCTTATCCATCATCCCCCTCCCCTTCCCGCTTACCAATTGTGTGCTTAGCAGTGTGGAACGTCAACACTGTGTGCTTAGCTGTGTGGAACGTCACCACGGTGTGCTTAGCTGTGTGGAACGTCAACACTGTGCTTAGCTGTGTGGAACGTCACCACGGTGTGCTTAGCTGTGTGGAACGTCAACACTGTGTGCTTAGCTGTGTGGAACGTCATCACGGTGTGCGCAAGTGGGCGCCTCTGGCTGTTTCCGTTAGATCCGGTATCGGCCAGCGCCTTGACCATCTGTTGAGCTGGAAAACGCGCTATATACTATAAGACTTTTAAAATAAACTTTAAAAAAAAACAACAACATAGACGCTCATTTGAAAAGTCCGGTGTTACCTCAGTTTGAGCATCAGCAGCGACCACCGTCAGAATGGCCGTCAACAACAGCACCGTCAACTTCATCTCTCCAGATAGCCAACACTTCCACTGAACTTAGCAGAGGTATTTGTATGGCAGTGGCTCGGTCAGTTCAAAAGACAGCTTGAGTACCAATACTGAAGTCGCTATGCTGAATCCAACAATTATACAGCGACCAAAACTATGACTCATTCCTAGTCTTGATACAGCTCTCAAAGACAGGTAACACACACTTTTAGCGAACTTTGCAGCTACTGTGTGCTACAACAGGTCATACAAGTCATCTACATGGGTCATGAACCAAGTACAGCTACTGTGTGCTACAACAGGTCATACAAGTCATCTACATGGGTCATGAACCAAATACAGCTACTGTGTGCTACAACAGGTCACACAAGTCATCTACATGGGTCATGAACCAAGTACAGCCGCTGGGTGTCATAAACGTTCTGTGCGTGTTACATAATAATTAGCATTATTCTCTGAAGATTCATACAAACTTGATATTAATTTGTACACAGTTTTTAACGTTCTAATTCCACGTATACACGCATTCATCAAAAGGCCTTTCTTATACAATTACACAAGTTGAGACAGAGAGATAAACTTGAAACGCTGAAGACGTACAATACACAACAGTTCGAACACAACACCAATATACGTTTTGCTAATTTGATGGTTCTCTTCTGTCTCACTCAAGTAATAGAATAATAATTAAAACGGAATTCAAAGAGGCTATATGTCCTAAATTAATAAATTAATAAATAGCTGGATTACAATATGATTCTCTCTCTCCCTCTCTCCCTCTCTCTCTCTGTCTCTCTCTCTCTCTCTCTCTCTCTCTTTCTCTCTCTGAAGCAATCCCATTCCCGGCCTAACAGACAATTAAATTTATTAATTTATTTTAAAAAAAAATAATTTAAAAATTAGTTTCAATATTATGTTTTCAACATGCAAATCATAAAATATAAATATTCAAATTACCATGTCTGTCATGAACAGAATCCAGAATCAACACAGTGAAAAACAGAAGTAGCCTACACAGTAAAACACTATTTCCAAGTCACACAAAATAAGCATTCACCCTTTGTTCACTAGAGGGTGGAACCGGTACGATTTTTCAAACCGGTTTTTCCAATAGAAAACCGCGGTTTAAAACCGGTTAACCGGCTAGAAGTTACAACTGGTTACCCCGGGTAAAGGCGCATAGTAAGCAAGGGAAATTACCTCTGTATTGAATTTTTTGTTTTGGAACGGCTGTAAGTTCTTTCACGATGAATTTTGTCACCTTTTCGTTGATTTCGGATGCTTTCTTGGAGTTAGCTGGATATACCTGCTTCTTTTTGAGTGCTTCACTGATTGTCATTTGTTTTGTGTCGCCTTTACTTGTACTGGTACCTCCTTCAGTCACCATGCTCACGTCAGCGTAAGCGCTGCTGGTACACGGACTAGATCTAGCATGTAGGACTTGTGGGTTAGATCTATTGGGTGCAGGGCCCGCAGGCTTGGCTGGCTTCAGCAGCAGCAAAGGGTGGTGTCGGCGAATGTGTGCATTCAGATTTGAAGTGCCACCGCCAAGTTTAATACTTGCCTAACACTCTTTACAGTAACCGGTACTATGGTCAACCTTTCCTGCTTCTGTCTCTCGCAGGAGAAAGAATCTCCAAATGTCAGCTTTCCCGTGCGTGTTCGCTGCGAATTTCTCTGTTTCTGCCATTTTGCTAGTGCTTTACGGGACGAGTGATGTCTCTTAGAAAAACCGCGGTTTTCCGGTTTTTTAAGGCCAAACCGGTTTACCGAACCGTGAGAAAGTCGAACCGATTTTAACCGGAAAACCGGTAAAACCGAACACCCCTATTGTTCACAGTCTATCTTTCATTCCACGAATACACCCTTATCCTAGTTCTATTTTGTCCAATCACAGACACTCTCAGATGCATACGAGAACAGCCTACGTAGAGTAGAATTTGAGTCCCCGACACTTTCGCGCAAAGTGTCAAAGAACAGCCTTCTGTTCTCCAGTCTTTATATAGCCGAGTCTCGTAACAAAAATATTAATGAACTAGAAAATATAGTACCAACGCAAGCCGAAGACATACGCCACGTGCCTATGTAAACAGCCGTCGCTTGCGTACTAACTCTATAAACACGTGATGTATGCACAAATGCTTTACAGGGTCCAGCGGACTGCAAAGAGCCGAATCAGGACCACAAAAACAAGACCACAGCTTGGCTGAAAGAGGACTCACCCTTGATCCGCATACAAGATCTGCCGAAACAACCCTAGTGGTAGCACTGAAGGCACTCCACCAGCCGGTCACTGTACAATAAAGGCATCCCACGCAAGGGACGCTGAGGCTATACTCAAATTTATCGAACCCCCGTTTACAAAAACAAAATAGAATACAAACATTATAACAAAATATCAACAAAATACATACATATAAAATTGCCAAAAAATAACATCATAGGAAGTCCCAGTGACCACCTGGCACTGGTAGAAAGCGTCCAATATTCCCAAGCTGATCCAACAGACTTCACACACAAATTAATGAGGAGTTTTGTCTCAAAAGAGTTTTCAAAAAAAAAGGTAGGTGATTGGTCTAGCGAAGAAGAAAAAAATAGAATATAGTAGATTGATAGAACAAAGTAGGAATGAGAAAGAACAAAGGATAAAAACAGCGACAGTGGGAATTTAAAGCACTACATTTCCAGAAAGTGGGGGGGGGGATACAATTCAAGTCAAGTCAAGTCAAATAATTTTATTGCCAAGATAAAACACCAGGAATATGTCTCAGAATCGAGATGACACGCACGCACACACACCCAAACCTACACACACACACGCACACATGTAGCAAGCTAAGACAGGCAGTGGGCTACAGAATTACAGTTCAAGTGACTATGTCACTATACAACTTTTCTAAAAATTATACGAGCTTTCTACTGAAACCCCCGGCACCCCCACGGGGGGACCACTTTACTTGGTGAAACTGGACTTAACATAATTATGTGGCCGTGGTGAAGCCTTAGTGTCAGAGTTAATACAGAGCTATAGGAAGCAGAGAAGCTGGGTTCGTCATTCTTTTTGTAGGAAAACCCTCGGTCTGCGTCGCTTCTGGAATGTCACGACCACCTCATTTGCATTAGGGATCTTTCGAAAGCGGGTGAAAGTGAAAGTGAATGTGAATCGGGACTACTTATTTGTTGTGACGTCAGCAATTTATGTGACGCTTTAACTTCCCGTGGTGAAAGGTCACGAAGTCTGCCTACCACAAGGAATAAAACTTCGTGGAAAACCTGATTTCCACGAACTAATGTTAGTGAGTACATTTTGGTTATTAAATCGTTTGTAAAATGTCCAAAAATGATTTGAATTTGTGTATGGTACATTACTCAACCATTTTAGAAGGAATAATGGGGATCTAAACTCGGTCTCAGACTTAAAACGTATTTTCAAACGAGCTACTGAAAAGCCGTCATGGCTGTCTAGAATCTATCTATTCTGTATCACCAATCAGCAGTCCCAAAACTGTTTTATGTGACAAAAATGAAACTCGAAGCTAGAATGTAAAATATCTTCAATGTTAGAGCACTAATCCATCTTTAAAGTTCAACCTAATCGTTACATTCGTGTCAAATCATGATTTGTTAGAAGAAGCCTTACGTAGGCATAATAGTGCTCTGCCTCTGGGCCTGCCCTGTGTGTGCTCAATAAAATCACAACGAAACTAGGTGCTGGAATCGAAAGCGCACAGAAACACGTTCGTTTCGTTTCGTAACGCGGCGTAAGAATCTCCCGGCGTGCCTCTCGTTGGACGAAACGAACACACAATCACTTTCACTTTTACCCGTTCCGAAAGACCCCTATTACGCCGAAGTTTTAATGAATGCTTTGACTGTATTCTCTCACCATTCTCTGTTGTCGTTGATTCATTAAAATAATTGTTATTTGCTCCGAAAGAAAAGGGTGCTGTCCTTTGGCTGTTTTTGCTTTCAGATATAAAATGGCGGAGGAGTTTGTGGTTCCGATTGAGATTTTCAACCTAAGTTTGGATTATGTCTTGGTTTCAAGTGTCTCCTATCCTATCCTATCCTGTCCCATAACCCGGAGGTCTTAGGGACACCACAGATGATCGTTTAACCAGCATACTCCATCTTTCTCTGTCCTAAGCGGCCCTGATGGCTTCGCTCAGTGTCAAACCAGTTGATTTTTTGTGTTCTGTGACTTTAAAATATTTTTTTTACTAGTAGTGGTTCTCTATGATAAACTAATAATAATACCTTGAATCTACAGCTTTTCCAAATTGTAGTTCTCGACAATATACAAAGGATTTTCTTTTCCATACGTATTCATCCTAAATAATAATTTTTAGAACCCTGAAAAATATGTAACAATCTGACATCTGTTATCTATTATTATTTCGTTACAATTAAAGATTGAAATATTCAACGGAACCTAAATAGTTATCAATTTTTAAACTATGAAATTTCATTGAATAAAATATCTTTTATGTATCAAAGATTATTTTTAGCAAGAAAGACAACTCTCAAGCTAAATTAAGTTTAGGGATCTGTAGGATCTCATCTTTGATATGATGATGATGATGATCATTATTGTCAGGGTGGCGACGTGGTGATCGTCCTTAACGCTGATGCAATAGGACGTTAAGCTTCGTTGTTCCTCCTCAAGCTTAATCGTCCCCTATACGCTTATGTGTACGGGGACGTTAATCTATATAAGTAACTAACTGTCAAGCTTTTCATGGCTGTGTGTAAAAACCAAAACAACACCCAAAGAAGAAAATAAATTGTTTTTACGTTTCCACATCATTCTGTGCGTGTGGTCTTGTTTGTATAAAATGTTTTTGTAAAGTGTGTTGTTTAAACATTTTTTTGTTTAGTTTAGTAGTTTCTTATTCTTTCTATTACACTAAATGTTTAATATAAGATAAAAATCTGATTCTATTTCTATTTCAAATTAGCCATTGCATTTTCATTACATGCATCTCAACTAAACGTTTATAATTTATACAACTAAGATTGCTTAATAAACTTTACAATTTATTTTACATATAACATTGAACATTGAAGATAATTTTTTTTCTCTGACAGACCTTTGTTTCCTTAGGTTGTGGTGTGGGAGGCATCCATCCACGTAATTTTTTAATGCATTCTCTCCGCTGTGGGCGGGAGGTGTTGTCTTTGGGTTGTGGATTGGATGTCTCGGCGAGCCTATACCTAGGGAAAGATGGGTTTGTCGGAGATGGTGTCAGAACTGATTTGATAAAACCCTCTCTTGTGAGCCCTATAATGCCTTCCTGACGAACCCGCGTGGTGTGCTTGGGGTTCTCTTTGGAGACAAGGGACGACGCTTTTTTTTTTCCTTTTTCTCCGCTTATAGTGGGGCTGGAAGGAATTTGTTGTCGTCGGGTTTTCCTTGCTAGGAGGGACCGCACACCCGGGGTAAAAGGGGCTTACAATAGCTAGATCAATGCATGACAAACACATATTCGCACACCACATTAAAACGGATGTACTTGTACAGTTGGTAATTTTATTTGTCTTCAACAGAGTTACATACTGCTGATAATGTAATCGCAGTACCGGTTAAGAAACGCAAAAAACCACAAAATCATATGTTTTGTTTTCTAGATAAATAACAGAACCCCCACACATGTTCTTGGGCTTGCAGCACTTAACGGTTTCGCTGCACATGTTACACTCGTTGGACTCGAGCACTACCTGAAACAAAAACAACGTTACTGGGGTTTTTTTACTTCTAGGAATAAGAGTATAAACCGAGGTCTAGTCTGTGGACGCACCCATTTTATGGCACGGACTTTAAAAGTAGCGGTTAATCCAATATCCCCAGGAAGCACTGCAAGGTCCCTCCACTCCTTCTCCCTCTTCCCCCGCACTCTCCTCCCTCACTCAGGTGTGCACTTTAGTTTTTATAACAAACTTTTTATTTTCCAAAACGTCCATGCAAATATTATATTTGTCCATTCTTAAAGACTGGAGGGGAAAAGGGACACATAAAGAGATTATTACAAAATAGAACGAAGGATTCCAAGTTCCTTGTGTCACATGCACAAGTTGTTAAGGCAAAATCATACACTTTGGATGTGCACCATTTTCGTATTAGACTCTACATACATATTTGGTTTTTATTTTGTGATAGAAAAGGGGAAAGAGAGAGAGAGAGAGAGAGAGAGAGAGAGAGAGAGAGAGAGAGAGAGAGAGAGAGAGAGAGAGAGAGAGAGAGACAGAGACAGAGAGAGAGAGGGAGGGAGAGAGAGACAGAGACAGAGACAGAGAGAGAGAGGGAGAGAGAGAGAGAGAGAGAGAGAGAGAGAGAGAGAGAGAGAGAGAGAGAGAGAGACTCAGGGGTCATCATTTAACAAATTATACCAAACGGAATTAGTTGGCAGTGAAAAGTTCACACATAGATGTAACTATAAGATATAAGCACTTATCAGCGTCTTTCCGTGAGCGAGGAGATATCTTTCAGCAACTTCGGTCACATCATTAAGCGTCTGCAGCTTCTGTAATTCTAAGTGGGTCGCCAGGTCCTTGTGACAAACATTGATGAATTGCTCTTTCACGATCAGGTCATGGAGACTATCGTAAGACTTCCCTTTGCCTGATAGTTCCACCCACTTGTGTAAGTATGACGACAGGCGCTCCACAAACTGCTTTGGCGTCTCGTCTGACAAAGGCCGGCATTCACGAAAGCGTTTACGGTAGCCCTTTTCTGTAAAGTTGTAGCACTGCAATAGGGCCTCTTTCAAGACGTCGTAGTCTTTGGCGTCAGTGCTCGACAATCTGGTGTGAACTTCGAGAGCTTGCCCTGTCAAAAGTGCACTTAGTCGAATCGCCCAGTCATGAGGTTGCCAGTTAGAGCTTTCAGCAAACCTTTCGAATCTCGCCAGATAACTGTCGATCTGGTCCTTCCTGTCGACGAAAGCTGGTAATTTTGGAGCCGTGTTGTCGCTGATAACATATGGCGCGTTCTGCTGTTGTTGGATGCGCGCCAACTCTAGCTGGTACTGACGCTCGCCTTCAAGACGCTTCAGCTCGAACTCTCTTTCTTCACGACGTCGTTGCTCTTCTTTTTCTGGCCGCTGCTGTTCAATTTCCAGACGCTTCTGTTCTAATTCTATTTGTTCTCGGCGACGTTGTTCTTCTCTTTCTTGACGTCGCTCTTCTAATTCTCGTTCTTTTATTCTCTCCTGGGAATTGACGTACTCCGTCATCTGTGTGCCTTTTAGATTCAGTTCAATCCCTTTCTGCCATAAGTCAGCCATATTGATGCTTTTCTGGAAAGTTCTATTCTGGAAAGTTCTTGACTGTGCTGCACCTTTCTAGACTGTTCTAGAAAAGCACGCTTTCTGCAGTAGCGCTGATGCTTGTCACTAGTCGCCTTCGCTGAAGCAGGCCCCGCTGTCCTCGTCGTATGCGACGCTGCACCACGCTGGTGTTGATGTACACGCTCCTGTGTTGAAGTAGACGCGACGTCCGCTCGTCGCTCTCTTTAATACTGGCGATGTAGCTCCGAGACTATCCCTCGACGTAGTAGAGCGGCAGCCACGTAGTCCCGATCTGTTGTTCGCTCACGAAGCAACTCTTCAGCGACTACACGCCCTTGCAGTCAACCCGAATCTATCGGGGATGTAGTCCCAGTATGTTGGCCCCTCCCGACGCAACTTTGGCGGCTACCCTCGGTGACTGTCTCTCGTAACGTTGACTCACCTGTTGTCGCAGTTGAACCATGGCTATGGAGTAGATCGCAGGCTTGGCCCCCAAAATGTTACACTCGATGTTGGTGTTTTGTTTTATCAGTAGTTGATTCAGCCCCAATGCTTGAATTCTCCTGATAGGTGTAACTCAGATTCGTTTATCCACGCAACCCGTTCAATCATCAACAAGGCTGGAGTCGTCGTATGTAGTTTTCCAACTTTATTCAGTGAACATCAACAAACTGCATACAATAGCTTTTTCCACTTTCAACTTTTCACAACTATCAACTTTCCACTTTCAACAACTTTCTAAACTCTAACACAACAAATTTCTCTACTTTAAACTCTCTCTTATTTTGAAACAGTGCGGCACTTATAATAGTATCTACATACTCCAGAACAAACGAGAATACCCCCAGCGTGACACGCCCCAACCAATCAGAACAAATTTCATCATCACTGTCTCACGTCAAACAACCTTACTTGGGATGGAAGCTTCCTTAGCTACCACTAGAATTATCCCTACGCTTCAATCAATAGTAAACAACCAATTCCAGAAAATTTTCAAATAATATCGACCAACTAAAATTACCAACGTTATACAAAGCTTCTTCTAATAACAACGCAAAATCAAATCAAAGATAAATACACTCTATTATTGCATGCTTTGCAAAATAAAACGAACAGATCTATCGCGCGCATCACAAACTAACTATATTGCGCGCTACACCCGAAATATCGTGCGCGTTTTAACGTAACACAGGTGTTTGAGAGATAATGATACTAGATTGACAGATGTGTGTTAGAATGCAGATGTTTAATAAAATGTTTGCGGATGAACAGATTGATGTTAGAAAGCAGTGTGTATGAGAACACGATGCAAATGGACAGATAGTTGTGGGTAAGGATGCAGATGTTTGTGAGAAAATGATGCAATGAAGATAGTTGCATTTAAGACTAAGGGAGAAAATAAGTAGATTTGAAAGAAAAATGATGCTAGGACGTTCAATAACAGCGAGAATTAAAACATACCTTTGTGAGAAAATGAGGAACGATTGATGTGGTATAAAAACTAAAAGGACATTTGTGTGTGTCGTATACATTTTGTGTTAACTTAATGTCAGAAATGTTTTTTTAAATGGTTTATCTTAATCGCATTTAAATCATGGACCGATTTTTGGGACGCGTACTTTTGTGTTTGTACATTTATGAGGCATTTCATGTTTAATGTGGCCTGTGGCCTTAAAATGAACAATGTATTGTTTATTCAATAAAACATCTTACGTCTCTCTCTCACTCACACATTCACTCACTCACACACGCACACACACAGACACAGACATGACAGAGAGACTGTTGCACAATTTTTGGACTCCTTCTTTATGATGCAACTTTTTAAAAAAAAAAACAAAAAAACTAAGAATGTGTAGTTTTTTTTTCTTTACAAGCTAAGGGCTTACTGTGAAGTAACTTTTTAAGACTTGTAAGACAAATTGATGCGCTATCTATCTCCTGATAAAACTATGTGATGACAGTGATATTAGGAAAACTGATTAACCTGATGTGTAGATGACATTCTTCTATTGTAAATTATATGCAGAAAGTGAATATTGCAAGAAAGACATTGATGCGTGAAGCATAAAGCAAATATAGATCAATTTGTTATTATTGCATGTGTTAATCATATTCCAAACAAATTCTAATTTATGGGATTTGAGTGGAACTTATAATAAAGCGTTGCTAAATATAGCAACAACACAGCATTTTTTCAACCCCCCCCCCCCCCCAAAAAAAAAAATAAAATAAAATAAAATAAAATAAAATTTGCCTAAATTTAATACAGGATAACATGTATATATTGGAAAAAAATTCATTTTTTAACATAAGTCGAAAACTTTTTTTTAAATATCCATTAAAGAAAAAACGCCGAATCAGCATTTTCAGCTCTTTTTCCATTTTTTTGTGACCGGCCGATGGCCTGCTTATATATTGGACAGAATGTTAATTTAACGCTTTAATAAGTTAGTCCTTGATGTGATCTTTGTAAACAAATTTTAAAAACCTCAAACTTAATGTATCACAAATGACAAATTATTAGTTTTTTTGGATTGTGCAAGCATAAAATAGGCCTATCACTCAGGCATAACTCTATTTGTCATCACATGGTCATCACGGACGACAACTCTTGCTATGTGTTGATGCTACGTGCAGGAAATGAAAACCGCTTTTTCAAGTATTTTACGATCGAATTTCATTTTTTTTTTTTTTTTGCTTTAACATGGAAATAGTGTATTTGATTATATGTACACAAAGCTTTAGCGAGGGGTCTTATTATTTAATAACAATTATCACTATAAAACCCACCTTTTTACTTGCCATTTTAGCTACCAGGACGCGGACGTCTCCTTTTGCAAAAACCCCGAAGCTACAGGCTTTCATTAATAATTATTGGTTAAAATTATTTATTTCTGATAAGTTTTCGCTTAGAAATAGCCCGTAATGTCATACTGCTGTTCTGTGGACACACTTTGGGATAACTCTATTCGTCATCACGGACGACAACTCTTGGCATGTGTTGCTGCTACTGAATAGGTTATAGATCTGAAAATAATTTGTGATTCGTAACAAGTTCAAACAGATCGATAATAATTAGATTTGCATGTTGTTCGTTGAAGTAATCTAGTTAATTTCTGTAACTATTTCACTTGTCTGTTAGTATACACAAGAATTACCTTGAAATATAATTGATTGTAACCAGCCAACAGCAGAAGATTGACGGAAATAAGCCTAGTCTTCGTTGTAGAACGCGCATGCAACCCAGAATTTCTGCTATGACGTTGGATATGCAATGACGTAGAAAATGGTAAATGACGTCATGCGATTCTTTTTTTTTTAGAGCTGTGCGTTCTTCAACATGAAGACGGGATCTGAATTTGTGTAAACTATTTTATTTTCTTGCAATTTTGGAAATAGGAAATGTCATTAAAAGTGTTCTAAATCCGGGATAGTGAAATAATAATTTAGGAAATATTATTCATTGACGTCAGCTTTTAAAGACACTATGAATATTTATGTTTTAGCTGGGCACCTTGCCTTTATATTAGGGCCACGAATTTATAAATCATGCGCTGCCCCCAGTTGCAAAGATAACCGACATTGGTTCCTGCAACTAT
Source organism: Oncomelania hupensis (assembly GCA_036898135.1). Taxonomy (NCBI): domain Eukaryota; kingdom Metazoa; phylum Mollusca; class Gastropoda; order Littorinimorpha; family Pomatiopsidae; genus Oncomelania; species Oncomelania hupensis. The sequence continues at coordinate 7,735,548 of CM072517.1, forward strand.
ACGACCAGATCCAGATCCAGTCAGCGCGAGAAGTCTTTTTGTCTGTGTTGTCACGGCATTGTTTACGTTGCCACGGCACTGCGAATGTTGTGATTGCGGAGACAGGCAACTGAATCTTGTTGGTAACTTTTTGTCCACGTTTCTCAGGGAATCGTAGTTGTTTTGCTCAGTTTCCCCGGCGATGATAGATTTTGCAATGGTGGCCAAACGCGGTTCTCACTGTTTTTGGCTGGAAAGAAACTTATAAAAGTAGAGAAATTATTCTTATGATTCTTATTCTCATGATTCTTCTCTTGATTTTTGAGACACGTTACCTGTTGCAGGTAAAGTTTAGTTTTCCGCGTCATCCGATATTACATGTTTACGCCACGGTACTATCGAGATAGTTCTACACGTGTTGTTTGGTTACGCCACTGCACGTCGTAGGGTCCTTCCTATCCTATCCTATCCTTTCCCGTAACCCGAAGGTCGTAGGGGCACCACAGATGATCATCTAATCAGCATACTCCATCTTTCTCTGTCCTCAGCAGCCCTGATGGCTTCGCTCAGTGTCAAACCAGTCCATTCTCGAATGTTGTCGTCCCACCTCTTATTCGGTCTCCCTCTTCTTCTACCTCCTTGCACTGTGCCTTGCAGAATAAATAGTCTTTGCAAGGCCTGATGATCTGGTGACGTGGCCATACCATTGGAGTTTACGTTTCTTTACCACTGTCAGCAGGTCATCGTGTTGCCCAATGGCTTGTGTGATGGTCTGTCGGACTTCGTCGTTGGTGATGTGTTGGGTATAGGAAATGCCCAGAAGTCTTCTGTAGAACCTCATCTCCATGCTTTGTATTCTTCGTTGGAGATCTGCTGTGAGGGTCCATGCTTCGCAAGCATATAGGAAGATGGAGATGACAAGGGAGCGCAGCAGTCTTACTTTGGAATGTAGACTGATGGTCCTGTCTTTCCAAATGGGCTTCAACTTTGTCAGGGCACCAGTTGTTTGTGCGAACCTGGAGAGGACTTCCTGTCGGGACCCATTGTCTGATACAATGGCTCTCCTAAGTATTTGAAGCTATGCACTGTGTTGAGGGATTGGCCTTGGACTTTGATGTCTGTGTTGATGCCATTGGTGTTGTTGGTCATCATTTTGGTCTTCTCTGCACTTATTTCCATTCCATAGGCTCTGGAGGTGGTGTCAAGCTTCTGTACCAGTTTTTCAAGTTCTTGGTCCTCTCCAGCCAATCCATCAATGTCATCTGCAAAACGAAGATTGGAGATTGCTCTACCCCCTATGCTGACTGTGCCTTCATGGTCTGCAAGAGCATCTGACATGATGCGCTCTAGGAAGATGTTGAAGAGTGTTGGAGAGAGTAGGCATCCTTGACGCACACCGATTGTTGTTCTGAACCAGTTTCCGATGGCGCTGTTGTGGAGGACTGCACTGGTAGCCTTGTCATACAGGCTTTTGATGACTTCAATAATTTTAAGGCTGATGTTGTACACTTTCATTGTTGCCCATAGAGCTGCTTGCCAGACTCGGTCAAACGCCTTTTTGAAGTCTATGAGCACATGATATAGATGTTGTTGGTGCTGTAGGTATTTCTCACAGATTATTCTGAGGTTGAAAATCTGCTCAGTGGTACTTCGCCCTGCCATGAATCCTGCTGGTTCTTCAGCTATGATTTGTTTAGCTTGGGGTTTCAACCTGTTGAGTATTATTTTCAGGAGGACCTTGCTGGGATGGCTGATGAGGCTGATGGTGCGGTAATTTTCACACTCCTGAAGGTTACCTTTTTTGGGAAGAGTGATGACAAGCGACTGGGTCCATGGTATAGGCCACTCCCCACTCTGCCAGATCTTGTTACAGATAATGGTAAGAGCATCAATCATCGCTTCTCCTCCTGCTTGTAGCAGTTCCGCGGGTATGTTGTCCACTCCCGCTGACTTCCCTTTCTTTAGCGATTGCACTGCTGCCTCAACTTCTTCCCGGAGAATTGGGAGGATTTCTACTTCTTCTCTGTTCTCGGGACATCCTAGAACTGATGGGTCTCCATTTGGTGTATGGTTGTAAAGGTCAGAGCAGTACTCTGTCCATCTGTCCAAGACTTTTTGTTCTTCTGTAAGGCATATGCCAGACATGCTTTGGATCGTGGAGACTTTGGGCTGTTTGACACTTGTCAGCCGCTTCACAGTCTGGTAGGCCTTCTTGCTGTTGTTCTTGTTCAGACTGTTCTCTATTTCATGGCATTGATCTTCTATCCAGTTCTCCTTTGCTGTGCGCATGCCTTTTCGGATGTCATTGTTGATTTTTTGGTAGACGTCAGCTCCCTGTGAGGTGTTCTTTTTCTTTTTCATCTCTCTTCGTTTATCACACAGATCCAAAAGTTCAGGTGTGATCCACGACTTCTTCTTTGGTCGGTACTTGCCATGGATCTCAGTGGCGGCATCTGTCACAGCTGAGTTGAAGGTGGTGGTCATGGTGTTGACATCTACTTCACCAGCCCCCAAAATGAGCAGTGGTGCAAATTTCCCTCCAATTGTGGCCTGAAATAGTTCTGACACCTCCGGGTCTTGCAGTTTGTCCAGATCGAACTTCAGCCTAGTGCACTTTGCTGTATTAACTCTCTTCAAGTGGAGCCGGAAAGACATCATCACGAGATCGTGGTCACTTCCGATGTCTGTTCCTGGAAAAGTGCGTGTCCTGCAAATGTTGATGCTTGATCTGAAGCGTTTCTTGACCATGATGTAATCTATTTGGTTGTGATGCTTCCCGCCGGGACTGTGCCATGTCCATCGTCTGGAGTTTTTGTGGATACCAAGCGTGTTTGCCAGTACCCGATTGTTGTATCTGGCAAACTCCAAGAGTCTCAGACCCCTGTCATTTGTCTCATTGTTGCAGTGGGGTCCACATGTGTCTCCCCAGTTGTGGTGCGCATCTTGGCCAACCTTGGCATTCCAGTCGCCTTGCACTATGACTATGTCCTTCTTCGGCACTTGGCGTGTGTGTGCTTGTGTGATGTTTTTTTAAATTTATGTTTATTTTTTTATTTTTTTTTATTTTTTTTTTCAAAAATTGGTTTATGATACATTTTTTGAGTTTCTTTATGCTGCCTCATAAACTTATAATGTAATTGCCCTTTGGGATGAATAAAGTTGTATTGTATTGTATTGTATTGTATTGTATTGGTCAGGGACCGCCTGTAGGTTTTCATAAAAATCCTCCACTTCGCTGTCGTAATAGTCTGATGTTGGGGCATAGGCCTGGATGATGGTGATGTTGAAAGGGGCTGCTCTCAGGCGGATGGTAATGAGTCTACTGGAGACTGGGCGGCAACCCATGACAGTGGCTAGAATGTTCTTGTGGACCAAGAATCCAACGCCGTGTTCGTGCCTGTCATCTCTACCGCTGAAATAGAGCTTGTGGCCTTTGTCGGTCGTTGTTTCACCTAGGCCTTTCCAGCGCAGTTCGCTGATGCCTAGAACGTTCCATCGATAGTGGTCCAACTCGTGGGCCAGTTCTTCTAATTTTCCTTCCGCAGTTAGGGTCCTGACATTCCAGGTTCCTTATCAAACTTATTAGGCACCTTCATGTAAGCTGCTTATAAGTTTCATAAGATGAATAGGAAAGAAAACTAAACACGCATCACACGAATAACGATAGGAAATGTAGGAATTTTGTTCTGTCTTTATTTGTAGTCTTTCTTTCTCTATCGTGTTACTTTCACTTTGTGTACGTTTTTGGGGCTTGTGAACCAGTAAAACATATATGTTGTGCCCTATTGTGTTGTTCCTTCTTGTTATGATTTTAATGATGCGCACGGAAAATTGCACAATATCAATGTGAAAATATGAATTAAAAAATAATAACTACAAAGAAGCTGTACAAAATGTTTCCAGAGGTTGCAAGATTGAATCTGAGTGAACTCTGTCGAATTTTCTAAGTGTTATCTGTTGAATTCGTTAGCTTTTCCCGTCTCTTCATTCATTCTTCGTAAAATCTATAAAACTTAGTAAGTCCTCCCATTGAATAGATCGAGCGCGTTGATTGTCGAGGCCAGTCCTGACAAGAACAATGCTGGACAATTAGCGCGGCCGATCTGTCACACCGTAACTATGGTGCAAGGAGGCTTAAAGTACTAAATATGAATATTCTCTTCCTTGTGTAATATGGGTAGTAGTGTTCACACGACGTGTAAATGAGATGGCAAAATAGCAACGTGAAGCGAAGGTTAAGTAACATAGAGGATCATTTGAAAAGTCTGATTTTACCAATTCTTGTAGCCCAAGATTAAAATCGACCACCATCAGACTGGCCAACAACAACAGCATCGCCAGCGTCATCTCTCCAGGTAGCCAACACTTCCACCGAATTAAGCAGAGGGTTTTGCCAGGTTCCGTTAATCCAAAAGGCAGCTTGGGATGCCAGCTACTGAAGTCGCGATGCTGAGTCAAACAGTTCTATACAGACGAAAACTATGACTGATTCCTAGTCTTGCTACAGCTCTCAAAGACCGTAACAAACAGTTTGACCCAACTGTCCAACTGCTGTCTGTTACAACAGATCATTCAAGTCATCTACATGAGTCATGACCCAACTGCAGCTGCTGGACTTGACATTATTATGTGGACGTGGCGAGGCCTGGGTGTTAGAGTTAATAATTATATTTAATTTCCTACCAAGAGATATAGTCCTGTATCATTTCGATTATTACGCACATTGCAAACCATATGCATGTGATTTGTAAGTGCCTGAAGTTTACTCAGGTCGCTGTCCTAATAGGCCAGTACATAAAAAAAATAGTTATTACTATGAGGTTAAACAAATTGCAACAAAATTAAACTCTTCTGTTTTAAGAACTTTGATATATTAACTACAACTACCCAAAAGTTTACTCAAATTGAGGGGGAAAGGATATGACTATTTTTCATCTAAAGTAAGTACCCATGATAATATTCAGTCCAAAACTAACAAGCAGGAATGAAGGGCTACATTGATGTTTTTGTTTGAAGTGTTGAACTTTTACTTCAATTCATAGTTTTTTTAATACATGCACACCATGCCTTGCACAAAAGCCAAAAAAGATAAGAAAAAAAGATTGATTAGTATACAGTTATGGGCTCCATTAGCACGAATATTGAGCCAAGCCATAGTAAAACATCAACGTAAACTTTGTAGTTTCTTATGCTTGTGTTTCCTTCTTTCATCGCTTTAGAATTAATGTTCACTGTGTTTATCTCTATAATTTGGTAGTTAGACCCAATATGTGTAAATATTTGTCACTTCAAATCACAGTTTTACATCTCCATTCCCCACCAAATTCTAATACAAACCACACCAAACACAAAAATCAAACTTCACAATGCATATTTCAGTGACTTCATACTTAGATTTAATACTATGTCTTTTAAAAAAATCAGGAGGTGTGTGTGTGCGCGTGGGTGTGTGTGTACTCGTGGGTGTGTGTGTGTGTGAAAAAGAAACACAAAATAACCGACAAGAGTCCGAGAGCAATGTCAGGGGCATCTGATTGCGCCTTTATGACAGCACACGAAGCCCTTGGTAAATGTTTGAAACGTTAAAAGCAGACACAAACCTTAAACTCAAATAGTCTTGCTCGTGAACAAACTACTCCTGTTCTGTATCGGTTTCTTCTTCCAGCTGTAAGTCACGCATACAGTTCATACATGATTCTCCCCTACAGTTTTTGCAGCCTGTGGAATATATCAAGCCATGTTTTCTGCAAGAGCAGTCAGTGGTGGAACAAGTGGTTTTGCATGCACAGCGCACAATGACAGGAGATCATCAGGTGCAGCAGGTTGGTCCGTGTATACAGGAAAAAGCATGCCTGGAAGTTTCTCCCACCCCCATACTTCAGGGTCCATGTTTCCTGTGCCATCACTGAGACTTGCAAGTAGGCACGGTACGAGTGATACTTTGTTGTAGCAGATGTGGCGGCAGTTGGCGGAGGAGATTTTTTGCATGTATTTGATGTATCTCATCTTGTCGAGTGTGTCACCGCCTTTTCCACCATACAGTGACAACACTGCTTGTTCTGCTGCACAGACAACTTTGTGAGTTGCTTCATTTTGCAAAAACACTTCTGCGTGCTCTCTGAATGCCTGATCTTTAAGTCTTTTTACTGGCTGCGCCTTCCCGATTGAATACAGAGCACTGACAGTGTCGCAGCTTCCAATGACATGCGCAAACAGTAAGTATTTGCAAACACCTTTGAGCACTGTCTTCACATCTTTGATGTTCCAAAGTTTTGCGCTCTTGCTTCTGCTGTGCGTTGTGCCAGGGACCAGGTAAATGTTGCTGCATTCTAGTTTAGTGTGATGCAGCAACATGACCAAGATGTCCGTGTCGTCAGCTATCACAACTGTAGTGCCTGTGGTGGCTGATTTGAGAGCTGTTTTGACAATAAGAAAGTCGGCATCCTCTGAGGCATGTAAGGTCTCCACGCCTTTTTCTTGCAAGGACTCGCTCATCAGTTGGATCAATTTAGATTTATTTTTCTTGCATGCAAGAAAGAAGGCTGCTTTTGTTCCGTTGAAAAGCATATCTGGTGCAAAACATACTTCACCCGTGACGTTTCCACCTTGATGAACCCTACCTTCGCAAATGAGCAGCATCTTTGATTGTAGAGGGTTGGCCATAGCCATCAAAAACCACCGTGGCGTTTTGATACTTACGCAACACAAATTATGCATATGCATCTGCCTGTTCCTTGTATGTAGAACCTCGTTGCCATGGAAGCTTGTGAAGGAGCGATCCTCCATCCAAAACATAATGAACCACTTCTTCTGGGAGTTTCGGTTGTTGCAAATCAGGCGAAAGAAGAGACCAGATGTAGTCAGCCAAGATCGATTTCTTGGCTTCTCGTGGTTGCCAAGATGAATCGAACAATGCAGGAGGAACATTTGTCAGCTCATACTGAAAATATTGCAAGACATTTTCTGTTGACTGCTGGGCCACTGTCACCAGCCTCTGGAAAAGAAGCTGTAGATCAATGTGTATGGGTTCTTCCCTCACCTTAGCAGCCTGGTCTTTATTCCTGATCTTTGTTTCAAGAATGCTTTGGTTTGTCATGCCTTGCAGATTCTGTTCTCCAATCTCTCTGTAAGAATCGACATTGACACCAGGATCTGCTATACGTCCGTTTGAAATGTTCATCAAGCAGTCAGTGGGAGCTGCAAAAGGGTTTCTGACAGACAGATAAGATACAAGGACTTGTGTGCCTGCATGGTCTCGCATCATTCTTGCTTCTGAAGCTCCTGTATGTTTGTCACTGCCGAAAGACGAGATACCTGTCAGTTCTTGTATTTGACAACACACTTGAGCGCAAGCAGGCATAGAGAGAAGCCACAGCGTGCGGTTGCATTCTTTGAGACCAGACCCTCGGGTAAGGCTGCCACTGGTCTTTAAAGACTTCATCAAGACCTGCTCTATGACAAGGTCTTTTGAAAGACTGGCCCAAAATCGATGATTCTGTCTGAAGACGTTGTGGCCTTCAACAAAGCTATTGTGGACGGCCGGATTGCTGTCCTGTAGCGTTTGATGATACTGGACAGCAAAATCTGGAGAGAATATGGCAGAAATCTCACCTGACTGTCAACTTAAACTTTTCCTGAATCAGGATAGACAGAAGTATCCAACTTCTCAGCTATGATGTCATTCCTTACAAGTATTGCAGCCGTTTTTATTAGGAGTAGAGATTCATTGGTAGAGTTTTGTTGCTTCAAATGAAAGTCACGCAGTACTACAGAAGCAGTTTTTTAGGTACACCACGTCTGCTTTGCCTGCGGTTTCCGTAAGGACCACGCTTTCGCCAAAGTGTTCCTGTAACTTTTTTTTTTTTCATGTTGTCATGAACTGGCTAGTTTTACTCTGCCTAGTACTATTCAGCCGTGTGTAGTCATTGTAACATTAGAGAGTTAGGGTATTACCCAGCAAGCAATTAAGGTACACAGAGGGCCACACACGGCGAGCCAGCCACACAGCGTAGTGAGTCAGCACTTGAGCTTTGAATCTGACCGTTTTAACCAATGAGAGCTCAGGCAAAGCGGTTGGAGCCAGTTTGATTGGGTCCAAGCCTCGCACAGTTTTGGTCAGTTGGGAGTAGTACACCGAAGTGTTAACAGCTAGATAGCTGGCAGAGAAATCTCTCCACACATAGACCAGGAAGCAGGACTTAAGGATCTTAGAATTTTATTAAGTCGCCACGGGCCTGAACTTGTCACACAGGTAAATGAACACCCTTCTGTTTCATCGTGATATATTTGTATTATTGTTGAAATTATGTTTGTGGAATTTGCTATGCATAAATGTGAATTGTTAATCAGAATTTGCGGGACCACGTGGAAGAGCCTACCACGAGGCGAAACACGACCGGTTGCGCCGCCATGTTGTATCCCATACGGAACCACTGTTGTTTAACTTATATGTATGTTTGCAGACCAGTGGCTGTACCAGTGAATGGTTATAATATTATTAATTCTGTATGTGTATAGTTAGCCACGATTGATATTTATGTATGTATGGGAATTTAGAGTTGAGATTCCATTGGACCCCAGAAGTAGCAGAATGTTCGTCGCTTATGTATAGAGATGTGGAGCTATCACTGAGGGCTACTTTGGCTTTCAGTGAGACGCTCTGCACAAACCGATTATTCAGGGTTGTGCAGAATTTCGTCTCTTATATTACAGACGAGCAGGCGATCTATCCCGTGCGCCCCACTCCCCAGAGACGAGTGGTCTGCATAGCCTCTACCGCACAAGTCGGAAAGAGTTACCCTGGATCACACCCTACAAGACCCCACAGCGTGGCAAGGGAACCCAACTACACAACGACACAGGGGACCTGAAGCTACCTCACAGAAGGACTTCGAACGCACCATACGAAAGTTAAGTGTATTCCCGGAAGTGCACTTAAACTGATCGAAACAGGACCACAGTAGTCCAACTCTTCAGAAACTGTAAAACGGACCACAGTAGTCCAATCTACATGAAAACTTATAGCAAGTGCCCGATGAAGATATAACAGCTGCCTAGAATATCAGCGATCGAACTATTAGCATTGACTGAGACTTTTTAAGTTAGATTAGTACCTAGAAAACCTTGTATAGAGTAGAAGAAATAAATGTGTGATTTTAACTGTTATCAAGTGGCTGGACTACATATGATTCATAGCCGTGTGAAAGCTAGTGTGACAGTAATCTTTTACCATTTTTCTATCTATCTCTGTACCCCAACCTTAACACAGAACGAGCTAAACAAATAAATTTATTAAAGTAATTCATAGGGTGACTTACTAGCAGTTCCCACCGAATAAACGTGAGGGTCCATAATTCCATTGTGCAGAGCCCATAAACCCCACGTGACACATGTAAGGCACGCTGTATGCCTGGGCTTTGTCACATCCTGAGGTTTCGTTAGCAATAATAGTTTCCATCATTTCAACAATCTGATAAACAGGGACAGCTTCTGAAGATGTTTCAATGTCCTCCAAAAACATTGCTATTTGCATAAATGCATCTTGACATTGCTGTTCTTGCGGTCGGCCTATCTTCGTTTTTTTCTTGACCGGTTCATCTGAGAATAGCTTGGGAATACATTTGCCTGTACGGAAATTCAAGCTACATATTTGGTAGTAAACAACTTCGTGTGCTACCAGGTCTTGCATATACTGCATTCTCCCAGATACTTCTTTGGCCCAGCCATCCTGCCGCTCCTTGCAGCAATGTTCAATTGTTTGTTTGACTGTAAAAGTTCGCACAGGTAAGAGCTTTTCACCTACTTTGATACCTCCTCTCCTTGACCCAAATTTCCCCTTGCCCGCAAAATAGGCACTGAAGAGAGTCAAATGATGACTCATTTCTAAGACTTTTCTTGATACTTTTTGTTGGTGATGGGGTACTTGGCTTGTTTAATAAACTATCAATGTATTTTTTGTTAATGTATTTCATTCGACAGTCTTTGTGGACAGCACATCCTTCTGTGGCAACAATTGGAGTGGCCACGTTTGGCACTAGCTCCATTGATGCCTTTAAGCCCCCTTGCTGTTGGAATTACTTTGCTTTTTGTATCTTCAAATGTGTTTTTGCATAAAATGCAAATGTCTGTTTCCTGTTGATAAAAGAATATTTTATCTTATGAGACATAACAGTGAATGAGGATGAAGGGCCTGGGGAAAGCGTGAATGCAGTAAAAGGCACGCATACTATAGATAAACAAAGGATTAATGGAAAAACGCCACATTGATTTAATTCTTTTCCAGCATAAAATAAAATGAAATAAAATAAAATAAAATAAATTATCTATTTTGCACGATAATTTCAAAGCAGGCGGTAACAAGCTGTCTCATTCAATAATCCACACACCATGGAAAATTATGTTTTATGTGAACGCCTTGTCTGTTATACTTTCATTTGCAAAAATGGGATATGCTGCAAAAACTACAGCCTAATCCTATTCCAAATCTACCAGATTCAATCAATAAAATGAAAATATGCCTCTGAAATAGGCTGGCAAACGTCCCGGTGTTTCGAGAGCTATTGTTGTGTGGGCAGCCGGCCTTTTAACGCACTTTAATATGTTTGATTTTGTGTCCTCGCGAAAGAAGAAATCGGTATTTTTTGAAAATTAAGAAAAGCATCTCGTTCCCCCTGAAAATGTGTAAACTTTTGTAATTTTGTCTCTTTTGTGCCTATGTATAATCTCCGATTAAAATAAACTTTGTTGCAATTAGTTTAAGCAGTTCTGTCAATTTGCCTACACTATAAGATGGAATTGGTCGTACCTCCTACCTCTACCTACCTGTTCAACACACACACACACACACACACACACACACACACACACACACACACACACACATATATATATATATATATATATATATATATATATATATATATATATATATATATATATATATATATATATATATATATATATATATATATATATATCCCGTGTCATATTACCCGACTTTCCCTTACAATAATTTACAAAACAGAACAAAACAACACAACACACAAACGTAAACACATGCACACAAAAAAGACCTGTGTTCTTTTTTCAATGGAGACATTCATTCACTAATATGGAGAGAGGGAGAGAGAGAGAGAGAGAGAGAGAGAGAGAGAGAGAGAGAGAGAGAGAGAGAGAGAGAGGGAAGAGATGCAACATTTAATAACATATTTTAGGCATGCCTATGCAGTGAATGTACAATGGTTGAGTGTTTTTTAATATAACCTAGTGCGTGTAGGAAACATCATATAAAAAATTTATTGTACTCACCCAAGATTCCGCGATCCGTCATGCATTCTGCTGATGGGGATATATCCTTAATAAATCACCACTATACCTGTCATTGTCACACAACACGGCACACTGATCAAGCGATTGAGTCATGAAGAGTTCACTGTCACTCCACATGGCCCACTGGCCAAGCGATTCAGTTATGCATGTACAGTATGATGAACAACGATCATCATAAATGTCACTTTCACAAAAGGGGCACACTGACCAAGCTTCACTGCTTGCACATGCTGCTTTTAGGAGACCCTGAGACGGAATGTTCCCCTTTTGGTTTACATTCAGTTTCACCAAGCGAGGACAGCATGATAAACATAATGTTTTGGAGTATGTAGTGCCATTTGCTTCTTCAGACACTTGAATGCCATGAAACCTGTACAGGTAGGAAGCATAATTTTGGCAAAGCTTAATAGGAGCATGCTTGCCCTTAACTGGCTTTGATCTTCTACCACAAATTCTACACAGGGAGTGCAGTCTTTGTGTGTGGAGATCTTCAGTATGTTGCATAGCAGCCATTCTCAACTGCACAGCAGCCATTCTTAATTAACTGACAGATCAAACTAAATATTAATAAACTTTAGGAAAACCCACAATAACTGTAATACATTACGCACACACACAACACAAACGATACACACACTGTACACACATACACGTAAACGCGGTGGGCCCAGTGTGGCAATGCAACAATTCTGTGCGAGTGCCTGTTGCTGCCACCACTAACGCTAAAAAAAAAGTTAATTCGCTGGAATTAAAGAGGCCAACAATCAAACACAAGAAGCTATCTTATAATCGACCACATCACCAGAAAGTTCAAACTTTGTACTAAGTGACTTCATATGGTGAACATTGTAAGAAGGATTTAAAGGTGTAACTAAACCGCGTATACACGTACACACTACTCGAATTCGCCAAAGCCGGTCGTGTTCAAGTGCAGTGCACGATCAGTACACACGGTCAAATCGACTTAAATATAACACAAACGAAATCGAATGTTGAGGTTTACTTTATGCTAACACAAAAGAGAAATATGAAAGTAACTAAAATGCAAAAGAAGTACCACAATACAAAGGATATTTCACATAAAAATCAATTCTATAGCACAATGATAGAGAATGATATCCACTGGACTAGTACTCCATATAGGCCAACCTTTGTTCTAGAGTGCTTGGCGCGGGTTTTGGAAGGGGAGTTTCTGCAGCTGTGATGCCAGGATGGCCCGCTAGCGCGCTAAATTTAGCACTATGCTCTCTCTCTCTCAGAGGTCAGAATCAGTACACAAAGAAACAGGCGTGGCGTGCGCTTCATTCAGAAATAGAATCAAAGGTCACAAAGGCTTTATAGTATTGTGTACATGTCCCCACAAGCTTTAGCGGTTGGTTTCAGCACCGAAAGCTTACTTTATCCTTCATTATTATCTATGCTTACTTTGTCCTTCATTATTATCAATGCTTAGTTCTTATTTGGTGGTCCTGATTTGGCTCGGAAGAGTCCGCTGGATCTAAAGCAATAATCTTGTATTGTATTGTATTGTATAGTTCTTATTTCCGATGGTGACAAGAGTTCATTTGCTTTTTTTTTGTTTTCCTCTACTAAGCCCGCGGTGGCCACTTGGGGGGTAGGGTTGGAGTGGAGGTGGGGAAAGTGGGGGGGCGGGGCGAGGGTTTACGGCAAAACAGTTGACGGATAAGCGCTATAGAAGAAAGATTAAAGTACCAAATGGTCAGGGCAGCGTTAGACAAAGAGCATCTAGCTGCAAGATGGCGTTTTGAGTTAGATTCTGTTTGGCCTAATGCGCAATGCAAGAGCAATATATGCGGTCAGAACTTTGTGCCCAAGAGGTCCATACGTGGATGAAGACAAGCGCAGAGGACGGCAAAGAAAGAGCTGGTCCGATCTTGTCAAAACAGGGACGGCGCTGGGGCATACCATGCCTCCTGACAACAGCTGCAGGCAGATCAAAGTGGCGAAAACTCTCTGCGACAACGTCCTTCGTGTCTCCCAAACAGCCCGACCGGCTGCGGGACGTGGAATGATTATGATGATGATGATGTCACACGGTCTTTGTCGAGAGAGTGACCGCAACGGCACAATAAAGAACCGGGCCAATTCTGCCAAATAGGCAGGTTGCAAACTCATGCATCTAGGTCACTCAGTTGTTCACGGCGTTTGACAATGCGCTTGGTAGTGTTAATTGACATCTTCTGTAGCAGCTTGAATTAAAGATATCGGCTTGTATATACCAGCGCCTAAAAACTCTTGGAAGAGATAACTGCACAATATTTTTTTTTTAAGTGGGCCAACTAGTGTGCATGTTATTTCTCACTTTATTTTACTCTGTAAAAACTGAGTTGGTGAGCCTCCGCACACTCTGTCGTGAAAGTAGTTCCGTAGGAAGCGTAGGGTGACATGGGCATGTTAATTCCCACTTTAGTTTACTATGTCATGTCCTTCGCCGATACGGAGTACGAGCTGTCGTGAAATATTGGCCAGGTAGTTGTTTAATATTTGCACTGCCGTTGTTGTGTCTTGTATGTAGTTTGTTATGTATCCTATCCCACTCCTAGGACCCTCTCGCGGCCTTATCGACTTAAATGCACCATTGAAACCTTGCTCTTCAGCATGAGCTGTGTTTATTTATTTCTTTTTTTTAACGTCATTTCTTTTGAGCTGGTAAAATGTATCGATCCTCTGCAAACATTACTTATTGGCCCTTGAGTGGTTCACTGATTTTTCTATAGCCCTGTAGTATATCAGCCAATATTCCCCCTTAAAATTACATCAATTTGGTCTATAAACTGAGGCGGTCTCCCGCTCTTAAATGAAGGAGCATGCAAACAAATAAAAAGGAAAAAAAAGGACCTCTTGCTGTGGCGCCTTGTTTCGCTAGTTGTCCATGATCCACACTTGGTGTTTCACAGAACTCCTACAGATCTATGTGAGTACAGATGAACATTTTGTTTTTCATGGGTTCAAGCCGCAAGAGCAAAATGTCTGGAGGTACTTAACTTTAAAGTGCCAGAATGTCGTCAAGGACATTTGTTGAATTTATATAGCAATACTGCATCTGCAGGGATTGATCGATCAATGCGCCCTATAAAGGGCCCCCAATTCGAAGGTTTTGTTATTTTTGGCGAAAACGGGTTCACCCCAACAATGGCATTGTTTTAACATTAAACAATGATAAAGTGAGCATTAAACAATAATAAAGTGAGCATTAAACAATGATAAAGTGAGCATTAAACAATGATAAAGAGAGCATTAAACAATGATAAAGTAATCATTAAACAATGATAAAGTGAGCATTAAACAATGATAAAGTGAGCATTAAACAATGATAAAGTAAGCATTAAACAATGATAAAGTGAGCATTAAACAATGATAAAGTGAGCATTAAACAATGATAAAGTGAGCATTAAACAATGATAAAGTAAGCATTAAACAATGATAAAGTGAGCATTAAACAATGATAAAGTGAGCCCAATTGGTTGCTCAAACCCACCGCTAAAGTTTGAATTTGTCTTTTTGTGTTCTGACAGAGAGGGATTTCCCCTTTTTAACGGTACGCCAATACCATTGCTGTATGACATTTGACCCTATTTCTGAATGAACCATGCGTATTTGGTTGGTTAGTTAGTTAGTTATTAATTGTTTATAGGGTCCAGCGGGCTGCAAAAAAGCCGACAGGACCACAAATTCAGTATCATGACCACAACTTGGTTCAAAGAGGACTCACCCTTTATCCGTATAAAAGATAGTTATTCATTGCTGATAGGGCCCAGCGGACTGCAAAGAGCCGAATCAAGACCACAACTTGGCTGCAAGCTACTCATCCCCGATCCCTATAAAAGATGCTGAAACAACCCTAATGGTAACACTGAAGGCACTCCACCAGTCGGTCTATCCTATTCTATCCCGTAACTCGAAAGTCGTTGGGGCACCACACATGATCGTTTAACCAGCGTACTCCATCTTTATCTGTCCTCAGCAACCCTCAAGGCTTCACTTAGTGTCAAACCAGTCCATTCTCAAATGTTGTCCTCCCATCTCATTTTCTCTCTCTCTTCTTCGGCCTCCTTGCACCGTGCCGTGTCTTTGCAAGGCCTGATACTATGTTGACGTGACATACCATCAGAGTGTTCGTTTCTTCACCTCTGTGAGCATGTCCTCATGTTGTCCAATGGCTTGTGTGATGGTCAATCGGACTTCGTTGTTGGTGATGTGCTGGGTATAGGAAATGCCCAGAAGTCTTCTGTAGTACCTCATCTCCATGCTTTGTATTCTTTGTTGTAGGTCTGCTGTGACGGTCCATGTTTTGTAAGAGTATATAAAGATGAAGATGACCAGCCGGTCACTTTACAATAATGGCATCCAATGCAGGGGATGCTGAGGCTCTGCTCTAATTTATCAAACCCCCATTTACAAAATCAAAATAGAATGTAAACACCATTATAAAATATGAACAAAACAGATACCTAGAAAATGCCTACATTGCTAAATAATAATACCATAGAAAGCCCTAGTGACCATTTGGAAAAAAAAAGAGCTTTCAATAACTCCAAGCTGACCCAACATACCCCATACACAAATCAGGGATTTTGGGATAGGGTTTTGACGAAAAACGGTAGGTGACTGGTGTCGGGAAGAAGATATAGTAGATTGATAGAACACAGTACATTACATTACATTATTATTGCTTTAGGTCCAGCGGACTCTTCCGAGCCAAATCAGGACCGGACAACCCCCGATCCGCATAAATGATCTGCTGAAACAACCCTAGTGGTAAAACCGAAAGCTCTCCACCAGCCAGTCACTTTACAATAAAGACATCCCACGCAGGGGACGGCTGAGGCTTCACCCCAACTTATCTCACCCCTGTTTACAAAAACAAAATAGAATACAAACATCATTATAAATTATCAACAAAACACATACATATAAAACGCCTACATTGCTAAATAATAACATCATAGGAAGCCCTAGTGACCACCTGGCAGAAAGCGTCCAATATTCCCAAGCTGATCCAACAGACCTCATACACAAATTAAGGAGTCTTATCCCGGAAGAGTTTTCAAGAAAAAAGGTAGGAGACTGGGCTAACGAAGAAGACGATAGTATAGCAGATTGATAGAACAGAGCAGGAATGAGAAAGAGCAAATGAGAAAGACAGCGACAGTGGGAATTTAAAGCACTAAATTTCCAGAAAGTGGGGATACTATTTATACTGAAACCCCCGGCACCCCAACGGGGGTGAAAGAACAGAGTAGGAACGAGAAAGAACAAATGAGAATTACAGAAACAGTTGGAATTTCAAGCTCTAAATTTCCACAAAGTTAGGATACTATTTATACACAAAACACCGGCATGCCCAGGATGAGGGGTAGGGGAGGTGAGGGGGGAAAAGGAAGGGGGGGGGGGGAGAACAAATAAATGACTAAACACACTGAAAGTACACACTGTATATATTACAATCTAAATGTAAATTACGGGGGTACATCTGGTACAGAGGGACACGAGAAAACGAATAATAAAGATAAATAGAAGCATGTAAAAACAAATAACACAAGTTCCACATTTCGCCTTCCAAAAAAAAGAAAAAAAAGAAAAGATAAAGATAAAAGTTCAACATTTTCACACAAGGAGCAAACAATGAGCTTTATATGAAGTATGCTTCATTCTTTAATTTTTACAAATACAATAGTCATTAAAACATTTTAAAACACTAAATATTTAAAATCTTCTTTTTTTGGGGGGGTGGGGGGTGGGGGAGGGGGAAGGGGTTGAGGATGGGGCGGTTGGGGAGGGGGGGTAAGGGTTGTCTGCTCCTGGAATCAGATGTACATCTCGTACAGAGTGACACGAAAAAACGAATAATAAAGATCAATAAAGACGTGTAAAAACAAATAATAAAGTTCCACATTTCGTGATAAAGTAATCTTCCACAAAAAAAAATAATAAAATAAAATAAAAAAGATAGAGTAAAAAAGAAAGTTAAATCAGTTTAACCAAACACTTTCCTATTGGATGAAAAAAGGGGGGCTGTATATGAAATATTCAAGATTCTTTTTCTTTTTTTTTTTCTTTTTAAAAAAATACAATAATACTAAATACATTTTGAAAAACTAAGTGAATGCGCATTGAGGCGTAACGTCTAAACCCACTAATTGGCGACAAGGCAAAGGATATTATTTGGCGCTAAGGATAAGAGATAACCATCCCAGGGAACAAAGGGGCAGGAACCTAAATAAACACTGAACCACCAGAGCAATCTTACTGCTAAAACGGACAGTGACAAATGGCCACTTTTATGTGGGCCATCATGGGATTGGAATCTGGGTCACCGGTGTACCAAGCGATCCCTCTACCTCACAGCTACGGCCATGGGACAAGACAAAATATTTAAATACCAAATGTGCAGTTGTTTTTAAAATGACACTTTTAGTTGTTGGCTTTTATTTTTGCCCAATGAAATGCTAATAGACAAATTCGTGCAATAAAAATTTAATTTTGGGGGGAAAAAATAAAAATTTTATTGGATGGGGTGGGGGGGTGGGGGTATTTTTATGTGCCCCATATTCTTTCTTCTCTCTGTTGGTCTGTCTGTATTTCCCTCTGTAGAGGAGAGGGCTGTCTTCTGTCTTTCTTTCTGTCTCAAATTCTTTCTTCTCTCTCTCTCTGCAAAGGAGAGAGGAGAAGGAGATAAAGGAGGAAGGAAGGGGGGGGGTTACATGAAAGGGAAAATGTAGCCATCGGAGCTGCCTCCAACAAGAATGTTCCTGGTAGGATGGAACTGTGCAATCCTGCAGACCGCTGTCAATAGGTCCCCCTCAAACGCGTGTAGCAATTGTCCGTCCAAGTCAAACGACTCTATCTGGTGACAAATAGAAACAACATTTCCCACACATTCCACATCGCCCAACACATTCCATATTTCCCACCATATTCCACATTGCCTAACACTATCCACATCGCCTAACACATTCCATATTTCCCACCATATCCCACATCGCCCAACACATTCCATATTTCCCACCATATTCCACATCGCCCAACACATTCCATATTTCCCACCATATTCCACATCGCCCAACACATTCCATATTTCCCACCATATCCCACATTGCCCAACACTATCCACATCGCCTAACACATTCCACATCATTTTCTACGCATGTCTTTCATTTGTTAATTAATTCAACTACCTCTCGCAAACACAAACATACACCTAACCAAAGAAATACAAACAAACTTTGCCTTGGCTGAGATAAAAATATGGATAAATGGCAAACCAGAACATGGGATGCACAGAGATGGGTTATAAATCAATGTATTACCAAAATACTCCTTCAGATGAGAGTGTTACGATTGAGACGCATACGATAGATCCGATCATTTTGTTTTGCAAAGCATGCAATGATAGCGCGTATTTACCTTTGATTTGATTTTGCACTGTTGCTAGAAGAAGCTTTGTATGTGGCTGATAATTTTCGTAGATCAATACTGTTGAGAATTTTCTGGACTTGTTTATTATCGATCGAATTTTCCGGACCTTACGGGTAACCGCTGGTCGAATCTTGTAGATTGTAGATGTAAACATTATGTAATGTAAAACAGTGCATAGTTCCGGTGACAAGTTTTATTTTGATTGGGTGTTATTGCGTCATGCTGGAATGTTTGAAGTTTTTCTCGATCGGAGAGAGGCTATATAAGTCATGCACTGTCTGCTTCACGAGGTGATTTTCGAGGATCTTGGAAGTGAATTTCGGAAAGCGATCATATCTTGTATGCAGTGGTTGATGTTTGCTGAATAAAGTTGGAAAACTATACGACGACTCCTGCCTTGTTGCTGAATGAACAGGCTGCGTGGATAAACGAATTCGAGCTACACAGATCAAGACTGAAGCATGGAGGCTGAGTCAGCTATTGATAAATAGCATGTAACAGTATAACCTTAAGGTCTAGTCTGTACACGCATAATCATTTCATAGCCCAGACTTTAAAGATCATGACGCTCATCCCTAGACCGCTTGCTTTGCTAAGCTCATGGCACCTTCTGATGCCTCACACAAATAAGCGTAAGTCTGGGCAAAGGGGGGTGGGGGACAAAGGACCTACTGCTTGCTGGGTGTACTCATACAGCCTGTACTCACCCATCTAGTACATGAGCGTCAGGATCTTTTAAAAAACAAACTGTGCGACGGAATGGGTGCGTGCACAGACTACGTCTAGATTTATACTCTGGCCTGAAAGACTGTCAAGAGTGACAGCCGACATACTGACTGTTACGTTGAAACGAACGAAAGTGTGTCTAAAGCGCGCACGATAGATCTAATCGTTTCGTTTTGCAAAGTATTCAATAATGGAGTTTATTTACCTTTGATTTGAGTTTGCATTGTTGTTAGGAGAGGCTTTGTATAACGTTGATAATTTGCGTTAGTCGATATTATTTGAGAATCTTCTGGATATGCGTGTTTACTCTTGATAGAAACTTCCCGATACATGTCGAAGCAAGAGGTCGTTCTGGAAGATATAAAAATATGTATTGACGTAAGTCAGTGATGACGATCTTTTATTCGATTGGTGGCAGTGCGTCATTTCTACGGTATTCGAAATCTTTCCGGAAAAGAGAGAGGTTATTTAATCGTGTGCCGAGATTGTTGTTGAGAGAGTAAAGTTGTTGATAGTGATTTGGAAAGTTGCTGTGAAAGTTGTTGAGTTGAATTGAGAATTGTATGCAGTTGTTGATGTGTGCTGAATAAAAGTGGAAAACTTCATACGTCGACTTTGTGACTTGTATGCTGTTTGGACGGGCTGTGTGAATAAACGAATCTGAGTTACACCCTATCAGGAATTCAAGCATCGGGGCTGAATCAGATACTGATAGAAAACACCAACATCAAACTGAGTGTAACATTTTGGGGGTCAAGCCGCGATTCACGCCATAGCCAAGGGTTCAACTGCTACAACAAGCGAGTCAACGTTACGAGAAGCAGTCATCGAGGGTAGCCGCCAACGAGTTGCGTCGAGAGGGGCCAACATACTGGGACTACATCACCGATAGGTTCGGGTTGACTGCAAGGGCGTGTAGTCGCCGAAGAGTTGCTTCGTGAGCGAACAACAGATCGGGACTACGTAGCTGCCGCAAGACTACGTCGAGGAACAGTCTCGGAGCTACATCGCCAGTATTACAGAGAGCGGCGAGCGGACGTCGCGTCTACTTCAGCACAGGAGCGTATACATCAACACCAGCGTGGTGCAGCGTCGCATACGACGAGGACAGCGGGGCCTGCGAGCGAAGGCGACTAGTGACAAGCATCAGCGCTACTGCAGAAAGCGTGCTGTTCTAGAACAGTCTAGAAAGGTACAGCACAGTCAAAAACTTTCCAGAAAAAGAACTCTACAGTCAAGAACTTTCTAGAAGAAGAACCTTTCAGAAAAGAACTTTCTTGAAAAGAACTTTCCAGAAGCATCAAGATGGCTGACTTCTGGCAGAGAGGGATTGAACTGAATCTAAAAGGCAAGCAACTGACGGAGTACGTCAAGTCTCAGGAGAGAATACGAGAAAGAGAATTGGAAGAGAAGCGTCGAGAAGTAGAAGAACAACGTCGCCGAGAAGAAAGAGAAGAGCAGCGGCAGCGTGAAGAAAGAGAAGAGGAACGCAGGCGTGAAGAAAGGGAAGCTGAGCGTCAGTTCCAGTTAGAGATGGCGCGCATCCAACAACAGCAGCACGCGCCACATGTTATCAGCGACTTCAAAGCTCCAAAATTGCCAGCATTCGTCGACGAAAAGGGACCAGATCGACAGCTATCTAGCGAGGTTTGAAAGGTTCGCCGAAAGCGCTAAATGGCAACGTCAAGACTGGGCGATCATACTCAGCGCACTACTGACGGGGAAGGCGCTCGATGTCTACAGTAGACTGTCGAATAATGACGCCAAAGACTACGACGTTTTGAAAGCGGCCCTATTGCAGTGCTACAACTTTACAGAAAAGGGCTACCGTAAACGCTTTCGCGAAGGCCGGCCTAAGTCAGGCGAGACGCCAAAGCAGTTTGTGGAGCGCCTGTCGTCATATCTACACAAGTGGGTGGAGTTATCAGGCGAAACGAAGTCTTACGACAGTCTCCATGACCTGATCGTGAAGGAACAATTTCTCAATGCCTGTCACAAGGACTTAGCGACCCACTTAGAAGAACAAAAGCTGCAGACGCTTAAAGACGTTGCTGAGGCTGCTGAAAGATATCTCATCGCTCATGAGAAAACGTTGGGGCCACCCAGCGCGACGAAACACTTTCAGAAGACGGGAAGCCAGACGAGCCAGAGACAGACAGACTCCACGCCTCCTCCTAGGGAAGGGCATTCAAGGGGCTGTTTCACCTGCAACGCTACAGACCACAGAGCGGCTAACTGTCCTCAAAACAAAAGTAGCGGACAGCGGAGCAGTACGGACAATTCAGCGGCGGGCAACCGGCAGAGGCGGTTCTCCAATCAACGGCAAACCAGTAGATCTGACCATCAAGTGTGCGGCGGGAGCGTCATTCTTCCGAGTGAGACCGAGCGCACAGCTACCCCTGCGGACGTGCAAGAGTGCATGACTGATGGCCAACTTCTCCTTGCCAACGGAAAAACCATCCCCGTCGTCGCCAGCGCAGCTGTGACCGTCCAGAACATGCCTGTTTCAAAGGGACGCGTCGGAAATCATGAAGTGACTGTCTTAAGAGACTCTGGCTGTAGTGGGGTCATCGTCAGAGAAGACCTAATCGCTAAAGAACAGTTCACTGGCGATTCTAAATGGACACTCATGGCCGACAGCAAATGTGTGAAAGCGCCAGTTGCAAAAATTCATGTCAACACCCCTTTCTACATAGGCGAAGTCGAAGCGGTTTGCCTGAAGAAGCCGCTGTATGATTTGATGATCGGGAATATCGACGGCGCGAGACGACCCGACGACCCCGATCCAGAGTGGAGTCCTGCCTCAACCCAACGCGTCGAAGTTGTGGAGGAGGATCCATTGCCGTTTCCCGATGGAGACCTTACAGAGCTGCTACGGGACAATGTGGTTACTCCGGCTCAGCCCTGCCGACCAGAGATCGTCAGTGCTGTTACTACCAGGGCCCAGGCCAAGAGAGACAAGGTGTCTACACCACTGAAGGTCGCCGACAACTCCAAAGCTGCCATCGTGGACAGAGATAAGCTGATCCAGCTCCAGGAAGCTGATAGCACTTTAAACAAGTACAGGAACCGCCAAGACCACGTGACCAAAGGCAGTGGTACGGTCTATTTTGAGGTGAAGGCCAAGATCCTGTACCGAATCTTCCAGCACCCGAGGGTCAACGGAGGGAAACCACTACGTCAAGTCTTGGTACCGTTACCCCTAAGGCGCCAGGTGATGGAAGTAGCGCATGACTCAATTATGGGAGGTCACCTAGGTATCAAGAAGACGTCAGACCGAATCCAGGCGGTATTCTACTGGCCAGGACTTCATGCGGACGTCAGCCGTTTCTGCCGATCATGTGACATTTGCCAGAAGACCATACCTCGAGGAAGGGTCCCGAAAGTGCCTATGCAGAGGATGCCTCTGATCGACCGACCTTTCAAGAGGGTGGCCTTAGATTTAATCGGCGAAATAAGACCTCCGAGTGAAGAAGGTCATCGATGGGTACTGACTTTAGTGGACTATGCGACTCGGTACCCAGAAGCAGTGCCACTGAGGAAGATTGACACTGAAACTGTAGCAGAGGCACTGGTGGACATGTTCAGTAGACTTGGAGTGCCTGAAGAAATTCTGACAGACCCGGGACACAGTTCGTCTCTGACTGCATGAAGGAGGTCAACAGACTGCTGAGCATCCGGCATTTGACTACGACACCCTACCATCCAATGTGCAACGGGCTTGTCGAAAAGTTCAATGCTACGCTGAAGTCCACCCTGAAGAAACTGTGCAGCGAGCAGCCCAGACAATGGCATCGCTATATTAACGCCTTACTTTTCGCCTACAGAGAAGTACCGCAGGAGTCCACCGGCTCTTCTCCGTTCGAGCTGCTGTACGGAAGAACCATCCGAGGGCCGATGCACATCCTAAAAGAACTGTGGACGAAAGAAGTAGACACCCCAGAGGTGAAGAACAGCTACCAGTACGTGTTTGAGCTACGGGAGAAACTGGAGCAGACTCTCGAGATAGCCAGAGAAAACCTGAAGAAGTCCCAAGACTGTGGAAAGCACTACTATGATCGTAGGGCTGTGAACAGGAAGTTCAAACCTGGCAACAAAGTGCTGGTGCTGCTACCTACCGATCAATAAGTTGCTGATGCAGTGGAGAGGCCCGTACGAAGTGGAGACCGTGGTGGGGATCAACGACTATAAGGTGAAGGTCGGTCAGCATTCCAAAATATACCACGCCAACCTCCTTAAGCTGTACGTGGAGAGGCCGCCAGAGACTGTACATGCAGCAACAGCAGCTGTGACCGACGACAGCTTTGACAGCGAAGAACTGTTGGAACTTGGAGACTTCCACAGCAAAGAAGGCATCGATGACGTTAAGCTAGGACCAGGCTTGACGGAAGGTCAAAAGTTGGAGCTCAAGGACCTTATGGGCGAATTTCCCCATAGCTTCAGCGATGTCCCAGGCTCTACGACTTTGGTCGAACATGAAGTCTACACCCAGACCTTGAGGGAGCTGTTCCACCGTCCCGCAGAAGCCAACCTGACCGTGAGACCCGGCGAATGCATTCTGAGAGCTGACAACGTCGACTGCGTCGGACATCCGATGGAAGAAGGAGACAACGGAGGACGCACTGATTCCAGGGAAGCCCACGTGATCATCGTCTTTGACCCTGGGCCGATGACGACTGCAACTGACGAGGGCGTCGTTTCCTTGCGAATGAAAGAACATTGACTGTGTGGACGAACTAAGAATATTGGTAATGACAGACTTGAAAATGAAAAACGTTGACTGGGTAAATGATCTGTGAACATTGACAGTATCCAGAAAGACTTGCAGATGAGAAACTTTGACTCTGTGTGAATGAACTGTGAACATTGACATTATCCAGGCAGATTTGAAGATGAAAACCATTGACTCTGTGTAGATAAGCTGAGCGCAATTACAGTATTCAGAAAGTCTTAAATTAGTTTCAATTGTGGACTTTGTTTGTGCATTACGTTTCAACGTTGTTGAAAGAAATTGGGTAAATTTCTTCTTGAGTGGGGGGTTATGTTACGTTGAAACGAACGAAAGTGTGTCTAAAGCGCGCACGATAGATCTAATCGTTTCGTTTTGCAAAGTATTCAATAATGAGTTTATTTACCTTTGATTTGAGTTTGCATTGTTGTTAGGAGAGGCTTTGTATAACGTTGATAATTTGCGTTAGTCGATATTATTTGAGAATCTTCTGGATATGCGTGTTTACTCTTGATAGAAACTTCCCGATACATGTCGAAGCAAGAGGTCGTTCTGGAAGATATAAAAATATGTATTGACGTAAGTCAGTGATGACGATCTTTTATTCGATTGGTGGCAGTGCGTCATTTCTACGGTATTCGAAATCTTTCCGGAAAAGAGAGAGGTTATTTAATCGTGTGCCGAGATTGTTGTTGAGAGAGTAAAGTTGTTGATAGTGATTTGGAAAGTTGCTGTGAAAGTTGTTGAGTTGAATTGAGAATTGTATGCAGTTGTTGATGTGTGCTGAATAAAAGTGGAAAACTTCATACGTCGACTTTGTGACTTGTATGCTGTTTGGACGGGCTGTGTGAATAAACGAATCTGAGTTACACCCTATCAGGAATTCAAGCATCGGGGCTGAATCAGATACTGATAGAAAACACCAACATCAAACTGAGTGTAACACTGACCCTGCGAGGAGTGTGCAGAGAACCCACAAAGAAAATGTCCTCTCTAGCTGGATGCCACACACTGCGGAATGGAGTCGGACATTGGTCTGTCTGGTATTTGTGTCTGTATTTACAAATGAGAACAGTTCACGCTACTGTGCTCAAAACATTTCACATCATCTCCATTGTCAATAGAACTAGTCTTCATTAAACACAGGAACATCTTCAGTATCAATATAACTAGTCTTCAATATACACAGGAACATCTTCATTATCAATAGAACTAGTCTTCATTATACACAGGAACATCTTCATTATCAATAGAACTAGTCTTCATTATACACAGGAACATCTTCATTATCAATAGAACTAGTCTTCATTATACACAGGAACATCTTCATTATCAACAGAACTAGTCTTCATTATACACAGGAACATCTTCATTATCAAAAGAACTAGTCTTCATTATACACAGGAACATCTTCATTATCAACAGAACTAGTCTTCATTATACACAGGAACATCTTCATTATCAACAGAACTAGTCTTCATTATACACAGGAACATCTTCATTATCAACAGAACTAGTCTTCATTATACACAGGAACATCTTCATTATCAACAGAACCAGTCTTCATTATACACAGGAGCAACTGCAGTGTACAGTAAAAATTTCCTGCAGCAGCACACCCGCAAGCCCAGTCATAACTTTTAGATACCATCTGAACGTCTGTTCAGTGAATGGCCATGGGGCTGAAAGTCAGAAACTTCAGCTTGCTCACTGGGCCAGTGACTTGGCCAAAGGGTATTTATCAATAGTCCGTGAACATTTGCGAATTCTGTGAACTTGACAAGATCGTTGCCAAAAGAATAGATAGGGGGACCAAACGGCACCAATCAAAGTGACTCAGACACAGGTACTTGCCTACAGTATTTTTCACTAGTCCACGAACATTTGCTAATTCTCTAACGCTGCGGGATCGTGGGAATAGATGGAAGAACCAGACGGCAGCAATAAAGGTAATCCAAGATGGTTAGGCTGCCTGCTGAAGATGATTTTCATTGCCTTTTGACGACTGGGCAATTGCTTTCAGCAACCTTAGTGATCCAATCTGTGATGATTAAGGTGCATGTCATATGAAGGATGTTTCGGTAAAGTTTGTGACTGTGCTCATCAAATTACATTGTTGTGTGGGGGAAAAAAACACCATACCTTATACTCTTCTTCAGTGACACTTCGCCACAGGCTGCAGAGCTGCTGTACACACTGAAATTAATAAAGGAATAAATATTAAAATATAAATAATCTAGAAGTCAAAGCCCAAATGACTCATATGGAACTCGCAATATTTAACATGAAAGAAAATGAGTGCCCAGAAAAAAGAACATGAAACGGTGGCCGGCATTAAAACACAAAGTAATACCAAATATATTCTTTCTATGTTCTTGACCTTGAGAGACCTTAACCTCCGGCTCATGGTACAATCATGTACTATCAAATAAAGTACAGCAAAAGTTGCATTTTGACCCCCCCCCCCCCCCCCCCAAAAAAAAAAATTAATTGTAAAAATACTGTGATCTTGGGATGAGCTTGCCCTTCAGTGACCATGGCTCTGACCCTCACATGACCTCTCATGCATGCCTGATCAAACAACCCAATGTTGCTGCATACTATGGATTAAATAAACAGCCATTCAACTGTACTATGACCAATTTTTTTAATCCAGGGCTTGAAATGATCTGGAGTTAAAAAAAGGAAACTGGCCGGAGTCCAGGGGCCGCCTAGGCGCTGGTAGAGAGTGCAGGGCCATGGGGCTGAAAGTCAGAAACTTCAGCTTGCTCACTGGGCCAGTGACTTGGCCAAAGGGTATTTATCAATAGTCCGTGAACATTGTTTTTTGCTGACCCCACAAGATAACATAGCGAAGGAAAGACTTGCTGGCTTACAAACAGCTTGAAGCAGCCTGTCTTTATCGATGCATAGCTTACAGTCATTATTCTCCATCAAAGTCCAACTACAAAGTAAGTTTAAACACGCACTGGTGCCCAGCTGACAGTCCTTATTCACCAATAACGTCCAAATTTAGTTAAAACATTTTCATACCTTAGGAGGCAAAACCCAAATCTTGAAACAATGTTCTCACCGGCAATGGTTTAGTTGGTATGTTTGAAGAATTTGGAGAGATTGGTTTGTTCGTGACTGCAGTTTCTCTAAACAGGTTTTTGAGGTGCTTTACCCACACTGACTGAATGCTGGGTGCAGCACAATGGCTTCACAGATGGTGTATCAGCAACACTGACTAAAGGTTGAAAGATGCACACTGACTTCACAGATCGTGCATCAGCAACACTGGCTGAAGGTTGAGCGCTGCGCAACGACTTCACAGATTGTGCATCAGCAACATTTGCCTCACAATTGCATGAGACTGCTTAGTGTTTTTAGCCTCAGACAGCAAGTTCTCCATTGCTTGTATTTGATTTCCGACTGGCAGTGTGTTGAAATCTTCCTCAAATGTTATCCTAGTCGTTCATCACCCACTTTTTTTCCCATCCCTTCCTACCTTCACGTCTTTTTCATGCCTTCATCATCAACTGCCTCGCCACGCTGAACAATTTATCGCATCCATTTTACCGGCTACGATTCAGAAACGCGCATGGACAGTTCCGTGTTTCCGTTTGACTTGAAGACACGCACAAAACACTTTTTCATTGGAGGAAAATCGTTGTAAACTTTATGTTCCTCAACTTTAATCATTTGTTTATATCTGTACGTTATTATTTCTGAAACCTATTCAGCGTAACAAGAAGAAATATATTTTCTCAGTAACGTTGGCATTATTACTTCAGCGTGTGGTCAGTGCTGCTTGACAGGATGTAGCTGCCTGTCAGAGGAGAGAAGTAAGCGCTGGAGACTGCCCGGCCATGTTTCAGGGAGTGTAGAGGTTTGTTCTCCTTCTTGTTCATCTTCCTCAAATCCCACACGCTCACCATCCTGCAATCCCAGCCAATACAAAAAATAATAAATAAATTAAATTAAATTTTAAAAATAAATAACATAATGTGTAGTTTATATTTAATTCTTAATGTGTTATTTATTACAAACAATTTGATATAGCGCATATATTCAACAGCTCTATGCGCTTTACAATGATACTACACTCAACAGACTCACAACACAGTTTATAAGACATAGCTGTTTATAAAACCAAAAGCAAGCACACACACACACACACACCCATACACACACGCACACATACACACACCCATGCCCACCTACCCTACAGTGTGATGTAAGCATTTTTTAGCATCGTTGTGGGGTATATACACTGCATAGCATATTTCACGTAATATTAGGTTATGCTGACTTTGGGCAGTTTTAACATAATTGCCGAGCAGTGACGAATGTTTTTAATCAAGAATGACATCTCCCCCGGTAGCCCACGTTGTGAGGTAAGTGTATTTGTAGCATTGTTGTGATGTACACACAAAAATCCGTGTGGGTGTGTGTAGGTGGTCGCACACCAACGGTTTTGTGAGGTGGTTGAGATAAATGTACCTCATAAAATTTTGTACCTCACAACCCCGTCAGAAAGTCTTACACACAACCTCATAACCTACGGTACGTAAACGCACACACACACACAATGACCTTAAGATGACCTAGACCTTCAGTGACTTCTCATGCTCATGTATGATCAAATATGTATGATCAAATAACCCAATATTGTGTACACACAGCCATTCCACAGTACGAGCTATGTTTTAAAAATGTTTCTGCAAGTCCTAAAGTGACCTTGATCTTCAAAATCCACGGAAAAATGAAATATATATAAAAGATAACTCCATCATCTCTAAATACAACAAGTTTGGACTTTATATCTCTCATAGTTTATGATCAAGATCACTTCAAAGTACATATACTGACTTTGGACAGCTCCAGTGAACTTGACCTTGGAGCGAGGTTGACCAAATGTGCATAGTATGTGTGTCTCATTAATGTCTATTATAAATCTAGAATCATAAGTATGTTGGTACAGATCGCCGCGCTTTGGGCCTGATTGATTTGGGGAAAGGCACGTATATAACATCCAGTATCATTATTATTATTATTATTATTATTATTATTATTATTATTATAAGAAGAAAAAAAAGAAAAGAAACTTTGTGAAAAATGTGAATGTTTTGACTAACATTTGTTGGCCTTTTGACCTTGACCCTGAAGTTAAGTCATTTATTCATTGATCATAGGTGAGGCCTCATGGATATACACCACCTTACCACGTTTGGTTGTGATAGTTGAAATAGGTTCTGAGATGTTAATCCACTTGCAAGTTTTGCACAGACGGTGGACAGACGGAGGGAAGTTTTTAAAAAAAGTTATTTTGGGACCATTTAGGATTTATCTCGCACAGATTTGCCCAAATTTGGATTTTTGGAGTGTGTGGGGTGAGGCGAGGAGGTGAGGGGGGGGGGGCGGAGGTGGGGGTGGTGTGTTCATAGACTCACATTGTGCTATACACGTGAGTCAACGAAGCTGTCTAGAGTCTCCCTATGAGTGTGTTGTATTTATGACAATGTCAGTTCTACGGTTCATTCCTCCCTTCGTTTATTCATCCCTTCCTTCTCTGCCATCTTCCCCACCTTCCTCTATGTTTGAATATTTGTGTGTGTGTGTGTGCGTGTGTGTGTGTGTGTGGGGGGAGTGTGTGTGTGTGTGTGTGTGTTCAAAAATGCTCTGGAATCGGCGCCAAATGTCTGTCAGGCCATGGAGACCATTGACACATTTCAATCTAATAAACATTTTAAAATGCATTGATATTTCAAAGGGAAACTGCTATAGCACTCTACTTGACACTAACTTTATCTATAATGTCTGTCCAACATTGATGTGGCCTGGAAGCTGCCCTTTGTTAGGTCTAGCAGACAATAACAGCAATGCCACAGAAAGAACTATCTGAGACGCTGAGCACCTTGGCGCAGTAGATTGCATTTGAACGCCGCAAGGTACACTCCGAAAATGAACACGGAATTATACATCTTATTACCACTATTATTATTATTATTATTATTATTATTATTATTATTATTATTATTATTATTATTATTATTATTATTATTATTATTATTATTCAGATGATGTAGAAAAATTAACCTCGCAAATCTTTTCTATGCAAATGATGTAGCATTTCTACTCACTTATCAGAGCCTGCGGTGCAGAAGAAGTTTTTGTTGATGGGATGAACACTGACAGTTGTCAAATTCTGTTTGCACACTGGGTACAGCTTCTCTGCTTTCTTACTGGAAAACAACGTTTCACTTTTTCAATCCCAATAGTTACCAAAACAACAAGAAGGACAAAGCCCTTAATACTAACAGGCTCCTCCAGGGACATTATTCACAATATTCTACAAAAAATGTGTGCCCAGAATGAAGTTTAAAAAAAAAAAAAATGGTAGCACCGACATATAAATATTGACTTTAACCTTGTGTGGACCTTGACCGCCACAAGCACACTCACGTATAATCGACTAAATTAAAGGAAATGTGATATGTTAAAACTCAAAAATGACCTTCAAATGACCTTAGACAAGAGATGACCTTACATGACCTCTGATTTTGAAATAAACTAATACTGATGCGTAATGTAAAATTAAAGCTCTTCCACTGTACCTCGACACATTTAAAAAAATGTTTTTGTAAGGGCCTAAAATTATCTAGACCTTCAAGATCGACATAAAAACTGAACATATATGAAAAGATGCAAGTTCGATCCTTGCATCTTACATAGTTTAGGGTCAAGATTACGTCAAAGTATCCATATTCTTATCGAAAAAAAGGTTTGTGACCTCGATGTTGGACTAGGATATCCTAAAGATGTAGAAGTCTTTAATGGTTGCTCTGTTCGAGCATAAAAATCCTACATGATCTGAGTTCAGACCGGCGTGAGCCAGGTCAGTTTCTATCTTCAATTAAATATTTTAAATTTAGTACGAAAGGACCAATTTAAGGCAATAATTGCATATTAAGACTGATTATAATGCTTATTTAAATTCCTATGATATAAAGATGGCAGAAAAGTGCATTAGGTTTAAGCCCTAAATATAAAGATTTAAACTCTTTTCTTTATAATAAAGATGGCAGAAAATATGCATTAGGCTTAGGACCTAAATATAAAGATTAAAATTCTTTTCTTTATAATGTATTTATCGTTAATTTCCTGCATTTTTACCTATATTTGTACCAAATCAACCAACTTTGGACGTCTCTAGTGACCTTTGAGCTAGGTTAACCTAACTTGCACGGTAACTGTGCCTCATTGGGATAAACCGTCCTAGCAAGTTTGGTTAGAACAGCTTCAAGATCTCTCCGTTAGTCCACTACTATACACCATCAAGATCTCTTCGTTAGTCCACTTCTATACACCATCAAGATCTCTCCACTAGTCCACTTCTATACACCATCAAGATATCTCCGTTAGTCCACTTCTAAACACCATCAAGATCTCTCCGTTAGTCCACTTCTAAACACCATCAAGATCTCTCCGTTAGTCCACTACTATACATCATCAAGATATCTCCGTTAGTCCACTTCTATACACCATCAAGATATCTCCGTTAGTCCACTTCTATACACCATCAAGATCTCTCCGTTAGTCCACTACTATACATCATCAAGATATCTCCGTTAGTCCACTTCTATACACCATCAAGATCGCTTTGTTCATTTTCTGACAGTCTCCAGCTTCGTATTCCCCATATGGGAAAAAACAAACATTCTGCTTTTCAGCCCCTAAAGTTTGGAATTCTCTTCCAACTCTGTGCTCAGTTGAATCATCTCTTTCCTTTCGCTCTTGACTTAAAACACACATTTTGAACAGTGTCTACACTTAAATCTCGTCAAATACTTAAAACACAGTCATAGTCCTGTGTGTGTGAAAGTAGGTGTGTGTGTGAGTGTGTGTGTGCGTGTGTGATTGTTTGCTCTGATTTAGTATTCACTCTTTTCTGTACAAATATTATTATTAGTATTATCCCCATTATCACCCAGTGCTTATTTTTCATAGCGTCAGACTAGTTGCAACAGCCAACAAGTTAGATACTACAATCTTTAGCTAACATATATAAAACATTTCAATTTAAATTTTGAGTCAATACATACTTCATCTGCATCGCTCCTCAAAAGAGGAAGAGAAAAAAAAATACAAAAAATATCATATTAAAATCCCCACACCCCCCTCCCATAGTAAAAGGAAATCAAAAAAAAGAGTAAATTTACTATTCAACATTACACATATTTATTTTTATTACAAACTAAAAAAAATCAAAATATAATAAACAGTCCATTATAATAGAACTATAAATGAAAATTATCAATATATAATATAACAAATATTATATATATTATAATATATTAATATTTATTTAGTAATATTTTATATATATAATATACAATAACAAACCCATTATCAAACCAAGAAAAAATATATAAATATATATATATAAAGAAATATATATAATATACAAAATATATAATTATATATAAATATCAAATATATATAATAACATCGCTCAGTAAAATTTAGTATCTCAATCAAAATAAAAACAAAAGAAATAAAATAAAATTTTATTATTATTTTCCTTTTTAATAAAAATTTCAAACACTTCAAAATTAACCCTTACACACACACACACACACACACACACACACACACACCCACACACACCCACCCACACACACACCCACACCCACACACACACACCCAAACACATTGGTTATCACATTAATGACTTTCCTGAAGCCACCTTGTGCTGACAATGGGTCCTCCTTTTTAAGTACTAACACTAACACTAACCCTACCCATAACCCTTACCGTAACACCCCTAACCCAATTAATCGACTCAACAACAAAAAAGTACTGTCAAAACACTGTAAACACTATCCAAATAACACACACACACATACACATAACACCATCATCATCACTGACCTCTAAACAAGCATGGATGTGGCAAGCGTAAACTGCAAGTGATTCATCAGGCAGTGAATTCAACAGTGCTGACAGTCATATGACTTGATGCTATTAAGATGTTCCCATGACATGACGATGATGATGATGATAATGATAATTGTAGGGATCATATGCGACATAAATAATGATACATCATCATCATTATATCACCCCCACATATGGCTGTGGCAAAGCATGGTTGCAATGGCGGTTTCCTGAATTCTCATCTCCCCTACGTATTACTGATTACATAAAAGACTGCGTCAGCTCCAAAGACGCCTCTTACCAGGTCCCAGAAGCCCAAGCGGCCATTCTTGTCACCCCATGGGCATGGACTCTGTCAGTTGTAGGGTGAACAGCCACAGAGAACAGGCGATCCCTGCACATGGCTGATCTTCATTTTCTTCAAATCCGACACAAATCTGCAACACGACGGCATCAGATACTGTATCGCTCTCTCAACACCCTGTGTAAGCAGACAGACATGCGTAGACAACCCTGTCATTCCGTATACACACACAAACCTGTCACTCCGCAGAGGGACATTCACAACCCTGTCATTCCACAGACATACACAATCCTGTCGTTCTGCAGACTTACATACACAACCTTGTCATTCTGCAGACTAACACACACAACATTGTAATTCTGCAGACTAACACACAACCTCGTCATTCTGCAGACTTACACACACAACCTTGTCATTCTGCAGACTTACACACACAACCTTGTCATTCTGCAGACTTACACACACAACCTTGTCATTCTGCAGACTTACACACACAACCTTGTCATTCTGCACACACAACCTTGTTATTCTGCAGACTAACACACACAATCTTGTCATTCTGCAGACTTACACACACAACCTCGTCATTCTGCAGACTTACACACACAACCTTGTCATTCTGCAGACTAACACACACAACCTTGTCATTCTGCACACACAACCTTGTCATTCTGCAGACTAACACACACAACCTTGTCATTCTGCAGACTTACACACACAACCTTGTCATTCTGCAGACTTACACACACAACCTCGTCATTCTGCAGACTAACACACACAACCTTGTCATTCTGCACACACAACCTTGTCATTCTGCAGACTAACACACACAACCTTGTCATTCTGCACACACAACCTTGTCATTCTGCAGACACAACCTTGTCATTCTGCACACACAACCTTGTCATTCTGCACACACAACCTTGTCATTCTGCACACACAACCTTGTCATTCTGCACACACAACCTTGTCATTCTGCAGACTAACACACACAACCTTGTCATTCTGCACACACAACCTTGTCATTCTGCAGACTAACACACACAACCTTGTCATTCTGCACACACATCCTTGTCATTCTGCACACACAACCTTGTCATTCTGCAGACTAACACACACAACCTTGTCATTCTGCACACACAACCTTGTCATTCTGCAGACTTACATACACAACCTTGTCATTCTGCAGACTAACACACACAACATTGTAATTCTGCAGACTAACACACACAACATTGTAATTCTGCAGACTAACACACACAACCTTGTCATTCTGCAGACTGGCACACACAACCTTGTCATTCTGCAGACTGGCACACACAACCTTGTCATTGTGCAGACTGGCACACACAGCCTTGTCATTCTGCAGACTTGCACACACAACCTTGTCATTCTGTAGACTGGCACACACAACCTTGTCATTCTGCAGACTTACACGCACAACCTTGTCATTCTGCAGACTTACACACACAACCTTGTCATTCTGCAGTCTTACACACACAACCTTGTCATTCTGCAGACTTACACACACAACCTTGTCATTCTGCAGTCTTACACACACAACCTTGTCATTCTGCAGACTTACACACACAACCTTGTCATTCTGCAGACTTACACACACAACCTTGTCATTCTGCAGACTTACACACACAACCTTGTCATTCTGCAGACTTACACACACAACCTTGTCATTCTGCAGACTTACACACACAACCTTGTCATTCTGCAGACTTACTCACACAACCTTGTCATTCTGCAGTCTGGCACACACAACCTTGTCATTGTGCAGTCTGGCCAACACAACCTTGTCATTGTGCAGACTAACACACACAACTTTGTCATTCAGCAGACTAACACACACAACTTTGTCATTCAGCAGACTTGCACACACAGGATTCAACTCAAGCCGCCCACCTGTTGCCCTAGGCGCATCATCCCACACCGAAGGCAACGGAGCACAAACATGGGCCACCTATTACTCTCTGGACGTATTTTACGCAGCTGGCTCTCGGCTCTATAGTACACGAGTGTAGATCAAAGAAATAATTGGAAATCTCCAACATCTGTAAAGATATGGATGCTGAAGTCGTCACCATCCTAAAGAGAGACACGTGTGGCTATACACTTACCTGCAGAGATCGGTGGAGTGGGGTTTATGCTGGCATGTTTTTACAGTGATGTCTTTGACAGCTTGGGTCAGAATCCAGTGGTCTTCCTTGAAATTTCGCATCACATCCATCATTTTCACTGGCCCTGATTGGACGCGGGGCTAGGACATAGAAATAGAATCATATGTTTATAAAACAGGATAGCAAAACGAATTTTTTCAATACCCAATACTAGATCCGTACTCAAGTTATAGTGCTGTAGAGTAACTGACGATGTGACCCCCTGAACATTCTAGTAATCCTCTAAACATTCCGGTGACTCCCTACAAATTCTGCTGACCCTCTAAACGTTCTGGTGACCCCTAAAAGTGTTTGTGACCCCCTAAAAAGTTTGGTGACCCTCTAAAAATTCAGATAACAGACTTTATTTGGCCAAGTGACATATTTTACAAAAACCTGTGAAACATATTGTGATGGTAAAACATTGATGTTCCAAACTATCACTATTACTGACTTACATCTCTCACCACACCCCGCACTTACCCACTCTTTTTTTCGCCTCTTCCTTCCTCTCAGGCTTTCTATTATACAACATGCGTCAACCCTTCCACACATTCAGATACACGATTGCAGTGACCCCCTCCAAATTCTGGTGACCCTCTAAAAATGTTAGCGTACTTTCCATGCTAAGCGTGACCCCTACATTTTGGGCGCTGTTAGCGTCGGCGGCAGTTAGCCCTGTGTTCTCCAATTCCCAAATTTCTAACTGCCAAACTCACAGACCTGGGTTTCAATTCTGGCGTTCAGGGGATAAAATATATAACTTAGGTGTGAGGTTTCTGAGGTCACTTTTCCTTCAGATGAAAACATAAAGCAAGGTCTACAATTAGTCAAGTCAAGAAATCTTTATTCACACACATACACACAGCCGATGGTACAGTTATCATGGCTTTCCTGAAACGTCACATACGTTGTACTGACAATGGGTCATATTTCGTTCCCCTTTTTAAGTACTTTTAAGTGTTTGAACACTAACCCTAACCCAACCCTAACCCTAACGGATCATTGTTCTGATGTCAAAACAAGTAGGTCTGTCAAAACAAGTTATGTAGATGTTCACTGGTGTGTCCGTGTAAACATGCCCACACACACACACACACATGCCCACACACACACACACATCACCACCTCCACCACCAACACCACCACCACCACCACACTACAACCACCACCAACAACAAAACCAAAAGCAGTTAAATGTTGGCTTGAAATACACACAGACAGAGAAACATTTACACCTACAGGTTTGGATCCAATGGGTTCTGGATCGATGTGTCGAATTCTCAAACTCTTGCGCCTTGGAGTTGGAGGAAGAACTTTATGTTTCCTCTTTGTTACTGGTCTACACAATACATGCCAAAGGTATAATTCCCACTCAATGACTATCGCCTTAGCCGAGGATCACTCAGCAGCCAATAAGATCAGCGTTCGGCTACTTCTATCTATAGTGGTCTCCTTCACAATTTCTAAAATAATTTTCCTTCCTTTAATTACAAGCAGAGTAATATTAATATTAACAATAATAATAATAATAATAATAAAATTAATAATAATAATAATAATAATAATAATAATAATAATAATAATAATAATAATAATAATAATAAGCTGATTTATATAGCTGTTTCCTCATCTACAATAAAATATATTGCTTTTGACAGTAAAACCATTGTAAACATTTTATTAAAACATTAAATTACCAATACATACATACTACCAATCTAGCAATAACAATACATACATACTACCAATCTAGCAATAACAATACATACATACTACCAATCTAGCAATAACAATACAGGCACCAAAACCAATCAGAACCAAAATGACATTTGTATGTGCCGGATATGTGCGGATAATGAATGCATTCCACTGTTTTTGGGCAGAATAAGTGAATGATCTTTCTCCATATTTGTTTGTCCGGATTCTAAGAATACAGAGTGTGCGTGAATCTGCAGAGGAGCGCAACTGATGGGAAGGTGTATAGACAGGTCAAATAAGTATGAAGGACAAGAATCAGAAAAGAAACTAAGACATAAAACAGTTTGTACTCAATCCGGGACTGCACTGGCAGCCAATGAAGTTTGCAAAGCAGTGGTGTAATGTGGAGCAGTGAAAAAGGCTATCGTATCGGCTACTTCTAGAAATAGTCTCCAGCACAATTTCTAAACTTATTTCTCTTCCTTTAATTACAAGCTGGATACTCAGCAGTCAGTAAGACAAGACTTTCAGCTACTTCTAGATACTCCTTCAGCACATTTAAAATTTGTACAATTATTTCACTTCCTCTAACCCTTTCTGTCTAATTTCTTGTCTAGAATCATCTGAATCTACTCCCGCTGTATGTCAGTCTTTCAGAAGACAAACTTATCCTGTTTCTATTGACTGAGAAAGGTGATACCTCTTCTTAAACTATACAACACAGATATTTTCAGAACACCTCAAAGCATAGTTGTGCCCACTGATAAGAATGAAAACAACCAAAGGATGGGTTCAACTCAGTTTTAGCAGAATTCATCACTTACTTCTTCTGTATTAGATTGTTCGCCTTCCTGATCACCAAAAGCTGTTCCTTAGCCTGAAAAGCATTGACATACATGCATGTATTGAAGGCAAGGGGGGATGTTGTGTTTAATAGGCCTGTGTGCATGTATGTTTGTGTACGTGTGTGTGTGTGTGTGTTTGTGTGTGTGTGTGTGTGTGTGTGTGTAAACAAAGCCAGCTACAACTTAACACGATTTGTAAAAAATACACTGAACAGAATATTAAAAGAATTCAGTTGATTACTGTAAAATTTGCATTTTCCAGCAGCCGTGACAAAAAAGACTGGGTGTTTATTGAGTTTGTTGCTTTTATTATTATTATTATTATTATTATTATTATTATTATTATTATTATTATTATTATTATTATTATTATTGTTATTATTATTATTATTATTATTATTATTATTATTATTATTATTATTATTATTATTATTATGGCTATTGACGCCTAATCTAAACAAAGCCCTAGGCGTTTACAAAGTCAAAAATTTACAACTAATCAAAAAGAAAACATACAAAACAACAAAATAAGATAATTTTTTCACTTATAACCACCATCTGCAAAACACACACACGCAGGCACACACACATAATCACTTCTATAATAAAGAAAACAAACAATCAAGTACTTTTACTATGTGGGCAGTACATTTTTGAGTCGAGTGGGAAAGTTAAAAATGATATGTTGCTTACCCGGGGCAAGCTCTTGTTGAAAAAAAAAGAGGCAAACCCTGAATTTATAAATGTCTTTATCCTTATTATTATTTTCTGTTAAAATGACGAACTAGAAGGACAAAGCTTATGGAACTTGCAATATTTAACATATAAATGAGTAACACAGAAAAAACAAAATGAAACAGTGGCATTTAAAAGCAAATACCTGCTTTGAACTTTCTATACTTTTGACCTTGACCTTCGGCTCCAAATACACTCATATACTTCAACTTCAACCCAACTTCAACTTATTTTTATTGGCTCCAAGTACATATAACATCATACTAGAGAACTTGCTTTGCGCATAGAAAGAACAGATAAAAACCGATACAAATTAAAAAAGACATTCACGCAACATCGACTAGCACACCGTCACACAGCCAAAAAAATATCACATTGCTACTTACGGTATCACATCACCTGTATTACAATCAATTAAACTACATCAAAAGTTGTATTATGTCCACAAAACAGTGACAATGGTATGACCTTGACCTTCAATGACCTTGACCTTAGGATGACCTTAACCTTCACGTGACCTCTCATACTCATGTTTGATCAAATAACCCGAAGTTGTTTTGCACACTATATAATATGGGTTAAATACAGCCGCCCCACTGTAAGTAAACCTATTTTAAAAAATGTTTTTGCAAGGCTTAAAATTACCATGACCTTCAAGACCAAGGAAAAACGGAAAACATATGAAAGATCAATCTATCATCTCTAAGTACAACAAGTTTGGACTTTATATCTCTCATAGTTCAGTGTCAAGGTCACTTCAAAGTACCTATACTGACTTTGGACAGCTTCAGGATCTTGGAGTGAGGCTGACCAAATTTGCATATCATGTATGTCTCATTGATATATATCTATCATGCCTCAAAGAAACATAAGTTCAATATTATTAACTTAGAAAAAAGTGAAATTTTGTGAAAAACTGTCTTTTTTGGCAAACACGTGTTGACCCTGTGACCTTGAAGTGAAGTCATTCATTCACTGATCATTTATAAGGTCTTATGGATATAAGCTTATACACCATCTTACCAAGTTTGGTTGCGAAAATTGAAATAGGTTCTGAGATATTAATCCACATGCAAGTTTTGAACAGACGGTAAACGACAGAAGAATGGACGGACAACTTTAAAAAATATTTTTAGATGTCATTTTTGGACTATTTATAGACTCGCCTCGCAGAAATTTGCGAAAATCTTGAAACAAAATTTGGGGGGGGGGGGGGGGAGTGGCAGGGGAAGGTAGGCGTGGGGTGGAGGGGTTGAAGGGATGGGGAGTAACAACATAGACTCACGTGTCTATGCATGTCAGTCAAAAAGCAAATTCATAAGTAAACTCATTATTACCAATTAAAAAACATCCTTGATAATGTGGCTGTTTCAGTTGACGCTGTGAATGTTGGGCTTTGAGTTTGAGCAAACTATTGTGTGTGGTGTCACACATAATAAAATAAATTATTATTATATATACTTGGAAAGAACTGTCACAAGTGGAAATTAATAAGTCAATAACAATACCTTCTGAATCCCAAGAGAAGAGAAAAAAGCTTCGTTGTCTTTCAGATTTTTTTTCCTCATTTCTTCATAGTCGATCTCATCCTGAAAATTAAAAAGAAAACACAACAGCGAGAAACTGTTATCTGCAATATTAGCAGAAGTCCTAATACTAATATTATAACAGAACTTTGGGCTTTAATGTAAGATTAACACTTTCGCTGCCAAGGGCAAATTCCACTGAATTACAACCATTTGCCCGGCAAATCTGGCTAGCGATTGTAGAATTTTGAAGCTATGCACTGTGTTGAGGGATTTGCCTTGGGCTTTGATGTCCATGTTGATGCCATTGTTGTTGTTGGTCGTCATTTTGGTCTTCTATGCACTTATTTCCATTCCATAAGCTCTGGAGGTGGTGTCAAGCCTCTGTACCAGCTGTTCAAGTTCTTGTTCCTCTCCAGCCAATCCATCAATGTCATCCGCAAAACGAAGGTTGAAGATTGCTCTTCCCCCTATGCTGACTGTGCCTTCGTGATCTGCAAGGGCATCTGACATGATGCGCTTTAGAAAGATGTTGAAAAGTGATGGGGAGAGTTGGAATCCCTGACGCACACCGATTGTTGTTCTGAACCAGTTTCCGATGGCGCTGTTGTGGAGGACTGCACTGGTACCCTTGTCATACAGGCTTTTGATGACTTCAATAATTTTAGGGCTGATGTTGTACACTCTCATGGTTGCCCACAAAGCTGCATGCCAGACTCGGTCAAACGCCTGTTTGAAGTCTACGAACACTTGATATAGATGTTGTTGGTGCTGTAGGTATTTCTCACAGATTATTCTGAGGTTGAAAATCTGTTCAGTGGTACTTTGCCCTGCCCTGAATCCTGCTTGCTCTTCGGCTATGATTTGTTCAGCTTGGGGTTTCAACCTGTTGAGTATTATTTTCAGGAGGACCTTGCTGGGATGGCTGATGAGGCTGATAGTGCGTTAATTTTCACATTCCTGAAGGTTACCTTTTTTTTGGAAGAGTGATGACAAGCGACTGGGTCCATGGTGTAGGTCACTCCCCACTCTGCCAGATCTTGTTACAGATAATGGTGAGTGCGTCGATCATCGCTTCTCCTTATGTTGTCCACTCCCGCTGACTTCCCCTTCTTCAGTGATTGCACTGCTGCCTCAACTTCTCTGAGAATTGGGATGATTTCTTCTTCTTCTCTGTTCTCTGGACATGCTAGAACTGATGGGTCTCCATTTGGTTTGTGTTGTAAAGGTCAGAGCAGTACTCTGTTCATCTGTCCAAGACTTCTTGTTCTTCTGTAAGGCATATGCCAGACTTGCTTTGGATCGTGGAGACCTTGGGCCGTTTAACACTTGTCAGCCGCTTCACAGTCTGGTAAGCCTTCTTACCGTTATTCTTTTTCAGACTGTTCTCTATTTCCTGGCATTGATCTTTTATCCAGTTCTCCTTTGCTGTGCGCATGACTTTTCGGATTTCATTGTTGATTTTTCGGTAGGCATCAGCTCCCTGTGAGGTTTTCTTTTCTTTTTCATCTCTCTTCGTTTATCACACAGGTCTAAAAGTTGAGGTGTGATCCACAGCTTCTTCTTTGGCCTGTGCTTTCCAAGGATCTCCGTGGCGACATCTGTCACAGCTAAGTTAAAGGTGGTGGTCCTGGTGTTGATATCTACTTCACCAGCTCCCAAAATGAGCAGTGGTGCAAACTTCCCTCCAATTGTGGCCTGAAATATTTCTGCCACCTCCGGGTCTTGCAGTTTGTCCAGGTTGAATTTCAGTCTAGTGCACTTTGCTGTGTTTACTCTGGATGGGACTGTGCCATGTCCATCGTCTGGATTTTTTGTGGAGACCAAGCGTGTTTGCCAGTATCAGATTGTTGTATCTGGCAAACCCTAACAGTCTCAGACCCCTGTCATTTGTCTCGTTGTTGCAGTGAGGTCCACATGTGTCTCC
Organism: Oncomelania hupensis; assembly: GCA_036898135.1. NCBI lineage: Eukaryota > Metazoa > Mollusca > Gastropoda > Littorinimorpha > Pomatiopsidae > Oncomelania > Oncomelania hupensis. Next base: position 7,777,878 of record CM072517.1, read on the forward strand.
CCAGTTGTGGTGCGCATCTTGGCCAACCTTAACATTCCAGTCGCCTTCCACTATGACTATGTCCTTCTTCGGCACTTGGTCAAGGACAGCCTGTAGACTTTCAGTTTCATAGAAATCCTCCACTTCGCTGTCGTCATATTCCGATGTTGGGGCATAGGTCTGGATGATGGTGATGTTGAAAGGGGCTGCTCTCAGACGGATGGTAATGAGTCTACTGGAGACTGGGCGGTAACCCATAACAGTGGCTAGAATGTGCTTGTGGACCAAGAATCCAACCCTGTGTTCTTGCCTGTCATCTCTACCCCTGAAATAAAGCTTGTGGCCTTTGTCGGTAGTTGTTTCACCTAGGCCTTTCCAGCGCAGTTCGCTGATCCCTAAAACGTTCCATCGATAGTGGTCCATCTCGTGGGCCAGTTCTTCTAATTTTCCCTCCGCATTTAGGGTCCTGACATTCCAGGTTCCTATGACGATGTTATTTCTGGTTCGGATCTTGCTAAGTTGTCCATCAGTAACACACTTATCGCCTCCGTCCTGGAGGCCAACGGAAGGCGCGGTCCTTGTTGATCCGGGCGACGACCGATCCGGCATGGAGTAAATGGTTTTATTCATCATGCAGTGTGTCTTGGGCAAGAAAGACCTGGCAGGGCACAATTCTCTCCTAACATTAGTTGTATTTTTGAAATTTTGCTGGGGTAGCAAACCGGAGTACCCGGAATAAACCCCCAGGCGTTGCCCGAGTCGAAAGTAAATAATATTCGGAGAAACATAACGCCCTGATGCTGGATCGATTTCACACAGGTCAGGCCCCATTGGTTTCTGACCTGTGGACAGGAAAGTTAGTCACGCCTTAGCCCATTTGGCCACAACGCTCGGTATTTGGAAAAAGAAAATTAAACTTGTATTTGTTTACTTAATTTTTTTTTTAATATATTCATTTAATTATAAATGTATTTAGTGAGAGAGTGAGAGGGAAGCTATGGCATCCTCATGGCTGAATTTGTTATGTAAAGCAAATTCTTCCGACTTCCGAGACCTGAAGGCCTAGCCCTGTGACAAGTCATGTGACTGAGGGAGACATAAACATTGTATAGAACATAAATGATATATCTATATTATATAAATTGCTTAGCAGGAAGTCCTTCTTCGCCTGTACTATAAAGTTTGTCCGGTATGGACGCTGATCTGGGCAGGTGCTGAACGCTGCGGATCGGCCTGCTGTGTGCTCAAAACCAGCGAAATCGTTATAGCCTACATTTCCTTACCGAACGTTTAACCGTTTCTGAGATAAATAAATAAACAAAATGTCCACAAACTGCAATAGCCTCATTCCGCGCGCTTCCATTAAAAATCAAATTGAGGTTTCAGCATGTTTTCCCATATAGACCAAAAAAATTAATGGTCTTTCTAGGAAGCCTTGGAAGCTTAGTTGGTAAAACATTCGCCTCTCGTGCAGGTCGACCCAAGTTCAAATCTCACGCGGGCCTTTTTTTTTTTTTAACACTACAATATGGATTTTTTTTTTTAATTTAGGCTTTTTACCTTTAATTTATTATTATTATTATTATTATTATTATTATTATTATTATTATTATTATTATTATTATTATTATTATATCTTATATCAAATTATAAAACCTTGGTGTTTTTTTATGATTTCTATTTGTATTATTCTATATTCAATATTATTATTATTATTATTATTATTATTATTATTATTATTATTATTATTATTATTATTATTATTATTATTATTACCAAGGATCGGGATGGGGTGGTACGTGTAGGTAAAAGGGGGCTATGGGTAGGTTTAAAGGGACATGGGTAGGCATAACGGGGATACGGGTATATATAAGGGGGTATGGTGATGGTCGATTCCTTTCATCCATACCTGCGAAACGATCAACGGGGAAGTATCAAGGAGGGTACAGGTAGGTTACAAGGGGGGGGGGGGGGGGGGGGTACCGAAGGTATCAAGGGGGTATGGGGAGGTATCAAGTGGGTTCGGGGAGGTATCAAGGGGGTATGGTGAGGCATCATGGGGGGCGGGGAGATATCAGGGGGAGGGGGTATGGGGAGGTATCAAGGGGGGTGTGGGGAGGTATCATCGTCCAAATGAAACTCGCAGACAACAGTTGTCTCTCTGTCTACATTTTAAACAGCAACCTGTGTACCCTGGCTTGCCAGGGTACAAAACCACTAGTACATCATGAAGTTTTCTTGCCAAAACAGATGTGACTGGATTTCATTGACAACACCTTGGATTTAGTCCTTTTTATTGGATGTTGTCCTCTACGGGATGAAGAAATTACAGGAAAAATCTATCTCCTCTGCTGCCAATGATTTACATTTGTGAATTTGTGCCATAAATACAGATGACCATTTTGCTGTGATATTTTTTTTTTTTTTTTTTTTTTTAACTACAGTTTATTATCCCTTTTTTTTTCGAGAAACTCTGGGCCGCCTCCCCTGGGTAAGGCGTAGTCGCAGCCAGTGGCGCGCCCAAACCCAACCTACCTAACATTATTTGTGATTTTTGAAATTTTGCTGGGGGAGCAAACCGGAGTACCCGGAGAAAACCCCCGAGACGTTGCCCGAGTCGAAAGTAAATAATATTCGGAGAAACATAACGCCCAGATGCCGGATCGAACCCACACCTGCCGGCGCCATTGGTTTCTGGCTTGTGGACAAGGCAAGTTAGTCCCGCCTTAGCCCACTTGGCCACAACGCTTGTCAGCGTATAAGCCGAGCTTGCTGAAAATCAAGGGACTGATTTTTCAAAGCATAAGAAGACACCTGAATGAAAAAAACACATCTTCGTGCGAAAAAAACAACTCCCTCAAAAAAAAAAAAAATAAAAAAATAAAAAAAAAACTTTCACAATTTGGCTGGTTGGCAATTGAGACTATCCTGTCCTATCCCATCCTATCCTATCCTGTCCCGTAACTCGGTCGTTGGGGCACCACAGATGATCGTTTAACCAGCATACCCCATCAGACTTGACTGATGCTCTTATAAAGCACATCAGTTAGAGGGCAAAAGGCCAACATGACAGCCTACTATGCCCTCTCTACTTTATTTTGCAAGTGGTTGCCTCTGGTGGCTCTAGAGTAGAATCCAGTATTGGCCAGCGCCTTGAGCAGCTCTTGAGCTGAAAAATGCGCTATGTAAGAAAAAAAAACTAATCTGAAACTCAGTACAGGTATTATATTTATGATCATAGTGTCTATATGTTGATATTGCCATTATAATGATTATTGGTAGGGATGCCCCACAAACTTCAATGCCATAGAATTAGATACCTCTGAGTCCGAGTCAGAGGTCACATCATCCTCCATGGGCATTTCCATCTTGATCCTTTTCTTAGGCCGGCCAGTCTCATCCTCTTCCTTGGGTTGAGCATTTCTCATTGCCTGCAGTACACAAAAGACAAAAAAGGACTTAAGACTCGCAGCAACCTTTCATCACTTCAAAGACTTGACTCATCACCTAGTAGCTGAGACTAGCCAATCGAGGCTTATGTTTTATTAGTCTCTCTCCACTAGTACTTGTGAAAGGTACTCGGACAGTCTCAGCCGCGCTGTGTGAGACTTTATAGCATCCTACAACTTAATAATTAACAAACGATGAAATGTGATCATAGTACTATCAGCTAACAAATACACAATATCAACTTTAATAACAAACGATGAAATGTGATCATAGTACTATCAGCTAACAAATACACAATATCAACTTTAATAACAAACGATGAAATGTGATCATAGTACTATCAGCTAACAAATACACAATATCAACTTTGGCTTTCTTGTCAGCTGCAACTTGTACTGAAAGTACAAACAAAAGAAATACATGCTCCTTAGCACACTGTGTAGCAGTCAGCCGAGCTTTACCTCGCCTCCCATGCAAAAACTCTACCGCTGGTTACAAACATAGTGCAGGTTTTATTGAAGTGTTATGTAATCGATTTCCCCGTTCCCAACTGAAAAAGGAGAGGTATGCGAGGTATGAGAGTATAAACCGAGGTCTAGTCTGTGTCGCATGCATTCCATCATAACGGACTTTAAAGATCCTGACGCTCATGTCCTAGACGGGTGAGTGCCGGTGACAACACACCCAGCATGTACCGTGGGTAAAGAGCTTCACTTGGGGCTGCTGTACTTTCCAAAAATGAAAGTGCCCGAATGTCACCTCGGTGATAATAAAGTTGTTAAAATTAAAATAAAATAAATAAAAAATAGACCATTAGGGTGGAATGGCGACGTAAGATTCATACTTTCTTTTTATCATTATCTTTTTTTTGTTTGTTGGTACTTTCGTTTTTTTGGAAATTTTGTCTATGGGTCTGAAGCCGTACAGTATAGAAGCACAGGCTCTGAAGTATTTTCTTTCGTCTTTGTAGCTTCGTACTCTCTCGGGAGATCGAGTTTTAAAGGAAGGCCTACGAGTAAGTGCTCTGAGCCTTTAGTAGAAGGCTAAGGTCGAGCATTCATTTTTTACGTTTGTTGTGCTTCTTTTTCTTTTCATCGTTACGTTCCTTGGGAGATCTGGGCACCGATGGTTGTCTTACATTGCGATTTCTCTTTCTTGACATTTTTAGGGTAGGATTAAAATAACAAGATAACAATTTTATTTAACAATGGTAAAAGAGTAAGCACTGGGTGAGCTGTTTTACATCTTGCCCTTGGGGCTTGAACAATAATAATAATTAGTACAACAAAAGGACTTTTTAACAATAGCATCATAATGTAACAATATAATCAAGATCTGTGCACACATGCACATACGCGCGAACTCACACACACACACACATGCACAAACACATTTATTTAAAACAATCTAATGAATGTTCTCTAATTAAGTAGCTAATTAAGTACTTTCTGATGTGCTGTAAAAAAAAAGATGTAGTCTAAAAGATGTGTGTTTGGTGATTGCACTTCGGAACACTTCTGGAAAGTTATTCCATAAAGTATAGAACCTGAATATTACAGACTGGTTTTAAACAGATCAATTCTTGGAAATGGCATATTTAGTTTGTTAGAAAAATCTGGCAGTTTTTCTAGAAAAAAAAAAAGAAGAAAGATACCAGGGTGCATTACCAAAAAGGATTTTGCGTATGAAAATTCCTTTATTAAATTTTAATATGTTGGCACGAGGTAGTATATTGATCTGTTCATAATCATTCGGAGAGATTATGTTTTTAAGAATAACCATTTTAATTGTACTAAAGTCTTCATGGCGTTGCCACTAGCATTAGCCTAAATAGTTGAAGAATAATCAAAAAATGGCTGAATATGAGCCGAATAAATTAGATTATGAGAATGCAAATTTAATAAATGTTTAATCCTTGATAATTGATAAGTTGTTCTAGAAATAGTTTTACTAATATTTAAAATATGTTGCATCCAAGTCAAATTATTATTTAAAATCATGCCAAGAAGTACTATTTTGTTGCAGAGTTTTAAAGGAAGGAGTTTCATAGAGGAACTTTGCCTTTTTGTTGTCTGGTTGTAATTAGCATGGATTTTGTTTTTCTGGATTAAGTGTCATTTGATTAAATTCAGTCCATTCCAGTAGTTCGTTTGCCCCCCCCCCCCTTTTTTTCCCAAAGAGCTGGTCCTGATTTGGCTTGGAAGAGTCCGCTGGACCTAAAGCAATAACCATGTAATGTAATGTTTCCAAAGAAGAGGCTAAAGTATGCATTTTTGTATTATTGAAGTGTAATGTGGTTTCATCTGCAAAGAGTTCACAAAATGTAGAAATATGAAAGAGAAGATCATTTATATATTCAGAAAATAATAAAGGCTCTAAAATCGATCCTTGCGGTACTCCAGCAGTAATAGCCTCAAACTGTGATTTTGGGTAATTTATATAAACGCACTGCTCTCTTTCAAAGATGAAATATTTCAGAAGATCAAGGGATTTAAAGGCAATACCATATAATTGTAATTTACGTAAGAGAAGGTCATGGTCAATTACTTCAAAAGCTTTTGCGAAGTTACCGAATATTGCTCCGGAAAGTGTGTGCTCATTAACATTGTTAAGCCAGTGCTTTATCGTAGATGTAAGAGCTGTATGACAAGAATGAAAGCCAGATTGATTTTCATGCAACAGGTTATTGTTTGTGAATTAAACATTAATTTTTTTAGTGAATTAAACTAAGTTTTTTGTTAGATTAAACAAGAAGCAACCGAATACTGTGATCAAAGTACACGGTCTGTGGCGCGAATGCAAACACTTCTTATTGTATAACACGTGTAGTATCCTCCGCGCGAACAATTCATTATCTAATCAACCAACCAGCCGAACTATGAAGATGTGTCCCCTGGATCAGAAAACTAGGCCTACTGACTCAGTAGCGAAAGTAAATTACAGTGTGGGATAGCTGTTTCATTAAACTGCACCTGAAAACCTTTGGTCCTCTAGTTGAGTTGCATGTTTTTTTCTAAATAAAATATAATTAAAAAGCTTAAATCTAATAATAATTATCGGTGGATCTATCTGAGACCAAAGACTGAAATAAATAATAATATAAATTAAACTGGAAAAATACATTAATGTTAATACATGTTAAAGAAACAATGTTCAACAAAACGCAAATTAATAATATAAATTAAACTGGAAAAATACATTAATGTTAATAATATTTAAAGAAACGATGTTCAACAAAACGCAAATTACAAATCTAGATGACATACATTCTCAGAAATCGCTGAAAAATAATACTTCCATCTGTTACTGAGGCTGATGACGAACGTGATGAACTGCTTGGCATCCATGAAACACTTATAGAAGCAATTAAACTTGTGTATATTCTTTTTCTTGAGGGATACTGACAACTAAATAATAAATTCCATTTGCGGCCTTGTTTTGATTCTTGCCGCGAGGCAGCTGTTCCAGTTTCTACGAACCTTTGTTCTAGAGTACCTAATTATTACGTTTTTTTTTGTTTTTTTTTTTTAAATGTCACAGTCCATGCATGACGTAGGCAAAGTGACGTTAATTAGTAATCAGCAGCAAGAATGGTAATAATAATAATAATAATCATAATCATAATAATAATAATAATAATAATCATAATAATAATAATAATCATAATCATAATAATCATAATAATAATAATAATTATAATAATAATAATAATAATAATAATAATAATAATAATAATAATAATAATAATAATAATAATAATAATAATAATAATAATAATAAAAATCCATGCATGACGTTGGCAACGTGACGTTAATTAGGCCTACTAATCAGCAAGAATTGTGATCTTGAAGATAAAGATGATGATGATGATGATGATGATGATGATGATGATGATGATGATGATGATGATGATGATGATGATGATGATGATGATGATAATAATAATAATAATAATAATAATAATAATAATAATAATAATAATAAATACAAAGAAAACACATTAATATTTACATTGAGTGTATTGGCCTACTTTCGGCTTTTTTTTCCCCCTTTTTTTTTTTTAACCATATAGTTTAGTTTAGTAGTTAAAGACTTTTTTTTTAGGCTTGCAGCCTATCCTACTCCTCTTCCTTATAGTTTGAAGTGAGGGTCATGCTAGCGCAATTTATACTAAGTGATATTTAATCGTCATATGCTTTATTCTTAACTAGAAATTTTGGATCGCTGTCCAGAAGTTTGTCGAATTCATTTACATTTTTTGCTGATCCTAAGTTGATTGGGAGAGCATTACAGTTTTCAACAACCCTATTTACATAGGAGTATTTTCTTATATTTTTCCCACTATAGTTAACTGTGCTCTGTGGGTTCGGGCAGTGAATAGAATAGAGACGACTAACAGGGATGATGTCAGCACGGTATCACTGGGCAAAAATCTTCTACACAGAAGTCACCGGCCAGGCTCAACGACCACTCGGGGCCAAAGCGAGCCACACTGTACTCGTGGATTTTCGGTAAGGGCCAACAGCCTGGAGAGGATTGGGCCCTGCCAGGTCTTTCTTTGCCAAAACACACTGCATGATGAAAAGAACCACTCATTCCATACCGGAACGGTCGTCGCCTGGGTCACCAAGCACCGCGCCTTCCGTTGACCACCAGGACGGAGGAGATAAGTATGCTACTGATGGACAACTTAACAGGATCCGCACGAGAGCCAACATCGTCATAAGAACCTGGAATGTCAGGACCCTAACTGCGGAGGGAAAATTAGAAGAACTTGCCCACGAGCTGGACCACTATCGATGGAACATCTTAAGTATTAGCGAACTGCGCTGGAAAGGCAAAGGCATAGAAACTACATTAGTTGCTATGTTTCTCTTGACAGGTTATTGCTGTTTCATTGGCAAGCATTGATGATGGAATGCAAGATTCAGTGGCTGGTTGTGGACAGTTTGAATCGGAGGTAATATTTGAACAGTTATTATGTGGAGCGTTTGTAGTCGGGACACAATTGTCAGTAGCAAATCCTATCCTATCCCTATCCTGTCCCGTAACCCGAAGGTCGTAGGGGCACCACAGATGATCGTTTAACCAGCATACTCCATCTTTCTCTGTCCTCAGCAGCCCTGATGGCTTCGCTCAGTGTCAAACCAGTCCATTCTCGAATGTTGTCCTCCCACCTCTTTTTCGGTCTCCCTCTTCTTCTACCTCCTTGCACTGTGCCTTGCAGAATAGTCTGTGCAAGGCCTGATGATCTGGTGACGTGGCCATACCATCGGAGTTTCCGTTTCTTCACCACTGTGAGCAGGTCATCGTGTTGTCCAATGGCTTGTGTGATGGTCTGTCGGACTTCGTCGTTGGTGGTGTGTTGGGTATAGGAAATGCCCAGAAGTCTTCTGTAGCACTTCATCTCCATGCTTTGTATTCTTCATTGGAGATCTGCTGTGAGGGTCCATGCCTCGCAAGCATATAGGAAGATGGAGATGACAAGGGAGTGCAGCAGTCTTACTTTGGAATGTAGACTGATGGTCCTGTCTTTCCAAATGGGCTTCAACCTTGTCAGGGCAGCAGTTGTTTGTGCGATCCTGGAGAGGACTTCCTGTCGGGACCCATTGTCTGATACAATGGCTCCTAAATATTTGAAGCTATGCACTGTGTTGAGGGATTGGCCTTGGACTTTGATGTCCGTGTTGATGCCATTGGTGTTGTTGGTCATCATTTTGGTCTTCTCTGCACTTATTTCCATTCCATAGGCTCTGGAGGTGGTGTCAAGCCTCTGAAAGGGGTGTATGGATCTACGTCAGCAGGCTGAGGTCACTGCATACTATAGCGAGAGTTGGCTCACACACGCTTAGCACACCAGTGACTTGTGTCGTCTGCTAAGCAGCAGCTTAACTGTACACAGGTCAAAGCCGTCTAAACGTGTAGGCAAGTAGCCTTAGTGCTGTGTTGAACTTGCCTCTCGCGACACAATTCATCCGAGGTAATATGAACAATACCTTGCAGTATTTGGACAAAAATTATATGCATCAAATCTTTTGTTAACTACGATAATTGCAGTTACTATGTACTTAACATGTGCTTTTTTTTCTTCCTTAGGCATACCCACCTCAGCCAAACGCCAAGGAACTGTTGCCTCAGTCAGCAACCAGGCCGCGTCTAGTTTCACTTCTTCACAATTTAGCCCAGGTAATGTAAACAATCAATTAACCGTTTGTTTCTTTTGACAAACGTGACATCTCACCATTTTTGCAAACTACACTCAAGCTATTATATTGGGTTGCTGAACTTTTTGTTTTTGTTTTGTTTTGAATAAGTGTTTTTTTCTATCCCAAATGTCGCGTTTTTCCATGGCACAAAGAGTGAGAAATAGCTGATGAGATGTGGCAGGGAAATGGTTAAATCGTGATTTTATTTACTTTGGGTTTACATATAAGTTCATGTGATTTTTTGTTCTTTTTTGGACATGCAAACAGCCAGGGGGCAAGTAACCATTGCCTCAGACAAAAGCCAGTCATCAAGTTTCACTTGCACACAATATTGCCGAGGTAATGTCAACAATCAATTAACTTTTGTTTATTTGGATAACTAATTCCATACCGGATCGGTCGTCGCCCGGATCAACAAGGACCGCGCCTTCCGTTGGCCACCAGGACGGAGGTGATAAGTATGCTACTGACGGACAATTTAGCAAGATCCGCACGAGAAACAACATCGTCATAGGAACCTGGAATGTCATGACCCTAACTGCGGAAGTAAAATTAGAAGAACTGGCCCAAGAGCTGGACCACTATCGATGGAACGTTCTAGGTATCAGCGAATTGCGCTGAAAAGGCCTATGTGAAACAGCGACCGACAAAGGCCACAAGCTCTATTTCAGCGGTAGATATGACAGGCACGAACACGGCGTTGGAGTCTTGGTCCACAAGAATATTCTAGCCACTGTCTTGTTCTTCAGCTATGATTTGTTCAGCTTGAGGTTTCAACATGTTGAGTATTATTTTCAGTAGGACCTTGCTGGGATGGCTGATGAGGCGAAGGGTGCGGTAGTTTTCACATTCTGAAGGTTACCTTTTTTGGGAAGAGTGATGACAAGCGACTGGGTCCATGGTGTAGGCCACTCCCCACTCTGCCAGATCTTGTCACAGATAATGGTGAGTGCGTCAATCATCGCATACATACAGTCAATTACAAAGAAAACATGACATGGAAGGCACTGATAGGCATCACACCCAATGGAGCTCTGTCATTTGTTTCTGACCTCTGGTTAGGTAGTATTAGTGACCAGCAAATTGTTGTGCAGTCAGGTCTTTTAGATTTGCTGGAAGAAAATGCAATCATGGGTGACAAAGGCTTTGACATGTCCAAAATTACTACAGAAAAGGGAATAGACTTGATTATTCCGCCAAAAAAAAAAAAACCAAGCGAAAGAAAATGACAGCACTGGAAGTGGAAATAATAAAAACAAGAAGAATTGCATCACAAAGAATACATGTTGGGAGACCTACTTTCATCTACGAGACCCTAATTATAGTAATACAACTTGGAAAATGTGTAATGTGTATCCTCCCTTGAATGAACCCCATTAAAATGTGTCCAGCCTAAAAAAAGTCACTAACTGGACCAGCTATGGCCGTATGGGTTTATCTCTTTTTTGCTGCTAGGAAGACCAAGCACTGCATTTCAGTTTACAGTACAGCTTTCCCAATATTTACAACGTGATCATGAATTTTGACATGTTTCTTACTCTGCTTATACATTCTTATTACTGTGTGAACAATTCACAGTGTATTATTAAAAGTTTCATATGTTGAGATCCCAAGGGTGTTAAATTGACAGCAGTTTTGCTCAGGGTATCGCCCGGTTTATGATTACAGGATTAGCTGTACAGTGAAAGAGTATGATAGGGTTATGTCAGCAATAAAGACATCATGTTTTTGTTCATTCATGAGAGTGATTTTTAGCCAGTTGTATTTTGCATATCACAATGCTGTGCTAATCAATAAATCATGTAAATTTGCACCTTCTGAATCTCTGAGGTAATATTTTTAACATGGTTAAAGAATAAAATTATATGAAGCAGCTTTGCTTTTTTCATTTTAGTTTCCATCATTTTTTATTGGCAATTGTGCAGATCGAACATTATGTTTGTCTGAACTGTTTTATCAATGAATAATTTCAGATTGTCACAACCACCCCCTCTACACATACACAAGAATGTATAACACTTAAACACAACTAATTGCACACACACAAACACTATTTATGTTAGTGTGGGAGCACTTATGCCTTTACTACAGCTGTCTACATACAATTAAGAGTACTTTACAAACTAGCATATGTCTTCATGTTTACAGCGGCAGTGTAGGGGTTAATGGTATTCCTAGCAATTTTACACGCAAAAAAGCTTATAGATCTAGAGTGGTATTATAAAGTTTGGAATGTCCCACAATTGAACATTATCATTAAACGTAGTATTTTACTTCTGCCTGCCTCGCATACATTTTCAGATTTTGCAAATTTTGTATAAAAATAAAAAGCATCACATTGTGCACATAGCACATTAAAACAAACTTTTCTTCAGGCAAGATACCATTACGTTAAAAACAACAGAACATCTGCAATTGAGTCACAGTATACTTCGAAAAACGTTCCGCATCGCTTACTTTCTCCATGCTGTTTTAGACAAGAACGGGCCCGGAAGCGCGGCGGATAAGGGACGTAAGCAGTGCTTGCAAGTCGCCAAGGGAGGTAACAACCCCACTTTAATCGGCCAATAGGTGAAACAACGACCGACAAAGGCTACAAGCTATATTTCAGCAGCAGAGATGACAGGCACGAGCACGGCGTTGGATTCTTGATCCACAAAGACATTCTAGCCACTGTCATGGGTTGCCGCTCAGTCTCCAGTAGGCTCATTACCATCCGTCTGAGAGCAGCCCCCTTCGACATCACCATCATCCAGGTCTATGCCCCAACATCAGATTATGACGACAGCGAAGTCGATGATTTCTATGAACATTTACAGGCTGTCCTTGACCAAGTGCCGAAGAAGGACATAGACATAGTGCAAGGCGACTGTAATGCCAAGGTTGTCCAAGATGCGCACCACAACTGGGGAGACACGTGTGGACCCTACTGTAACAACGAGACAAGTGACAAGGGACTGAGACTCTTGGAGTTTGCCAGATACAACAATCTGATACTGGCAAACACTGTTAATCTCCACAAAAAATCCAGACGATGGACTTGGCACAGCGGGGAGCATCACAACCAGATTGACTACATCATGGTCAAGATACGTACGCTTCAGATCAAACATCACATCACCAACAACGAAGTCCGACAGACCATCACACAAGCCATTGGACAACATGATGACATGCTCACAGTAGTGAAGAAACGGAAACTCCGATGGCATGGCCACGTCACCAGAGCATCAGGCCTTGCAAAAACCAACCTGCAAGGCACGGTGCAAGGAGGCAGAAGAAGAGGGAGACAGAAAAAGAGGTGGGAGGACAACATTCGGGAATGGACTGGTTGGACACTGAACGAAGCCATGAGAGTTGCTGAGAATAGAGAAAGATGGAGTACGCTGGTTAAACGATCATCTGTACGTGGTGCCCCAAAGATCTTTGAGTTACGGGATAGGAAATGATAGAATAAGATAGAATAAGATAGGATAGGATACATAGGATAGTTAACTGCTAATTAACTTTCCCTGCTGATTTCTAGTGGGTTTAGCTAAAAGAATTGCTGATATTTTTTTTGATCCGATCTGTGAAATATTATGTACAACTGAATCAAATCCCCTCTCATTCTTCTTCCCTTGAGTGTTGGCAAATTTAAATGTTCCAGCCTTTCTATTCACATTCCGGCCGAATCTTTGTGGCTCTTCGTCGTACTCTTCAATTACAGAGTTTGTCTAAAATCACTTCGGTGAATAGACGTTAAATGAAATAAACAAACAAACAAACAAACATCAATTACAGAGTTGTCGTTCCTAAACTATGGTGGGAGATGGCTGCGAATGAGCAGGAAGATAAAATTGTTTCTTATTTGAAAAGCTGTGAAGGTAGATCGGCAACTGAATTTGACCTCTCCAATAATATAGGAATTCCAAGACAAGATTTGCCCAGAATACTCCGCGATCTCAAGATCAAAGGAGTTGTGGTAAAGATTCCTGAAACGGCGTCTGCTGTACGGAAATGGAGTCTTTCAAAGACTCCTTATCAAAGAGTGAGTAATCGTCTTTTTAAAAATGTTTGACAATGTATGTGCGTAGTGAGTGTAGTTTCTTTCTTTTTTTTAGATATCAAATGTTAAAACTGAAAGACTTTCATTTGTCAGATCGGCAGATAATGACCATATTTCATACTTTCTTTTCATCATTATCTGTTGGTGTTTTTTTACTTTCGTTTTCTTGGAAATTTCGTAGATTTACCTAAAGCCGTAAAGGGGGCGCTGTTGCTTTGTTACTTGGCATGGAAGTCATCCGTGCTTGTTTCGATTTCAAGGTTTCAGTTTTTGGAGGCGAAAGGCTTTGCTGACAAGCAATATGTTATGGTATAAATTGACGTCAGTGTCACGCAGAATATTATTAGTGCATAATTTGGCGAAAACGGAAAAGAGATAGAGGTTAACGGCATCTGAATACCGACCAGAGTAAGTGCACGTACAATGAATTATAGATGCTTCCGATTTCGCGAACTTCTTTTCTAGAACTTAAAAGTTATTATCATTAATATATGTTTATTTATTTATTTTAATGTAAGATTCGAGTTTTACATTGTTTCAATGGTTCTACTTTCTAACGTTTGACAGAGTGAAAACTGCTCACACTAATAATCAGTAATAAAAGTAGGTGTTGAAAACACATGTTGAGTTCCTGTTCATGAACGTTTCCTGTTCAAGAGCATAGATATTTTTATCATCATTCTTCTGTTTGTTCTTGAAGTATTTCAGTACAGTTTTGCAACAGTTAGGACATTCTTGCGTTCAGCTCTGTATTTATGTGGTGGTTTGGAATATTACTACTTCAGCTTGGGTTAATTCCTTATTTGTACTATGCCCATTCTTTACAATATATTGTTTATGAGTTTATAGATGAACTCTTATTTGTGCCTATCTTTGCTGTGTTTTGTTTGTGAACACTGGTAGTTATAGTAACCTTAGAGAAACAAATGTTGTTGAATGATTTTTGTAGGAATTGTTTATTGATTATTATGTGTTTTGCAAGTGGTACTAGCTATGTCAGGATACAAATACAGTTACACAGTTCTAGAGGGAAAGTCAGGCGAGCAACTTTCCTGCAACAGTGGTTCCAAAACAACCTCTGATTGTATTGTGTTGCAACAGTGGGCTTAGTCACATGTAAATAAACAAACTTTCATGAAACAACACAGTTCTGAAAAGAATTTTGTCTCTTGAATGCTAGCGTCCGTGAAATTTGGCCATTTTCTAGGCTTGTTAACGCAGTTATAGCAATCATTTGAATAAAGGCAGTGTCTCATATGCAATTTTTTTCCCGTTGTTAGATTCAAATCGAGTCGGACACAATCTGCACTATTGTTCATTTGTTGGCACTGGACTACTTGATTTGTCGACTTATTTTATCATTTGTGACATAAAAATAAATATTTGTGCATGTGCTGGAAGTGTTTCGATAAAACATGATTAGATAAAACACCTTACTCCAAACATTTTAAATTCAATTGGCTACAAGTACAGCAGTGTTTGTTCAACAAAAAGTTTAGAGCAGGTCCTAAATCATGAAAAACTTTTAAAAGACATGTTCACAGCAGATTTTTCAGACGAGGTCATGCATGAAACGCAGAAAACAATTAATGTGTTTGACAAATGTTTCATGCTTTTTGTTGTGCGTTTGTCACTGACTTGCTTTAGTGAAAGGGTGAAAGTGTGTTTAAAATGATGCTTTGAGTTTGATTGAACAAAAAGGGTGTTATGGCAATTATTATCAGTATTGTAAGTGACCGGTTAGACCAACCCAAGTCTACACCAAACCTTGTGGGTAGAAGCAGAGCAGAGGGAGTGTCAGCAAATATGATATTGTTAGCAGTGCATCGGTGGTTGATGCTTAATTGTAAACACCTTGAGAGTACTGAAAATGAAAATCCATTGCACTAAACATGCTTGATTAGCAGGAACATATTATATTAGTTTTATTCCATTTAAGTGCAGGAGGCTTACACCTATTTACACTATATTATCCTCATTATGTTGCCATTCTAATCCTCATGCCATCATAATCACCATGCCATCAATCATCATCATCATCTTGCCATCATAATCATCATTCCATCATTTGCCATCATAATCATCTTGCCAGCAGACATTAGACATGCAAATTCTGTCCTTTTCAACTTTGAGCTAATTCATAGGAACCTTGACTTAAAATGCCAAAGCCAAACTAGTCTGTTCTTTTCTTGTGTTGTCACAACTGGAATACTGTTATTGCTTTCTGTCTGGGCTTCCTTCATCAATACACCATTTACAGGTGTTCAAAATCCAGAGCTTGTTTGGTTCTCAAAAAGAGGAAGCCAGACCACTATAGTATAACACCTCTTCTCCAGTAATAGCATTGGTTTCCTGTTTCTAGGTGCATACTGTACAAAACCTGCATCCTCAGCTACAAGTATGTCCATGGTTTGGCTACCTCCTATCTTGCTATTGATGTCCATCTGAACCCTTCTTCACGCAACCTATGCTCCTCTTCTGACATATTTCTGCTTAGTGTCCCACATTTGAATAGATCTGTCTTCAACTGGCTCATGCGCATTTTCAGGTTTGGGTCCCTCCTCATGCCGTGTCATGGTATTCCTTGCCATTGTCATTTTACTGTCAACCCAATATTGACACTTTCAAAAGCAATCTCAAAACTCGTAACTTTCGCAGAACCAAGTGATCATTTCTCCAACCCTTCGACCATACTTTCTTCTCATTTTTCTCTTCTTCTGGCTATACAATATTTTATGATTTTGTTTGTTTGTGGGTTGTTTTTAAAATAATTCTTTTAGTCAGCTTTTCTGCCCTGACCTGTCCTCTACTTGAGTGTGCTTTAAATGTGCCAACATGCGATGTGCATGTGAACTTTCAAACATTTATTTATTAGGAAAAGGCGCCTTATAAATAACCTTATGATTATTACTAAATTATTATTATTTTATTGTAAATAGCCAGGACAGCGAGGATCACAGCAGAGATGTAAGCAGGGCGGTCGTAAGGATTACCCATCAGGCAACGTCAATATATTTGAAGGACAGGTTCTGCAATGTCTGAACAAGGGTAAGACATTCGTTTTACAATAAAATATGTGGCAACTATGATGCACATTGTGCGCTTGTGACACACAAAATTAAATGGGATGCACTGCATTTTAAGACCAGTGTGGCACTTAAATGTTTGGAAATTTGTGCTGTTGACGTTCAGCTTTTGTACTGTGAAAGGTATTGTTAGTTCAGGGTAAGTAGCGTCTCAAGTGTGCTAATTTTAATTGCAAATTGCTCTATGTTCTTTCATTGTGTATTACTTTATAAAAACCAAACCAAAATTAAATGGTTTATGTTATGTTTCGATTTTTATTTTATTTATTTTACTTTTTTTTTATTTTTATTATGTATTGACCCAGTTTTGCTTCATGCTCCTAGGGCTCAAAGTTGCCACTGCCATTGCTAAGGATCTAAGGAAGACAAAGAAGGAAGTGAACCAGGTGCTGTACCGTCTGCAGGGGCAGCAGCTGGTGAGAACTGACAGCAAAGAAGGCAAGAAGCCGGTGTGGAGTTTGACGGGCAAGGCTGCTGAGATGAATGACCTCTTCCGAGATTCTGAGCATGATGTCAGCGCCCCTGGTGCTTACAGCCCAGAGAAAATGGTGGGTAAAGTTCTGGCAAGCTAACATGACCCGTACTTGAAAGTATTTAAATATTGAAAGGCGCAGCAAATGGCTTGGGTTATAAAAATGATGTCCAACGACACCAAAGTAAGCAAAACTAAACTAATATTAATAAGCTAGGAGTATTCCTGAACATTCTGAATGATCACACTAAAAGCATTAAAAGTGCATCAGAGGTTGAAATCACAATTGCGCCAAAACTTATAAAATGTCTCATTGACGCTAAAACTGTGGTTATTAGCTTAAAGGCCTACCCGAGACACCAGCTATATTTGGTCTACATTGAGGGCTATGCTAAACTAAGACAATTACAAAATATGAAGGTTTAATTCGCTTTAGATCGCTTCTTGTTGTGCGATAAAGATAGGAATTTTTACCTGTAATCAACGTAAGGGGAAGTAATTTTATAAAACTTCACATGATAATTTCCCTTAGTTTGTGACGTAGCGTATTGTAATGGAGCCACAAGACCACGCTGAAAGCGATTCTTCGTGTAGTTCTTCTAGTAGTAATATTAGCGCCGAAGAAGATGGTAATGATTACGGAATTATACCATATCAGTTTGAACCAGAAGCTTCTGGAAATGACAGTTCAACTTCCAGCGAAAATAACGACAGTCTACATCTGAATCGTCTTTTTTCTACAGATTGGTAAGTGTGAAGTCGAATGACAAAACTCTGAAACTAAGTTTTAGGAAATTGTTACACTCCGTTTGATGTTGGTGTTTTCTATCAGTATATGATTCAGCCCCGATGCTTGAATTCCTGATAGTTGTGTAACTCAGATTCGTTTATTCACACAGCCCGTCCAAACAGCATACAAGTCACAAAGTCGACGTATGAAGTTTTCCACTTTTATTCAGCACACATCAACAACTGCATACAATTCTCAATTCAACTCAATAACTTTCACAGCAACTCTCCAGCTTCACTATCAACAACTTTACTATCTCTACAGCAACTCGGCACACGATTAAATAACCTCTCTCTCTTCCGGAAGAATTTCGAACAATGTAGAAATGACGCACTGCCACCAATCGAATAAAAGATCGTCATCACTGACTTACGTCAATACATATTTTATCTACTTCCGGGAACATTCACGACCTTCGATATCCATCCGGAAATTTCTATCAAGAGTAAACACACAGATCCAGAATATTCTACATCAATATCGACCAACAAATATCATCAACGTTATACAAAACCTCTCCAAACAACAATGCAAACTCAAATCAAAGGTAAATAAACTCCATTATTGAATACTTTGCAAAACGAAACGATTAGATCTATCGTGCGCGCTTTCGACATACTTTCGTACGCGTTTCAACGTAACATAACCCCCCACTCAAGAAGAAATTTACCCAATTTCTTTCAACAACGTTGAAACGTAATGCACAAACAAAGTTCAGAATTAAAACTTATTTCAGTCTGTCTGAACACTATCAACGTTCTCAATTCATTCACACAGAGTCAATGGTTTTCATCTTCAAATCTGCCTGGATATTGTCAATGTTCACAGTTCATTCACACAGTCAAAGTTTCTCATCCGCAAGTCTTTCTGGATACTGTCAATGTTCACAGATCATTTACCCAGTCAACGTTTTTCATTTTCAAGTCTGTCATTACCAATGTCCTTAGTTCGTCCACACAGTGAATGTTCTTTCGTTCGCAAGGAATCGACGCCCTCGTCAGTTGTGGTCGTCATCGGCCCAGGGTCAAAGACGATGATCATGTGGGCTTCCCTGGAATCAGTGCGTCCTCCGTTGTCTCCTTCTTCCATCGGATGTCCGACGCAGTCGACGTTGTCAGCTCCCAGGATGCATTCGCTGGGTCTCACGTCAGGTTGGCTTCTGCGGGACGGTGGAACAGCTCCCGCGAGGTCTGCAGATGCTCCTTCCAGGTCTGGGTGTGGACTTCATGTTCGACCAAAGTCGTAGAGCCTGGGACATCATTGAAGCTATGTGGAAACTCGCCCATAAAGTCCTTGAGCTCCATCTTATGACCTTCCGTCAAGCTTGGTCCTAGCTTAACATCATCGATGCCTTCTTTGCTGTGGAAGTCTCCCCGTTCCAACAGTTCTTCGCTGTCAAAGCTGTTGTCGGTCACAGCTGCTGTGGCTGCGTGCACAGTCTCTGGTAGCCTTTCCACGTACAGTTTAAGGAGGTTGGCGTGGTATATCTTGGAATGCTGGCCGACCTTCACCCTGTAGTCGTTGATTCCCACCACGGTCTCCACTTCGTACGGGCCTTTCCACTGCATCAGCAACTTATTATGATCGGTAGGTAGCAGCACCAGCACTTTGTTGCCAGGTTTGAACTTCCTGTTCACAGCCCTACGATCGTAGTAGTGCTTTCCAAAGTCTTGGGACTTCTTCAGGTTTTCTCTGGCTATCTCGAGAGTCTGCTCCAGCTTCTCCCGTAGCTCAAACACGTACTGGTAGCTGTTCTTCACCTCTGGGGTGTCTACTTCTTTCGTCCACAGTTCTTTTAGGATGTGCATCGGCCCTCGGATGGTTCTTCCGTACAGCAGCTCGAACGGAGAAAAGCCGGTGGACTCCTGCGGTACTTCTCTGTAGGCGAAAAGTAAGGCGTTAATGTAGCGATGCCATTGTCTGGGCTGCTCGCTGCACAGTTTCTTCAGGGTAGACTTCAGCGTAGCATTGAACTTCTCGACAAGCCCGTTGCACATCGGATGGTAGGGTGTCGTAGTCAAATGCCGGATGCTCAGTAGTCTGTTGACCTCCTTCATGCAGTCAGAGACGAACTGCGTCCCGAGGTCTGTCAGAATTTCTTCAGGCACTCCAAGCCTACTGAACATGTCCACCAGTGCCTCTGCTACAGTTTCAGTGTCAATCTTCTTCAGTGGCACTGCTTCTGGTTACCGAGTCGCATAGTCCACTAAAGTCAGTACCCACCGATGACCTTCTTCACTCGGAGGTCTTATTTCGCCGATTAAGTCTAAGGCCACCCTCTTGAAAGGTCGGTCGATCAGAGGCATCCTCTGCATAGGCACTTTCGGGACCCTTCCTCGAGGTATGGTCTTCTGGCAAATGTCACATGATCGGCAGAAACGGCTGACGTCCGCATGAAGCCCTGGCCAGTAGAACACCGCCTGGATTCTGTCTGACGTCTTTCTGATGCCTAGGTGACCTCCCATGATAGAGTCATGAGCTACTTCCATCACTTGGCGCCTTAGAGGTAACGGTACCAAGACTTGACGTAGTGGTTTCCCTCCGTTGACCCTCGGGTGCTGGAAGATTCGGTACAGGATCTTGGCCTTCACCTCAAAATAGACCGTGCCACTGCGTTTGGTCACGTGATCTTGGCGGTTCCTGTACTTGTTTAAAGTGCTATCAGCTTCCTGGAGCTGAATCAGCTTATCTCTGTCCACGATGGCAGCTTTAGAGTTGTCGGCGACCTTCAGTGGCGTAGACGTCTTGTCTCTCTTGGCCTGGGCCCTGGTAGTAACAGCACCGACGATCTCTGGTCGGCAGGGCTGAGCCGGAGTAACCACATTGTCCCGTAGCAGCTCTGTAAGGTCTCCATCGGGAAATGGCAATGGATCCTCCTCCACAACTTCGACGCGTTGGGTTGAGGCAGAACTCCACTCTGGATCGGGGTCGTCGGGTCGTCTCGCGCCGTCGATATTCCCGATCATCAAATCATACAGCGGCTTCTTCAGGCAAACCGCTTCGACTTCGCCTATGTAGAAAGGGGTGTTGACATGAATCTTCGCAACTGGCGCTCTCACACATTTGCTGTCGGCCATAAGTGTCCATTTTGAATCGCCAGTGAACTGTTCTTTAGCGATTAGGTCTTCTCTGACGATGACCCCACTGCAGCCAGAGTCTCTTAAGACAGTCACTTCATGATTTCCGACGCGTCCCTTTGAAACAGGCATGTTCTGGACGGTCACAGCTGCGCTGGCGACGACGGGGATGGATTTTCTGTTGGCAAGGAGAAGTTGGCCATCAGTCATGCACTCTTGCACGTCCGCAGGAGTAGCTGTGCGCTTGGTCTCACTCGGAAGAATGACGCTCCCGCCGCACACCTGATGGTCAGATCTACTGGTTTGCCGTTGATTGGAGAACCGCCTCTGCCGGTTGCCCGCCGCTGCATTGTCCGTACTGCTCCGCTGTCTGCTACTTTTGTTTTGAGGACAGTTAGCCGCTCTGTGGTCTGTAGCGTTGCAGGTGAAACAGCCCCTTGAATGCCCTTCCCTGGGAGGAGGCGTGGAGTCTGTCTGTCTCTGGCTCGTCTGGTTTCCTGGATCTGGTTCACATGGTTTCCAGTCTTCTGAAAATGTTTCGTCGCGCTGGGTGGCCCCAGGGTTTTCCCATGAGCGACGAGATATCTTTCAGCAGCCTCAGTCACATCTTTAAGCGTCTGCAGCTTTTGTTCTTCTAAGTGGGTCGCTAGGTCCTTGTGACAGGCATTGAGAAATTGTTCCTTCACGATCAGGTCATGGAGACTGTCGTAAGACTTCGTTTCGCCTGATAACTCCACCCACTTGTGTAGATATGACGACAGGCGCTCCACAAACTGCTTTGGCGTCTCGTCTGACTTAGGCCGGCATTCACGGAAGCGTTTACGGTAGCCCTTCTCTGTAAAGTTGTAGCACTGCAACAGGGCCTCTTTCAAGACGTCGTAGTTTTTGGCGTCATCGTTCGACAGTCCTGGTGTAAACTTCGAGCGCTTGCCCCGTAAGAAGTGCACTCAGTCGAATTGCCCAGTCTTGAGGTTGCCAGTTAGAGCTTTCAGCGAACCTTTCGAATCTCGCCAGATAACTGTCAATCTGGTCCTTCCCGTCGACGAAAGCTGGCAATTTTGGAGCCGTGTTGTCACTGATAACTTGTGGCGCATGCTGCTGTTGCTGGATGCGCGCCAACTCTAGTTGGAACTGCCGATCAGCTTCTCTTTCCTCACGCCTGCGCTCATCTTCTCTTTCTTTACGCTGCTCTTCTCTTTCTTGCCGCTGCTGTTCAATTTCCAGACGCTTCAATTCTAATTCTCTTTCTTCACGGCGACGCTGCTCTTCTAATTCTCGTTCTTCACGGCGACGCTGCTCTTCTACTTCTAGACGCTTCTGTTCTAGTTCTATTTCTTTTTCTAGACGCTTCTCTTCCAATTCTCTTTCTCGTATTCTCTCCTGAGACTTGACGTACTCCGTCAGCTGCTTGCATTTTAGATTCAGTTCAACCCCTTTCTGCCAGAAGTCAGCCATCTTGATGCTTCTGGAAAGTTCTTTTCTAGAAGGTTCTTTTCTGGAAGGTTCTTCTTCTAGAAAGTTCTTGACTGTAGAGTTCTTCTTTTTTTTTCTGGAAAGTTCTTGACTGTGCTGTACCTTTCTAGACTGTTCTAGAACAGCACGCTTTCTGCAGTAGCGCTGATGCTTGTCACTAGTCGCCTTCGCTGACGCAGGCCCCGCTGTCCTCGTCGTATGCGACGCTGCACCACGCTGGTGTTGATGTACACGCTCCTGTGCTGAAGTAGACGCGACGTCCGTTCGCCGCTCTCTGTAACACTGGCGATGTAGCTCCGAGACTGTCCCTCGACGTAGTCCTGCGGCAGCCACGTAGTCCTGACCTGTTGTTCGCTCACGAAGCAACTCTTCAGCGACTACACGCCCTTGCAGTCAACCCGAACCTATCGGATGTAGTCCCAGTATGTTGGCCCCTCTCGACGCAACTCGTTGGCGGCTACCCTCGATGACTGCCTCTCGTAACGTTGACTCGCTTGTTGTAGCAGTTGAACCCTTGGCTATGGCGTGAATCCCGGCTTGGCCCCCAAAATGTTACACTCCGTTTGATGTTGGTGTTTTCTATCAGTATCTGATTCAGCCCCGATGCTTGAATTCCTGATAGTTGTGTAACTCAGATTCGTTTATTCACACAGCCCGTCCAAACAGCATACAAGTCACAAAGTCGACGTATGAAGTTTTCCACTTTTATTCAGCACACATCAACAACTGCATACAATTCTCAATTCAACTCAACAACTTTCACAGCAACTCTCCAGCTTCACTATCAACAACTTTACTATCTCTACAGCAACTCGGCACACGATTAAATAACCTCTCTCTCTTCCGGAAGAATTTCGAACAATGTAGAAATGACGCACTGCCACCAATCGAATAAAAGATCGTCATCACTGACTTACGTCAATACATATTTTATCTACTCCCGGGAACATTCACGACCTTCGATATCCATCCGGAAATTTCTATCAAGAGTAAACACACAGATCCAGAATATTCTACATCAATATCGACCAACAAATATCATCAACGTTATACAAAACCTCTCCAAACAACAATGCAAACTCAAATCAAAGGTAAATAAACTCCATTATTGAATACTTTGCAAAACGAAACGATTAGATCTATCGTGCGCGCTTTCGACATACTTTCGTACGCGTTTCAACGTAACATAAATTTACTAAAAAAACATTCTAATACTTTGGGCCTATTTGAGAATTGAGTAGCCTAAATCAGGCATATTTTTAAAATAAATGAACAGTTATAATATTACTAGCCGTATTACTAACGTTCTTGCTTATTAGTAGGCCTATAACATATTACTTGATCAGTGTGTGTAGTATTATACTTAGAGAGTTACTCAGTCATAGTGAATAAGTGATGTTTAGGCCTACTAGTAGTGTTTACTTTTGTTCTTTCTCTTCCTCTCAAATGTGCAAATCGTGATCATACTGATGATACTCTCAAATCTACTTTGTCTACACTTTAGTAAAAAAAATGTCTATAAAAATGTGTTGGGCTATAATTAGTATAGTTCAGTAATTAAACTCACATGATACTCAAAATAAAATGTTACACTTTATATTTATAATGCACTCAGCAACCGCACAATACAAGCCCCGAGAAGCTGGATTGATTCGTTCACGTTTAGGCTGTGGAACATTACTGTTGACATCTTCGCTAGTACAGTGGAACCTCTCACAACGACCCCCCCCCCCCCCATCCCCTCTATAACGACTCCCCCGCCACATCGACCCATTTTATTTTAACGATGTATTTCCTTATATTGCTGTCATCAGTATAGCGACTACCTCGCTCTAACGTCTAACGACCGATCGTTGAAGACCATATAGCGACTTTCTCGGCGTGACTGCACGATAAAAACTGTCTACGATCTTGTTCAGCACAGTCAGACAGGTATGTGACACGCCAGCCGATAAAGTAATCTTCTATAAGTTTGACGTCATCCTGTTACATCACATGCCGGCGTCTACTGGTATGGGGTGTTTTCAAGTGATTCACATTACAAGTGCAGCACAGATAGGCTGTGTAGTGACCTTCTTTGACTGACCACACCGGCTACGATCTTACGCCAGCTGTTAACCTTCCGTAATTTTGACATCGTCCTGTGACAAAAGCGGCCAGCCTCTACTCGTATGGGGTGTGGATTTCATGTGATTCACATCACATGTGCGGCACAGACAGATGTCTAGGCCGTGTAGCGAGAAAGAAAAGGAGCAAAAGGGAGAGAGAGAGAGAGAGAGAGAGAGAGAGAGCAAGAGAGAAAGAGAGACAAAGGTTTGACTGCATCTTTCGTACTTTTGACGTCATCTTGTTACATCACATTCTAGATTCTACTCGTTTGGGGTTTGCATTTCACTTCATTCACATCATGAGCGCGGCACTGAGAAGAAGCAAAGAAAGCGTGATGGGATGATGTAGTCTACAAAGAAAAGAAAATTTTTATCTCTGGATGATCGAGTGAATGCTGTAAACAGACACAAAAAAGGAGAGACTGCCATCGCGATCGCAAAGAGTCTTAAAGTTGGAAAAACACAAATTCAAGGAATTATCCGAGACAAAGATGACATTCTTAAAAGGTGGGAAAGTGGTGATAATTCCGATCGTATGCGATTAAAACGGAGGAAGGCAACATACTCGGAAGTAAATGAGAAAGTTTGGGATTGGTTTCTGGATGCTAGAAGAAAGTTCTTTATTGACTTTAATTTGAGATTTCCAATTTTATTTCTATTTTTATTATTAAATGCAATGTGCTGGATTCGGTACACAAACAGTTTTACTGAGTGTATGTGTGGTTTGTTGTAAACAATACACAGTTGAGTTTATTTCTTTAATAACAGAAAAAGATGTAGTGAAAGGTAAACTCTCTACCCCTCTGTAAAGACCCCCCTCTATAAAGACCGATTTTTGTCAACATTTTCAATGTCGTTGTAGAGAGGTTCCACTGTAGCCATATTGAAGCGCAGTACAGTACTCGACGTCACATCCGGAAATAAGCATTTGCCGGCTAATGGCAGGTGTGAAAATCTTTGTAAATTAAGTTTTAATTAAATTAAAAATCGTACGGGTATTTTAACAAAAACAAAATAACTACTGTTTGATTATGTGACTCAAACACGTTTATTTAACCAAATATCGCCGATGTCTCGGGTAGGCCTTTAAATACGTACACTTTTTGTGTGTCATAAATCGAACCTAAATTTGGTTTCTGACCATTTAGAAGGGTGACTTCTCTCCCTTAGAACACATGTACATCTGGCACGGGGTTTCCAGTGCATGACCCAACACTATCAGCACATGTTGGGAAGTTTTTGCTATGGCAGTTTCTCTGCAGCTGGTTTGGGGCCTTCGCCTACACTTTTCTGCGGGTACCCCGGTTTACCCCCCCCCCTCACCTCCATTCCTCCTCCCCTTTCAATAATGGTATTGGATGCACTCAATCTAAAATTTCAAAACTAAAAATTCCTTTTCCTTTCCGTCATCTAATAGCGACTTCCCTGCCTTTTACAACAAATGTTTGAGTGATAGATGTGTGTTTGTGGTGTATGTGATAGTGAATAAAACATGTGCGCGTGTATGTTGGTACAGATCACGGCGCTTTGAGCCTGATTTGTAATTTGGGGAAAGGTGCGTACATAACATCCAGTATTATTATTATTATTATTATTATTATTATCATTATTATGGCCACACACCCCCTGTGACCACCCCCACCCCAACACATGCCCACAAAGCTGATCTGTGAGCAACACAAGGACAAAGAGGAAAGGGACATAACACTTGTGCACCCATACATTTAAAAAAATTAGCAAATTTATTCGATTGCACCCCTCTCATTTTTCCTTTCTCTCGTTTGAACTACACCAAAAACAAAAAAAAATTAATTTAAAAAAATAAAAATTGTAATTTTCTCTTTCCAAATAGCATATTTGTGTAAAAAATGAATTACCTTTTTAAAAATTAATTTATAAGTGTAACCCAGTTATTTCTAATACTGTTCAACTTCAAGCTATAATTTCTTTAGTAAATTTGTACAATCACTAGACAGATTTGCCTGGTGCAGTTTCCCCTTGACAGAGAAGGGGTTCAAGCGATCCAATTTCATTATAATTTTTTTATAAAACTTGGAATTTCGTTTAGGAGAAAAATAATAATTGCTATTTGAAACAACCCAGTTTCTTGAGAATTTGCAGATTATTTTGTTGCACACCGCCTTAAGAATGTTTCCTCACAAACAACTTTTCCCTAACTGAGCTTTTCAAGGGGTCTTTGAGGATGTTGGGAGGACCTTCATTTTTGAAATAAAAGATTGGTTAGTACAGGAAGCTTGAATGGTCTTTGTTACTGCAGCGGTGTGTTGTGACTACCCAGTCTTTATAACCAACGGACATACCTAATATCCACAAGAAAAGACCTACAGAAAACATGTCACAGACATGCAGGCCACATTGGTCATTTGTTTTAGAGCAGACAGACATGCAGGCTACATTGGTCATTGTTTTGTTTCAGAATCCTGGTATTCACGCAGACAGGCAGCTTTACAGGGAAGAGCATCGTCACCATCATGCCCCTTACAGTCGTGGTGGCGATGGCATGCATCAGACTCGTCCGAACAGAGGAAGACGGCGTCCGTGGCCTGTACATGGTCCAGGTGTTCCTCAAAGACCACCCCAGACTTACAACCAAGGTTATCCTGTTGCCTTGGGTCAGGATCAGAGGTCATTTCCAGGCGGTAATTATTACCAGCCCCCTAGCTATGTTCCAAGCCCTCCTACCCAAGTTTATAGATTTCCACATAGGGGTCGTGGTCGGGGATTTGGACGAGGCCGCGGAAAATCGGAGGACAGTTCTCTGCAGAACCAGAGGACCCAGTCCGACTCTGGCTTTGTGGCGAACACACAGAATGACACGTCTACGAGCGTTGGTGGAAGTACGGTCCAGAGGTCCCTGGTGTTCAACGCAGGGGATGAGGATGGTCGTTCAGAACAATCCATGGACAGCCAGCCCTCCACAGACGCACTAGGCACGTCACACGACACTGGCCACAAAAACGATAAATCCGATGATGAAGATGATGAAGATGACGATGAAGACGATGAAGAGTATTTAGATCAGGGTGAATCTGTGGGTTATGAGTTTGCGGAGCGCTACAAAGACATGGGGATGGATGACATGATGTTCAACATGACCTACATGGACCAAGACTGGGACGAAGGGGAGGAGGAGGAGGAGGAGAAGGGAGATCCTGTGATGCTGGATGACGTCATACTGATGCGCATCGGCCTGGAACCCAAAGAGAGCATGTCATCCTCCAAGCTGGCTGAGGTGCTGGGCAAAAGTGAAGATGATGTTTGCTATGTGCTGGGTGAGATTCAAGACTACGTCACGGTCAATGGTAATGTGTGGAGCCTCACCGACAAAGGCAAGACCTACGTGCGAAACAAGCTGGAAGCCAACCCGTCCCTAGAGGAACTGCTAAAGAAGCCTCACCATGAATGGGACCAGTCGTTGTGCGAAGGTCAGGTGTCCCCATTTGCGACAAGGAAAGCGCCTCTCCTGCCATCTCCTCTGAAGGCCAAGAAAGGCCCGTTGTTGCCCAACCCCCATAGTGGCCCTCCTCTGCCACCTGCCGCTCTCATCCAGTCAGACCCTGCTTACACGGCGGCCTCTTTGCCTTCAGCCAGCAGCAACGCTTTGCTACAGTCTTCACCTGGCAGAGGGCGAGGGCGAGGTCTGCTGGCCTTCCTCGACACACCACAAAGTTCACCCAGCAAACTGATCCCCGGCATGCATGACGTCAGAGATGTGGAACTTGGAGCCCCTTCGTCCACACAGTTCAGGCACGAGGACAGCAACAGCAGTCAGGCAGAAGACATCCGCAGCGACATACCATGGCAGCCATTTTCTCCCACCAAAGCCCCGCCGTCCGCCACTATCACATCCTCCAAGCAGATGCAGTCCATGACGCACAGCGGTAGCGTTCCGCTGGATTTGTCCGCGCAGAATTCCTACGTGCACATGGGTATCAACTCAGCTCTTCACCGATACGCTCAGGAAGGACTGACCATCATGCCGGCTAGCAGGTATGTTGAGGTTATCTGTACCTTCTGTCATCTGTTAGAGGGGACGAGACATTAATTTTTAAAGTGTTAGTGCTGCCTGATTTTAAAGTGATCTACTCGTTTAATAGTGGATGCAAAGTATTAATTACACATACTGTACCATGACTCAACAAGTGTAATGTTTTGGCGTTGCTAGGTGATAGTGCCCTTATAGCGGAAGCTGGCAAAAACAAATCAAACATAGAGTTGCTTCCCCTGCACCAAACCGACACGTGCCCCACGTGCCACAATACGCGTCTAAGCGCTCACGGCAAAGGACAGCACACCTCAATTCTTATTTGGCACTTGGTTAGAGTGGTTGTGCCTACTGTAGCTCTCTGTTTGCTGGCTTACTGGGTTCGCCCGGTAGTTCGTTGTTGCTACTGCCGGCGGAGTTGTAAGGTTTTCTCTCTTTTTGTCTAGTTTATTATCCTGTTATCCTATTACCGCAGCGGTTCATCGAGTTCCACCCCGTCGCTGCGTGTCTCTACTTCGTCGACCGTTCCCGCTAGTTAGGTCGGTTTACGGTCCCTTCTTCTGTTGCTGTTAGCGCAGCTCCCGCTAAGATCGGGGTTTCTTCCGTCTCCTCTTCTGCCGTCAATACTACCGCTTTGCTTCGTTGGCTTCGCTGTTTGTCCACTCCTGCGCCCCCTTCTTCGTTGTCTTCTGCCTTTCAGGTCAGTAGAAGTGGTGGTGGAGAGGTGGGGAGTGGTGGTAGTGAGGTGAGGGGTGGCTCCTTGGTCTTGCCAGAAGTGACCTTGAGGCCGTTTCTGGTCAAGGTTACGGCCAGAAACATATAAGTGGTCGCCCTAGTTTAGGACCACATAATATTTTCCAGCAGGGACGCTCCGGCACGGCCGGGCCAGCTACTTGCTGAAGCCGTTCCCTTCTGTTTCCTACGGGATTCAGACCGGGTCGGGACTTCTGGCTCATATAAGTGGTCGCCCTAGTTTAGGACCACATTAATGTCCGGCGGGGACGCCCCGGCACGGCCGGATAAGCTCCCTGCCGAAGCCTTCCCTTCTGTTTCCTGCGGGATTCAGACCGGGTCGGGCCTTCGGGCTAATGTCAAGCTTGGGACATATAAAGCACTGCACGCAGTGTTACGTCCAGTTGCGACAGGGGGTGTGGCTTCCGGTTCGCCGGTTTGTCCCTCACCTCCCTCTTCCAGCCCCCATTACACTCCACTTCCGCTGGCGGTCGTGGGGCGGGGCCGTCGAGCTTGAGACATATAAAGCACTGTTCGCAGTGTTACGTCCGGCTGCGACAGGGGGTGTGGCTTCCGGTTCGCCGGTTTGTCCCTCACCTCC
This sequence comes from Oncomelania hupensis, assembly GCA_036898135.1. Taxonomy (NCBI): domain Eukaryota; kingdom Metazoa; phylum Mollusca; class Gastropoda; order Littorinimorpha; family Pomatiopsidae; genus Oncomelania; species Oncomelania hupensis. Next base: position 7,807,906 of record CM072517.1, read on the forward strand.
CCATTCCAGCCCCCATTGCACGCCACTTCTGCTTGCGGTCGTGGGGCGGGGCCTCGGTTTCCGGTACGGGGGTACGGGTCACTCGTTACCTTCTCCCGTTCCCGGTTTGGCTTCTCCCTCCCACCCACCTTTGTTTTCCACTTCCGCTTGCGGTCGTGGGGTGGGGGGTCTGGGTTCCGGTTCGGGGGGTACGGTACACCCGTTACCTTTCCCTGTGTCCGGTTTGGCACCTCCCTCCCATCCTCCTTTGTATCCACTTCCGTTTGCGGTAGTGGGGCGGGGGCTCTGGTTTCCGGATCGAGGGGTTACGGTTCACCCGTGGCCTCTTCAGTTTCCGGTTTGGGTCAGGCATTCCCTGTTCACCCTTCGGTCTCTGCCACTTCCGGGTTCGGTTGTGGATACTGGCGTCCGGTTCTGATGGTACGGTTTTTTTTCGTTTCCTACTTCCGGATCACATGCAAACGTCTTTTGCCTGTGTGTGCGCCGACTTCTGGTTGGGGTGGGCATACTTGGTTCCTCCTACCCTAGTTCCCGTTTTCACGGGTACGGGGGTGTTGTTATCTCAGGCCCTTTCACCTGATGCTTTTTAAAGAGGCCGTTCAGCGCACTGCGGCTTTGTCCTCAAGTGGTGGAGGAGGTTTCGGTGCCCCTACCACCACTCCATTCCTTCCTAGGCGGGACTCTTGCTTCTGCCCAGTCTGTTGAGGCTTGCCTTGTATTCAGGGCGTCTCCTAGTGTTAACGTTTTTTTGTGGAATGGGCATCTTCTACGGCTAGAGGACTTATGGAGGGCGAGGCCTCTTCCTCTTCGTTTGAGGAGGTGCCTCGGTTCCCTAGAGCTTCCTCTGTGGGCTCTTTTCGAGTTCGTCCTCATTGCCCAGTGTTTCCGGGGAGTTCCTCTCTCGGTCAGAGGTCTGGCACCGATAGAGGGCTCTATTGTTAGGTCCCTTGAGTATACTTCTCTCGCTGACGCGCTGCCTGCTACGTTTCGTTCTGGGTTGCGTATCACGGGCTTTTGCCTTTGTCAACCTGCTCCTTGTGCATCGTGACGCTTTCTTCAGTCAGCGTCCCTTTTGCCTCCGCTCTTTTTGGGTCCTTACGTTCGCACGGCTGTTCGTTAGGAGTCGGAGCGGTACCAGTCGGATGGTTTCGCCTTCTGGGCTCGGGCCATACCTTCGGCCCCGCTTTTCTTTCCTGACAGGGGTCGAGTTCGCTCGGTCCGTAGTCGCTCTTCTCGGGGTGTGCGGGGTGGTATTCACTCTTCCCGTGGCAGGGTTGCGGTGAGCTGTCGGCGTCTACGCAGTGGCGCGTTCTCCACCAGGCCTGTCCCTGCCTGTTCACCCCTCGGTGTTCTACCCCTCCGGGCGAGTGGCTCGGCCCCCTCTTCGTCGCTCCCCGCCTTTGTTCCGCCTTCTGTCTCCTCCTGAGCCTCAGGCGATTCTCGATGCGGAGGTCTTAGCCCTTCTCCAGAAGGGCGCTATAGAGGAGGTCCTTTGCCCTCACTCCCCGGGGTTTTACGGCCGCCTCTTCGTTGTCCCGCAGGCTTCCGCCGGTTGGCGCCCGGTGCTCGATCTTTCCTCGTTGAACAAGTTTCTTCGCCGCATTCGTTTCCGCATGGAAACTCCTGCTGCGGTGCGTATGTCTCTGCGCCCAGGGGATTGGGCTACCGCTATCGATCTTTCTGACGCCTATTTCCATGGGTCTCTTCATCCTCTTCACAGGCGTTGGATGCGTTTCTTCTGGGGAGATCGGGTTTTTCAAAGCCCTTCCCTTTGGCTTGTCTCTCAGTCCTTGGGTTTTCACAAGGATTGTCAAAGACCTCGCTGCCGTAGTCCGCGGACTCGGGGTGCGGTTCTCTGCTTATCTTGATGGCTGGTTGGTCAAGGCTAGTTCTCACGATCTCTGTCCTGTGCACACCAGGCTCGTTCTCCTTTGGGCACGGCGCTTGGGGTTCTCTGTGAACCCTCTCAAGTCCGAGTTGTCTCCATCTCCGGTTTTCAACTACCTGGGGATGTCGTTCGACACTCGCGATTGGTCGGTCCGCCCTTTAGCTCGTCGGGTGCAGAAGCTTCAGTCCCTTCTGCTACTTTTGGAGAGTCAGGATTTCGTTTCAGCCAGTATTCTGGCCTCTCTTTTGGGGTCGTTTGAGTCTATGGTTCCTCTGGTTCCCCTCGCGGGAGTTCGCAAGCGGCCGATTCAACGTTGGCTTTCTTCCCGTTGGAGTCAGTCCAGCTATTCCTGGGACGCTCTTTTTCCGGTCACGGCGGACCTTCGCGCTTCTCTGCTTCCTTGGCGGAATGTGGAGTGGCTTTCTTCGGGGGTGCCTATCTCCCCTCCGCTTCCGGTGGCCGAAATCTTCACGGATGCGTCTTTGGTCGGTTGGGGTGCGCATACTGGCAGCCTTTCAGCCCACGGTTTTTGGTCTCAGGACCAGCTGTCTTGGCATATCAGTCGCCTGGAGATGGAAGCCGTTTGCCTGGCTCTTCATCGTTTTCTTCATCGTTTTCTTCCCTCCCTGCCTCGGGGCCTCTTGCTCGTTCGCTCCGACAGTACCACTGTGGTTTCTCTCATCAACCACTTCGGGGGTACCCTTTCCCCTGCTCTCTCCACGATGGTGGAGGGCCTCCTTTTGTGGTTAGCTGATTTCGGTTGTACGCTTGTGGCCAAGCATGTCAGCGGCTCTGTCAATGTCTTGGCCGATCTTCTGAGTCGCCCTCATTGTGTGGTCCACACGGAATGGACGCTGTCCCACTCTGTTCTTCAACCAGTTTGGGCGGAGTGGTTTAAACCTCTGATTGATCTTTTTGCCACTCGTTACTCTTCCAGGCTACCCCTGTTTGTGTCGCCGGTCACAGATTGCCTGGCTTGGGCGGTGGACGCGTTGTCCATTTCTTGGGAGGGGTTGGAGGCTTATGCCTTCCCGCCATTACCCCTCCTTCCGCGGGTTCTCAGGAAAGCTGAAGAGGAGTCCCCTTCTCTCATTCTCGAGGCTCCCTTTTGGCCAGCTCAGCCCTGGTTCCCCGATCTCCTTCGTCTTTCCCAGGGGCGGTGCATTCCTCTCGCTCTCGGAGCGCGATCGCTTCTGCAGCCTCGATCTGGGATTCCACACGGCAATCCAAGCGTTCTCCGTCTTCACGCTTGGCTGTTGTCCGGCCTTCTTTAGGGGCTTTCTGGGCTTCAGGAGACCTCGGCCAGTTCCAGCTTGCTTCCTGTTTCTGTCCTGCCATACTCGAGAGGATGGCTTCTTGGAGTCGGTTCTGTGGTCATGGCCCTACAGTCCCGGTCCTCTTCTCCAGCCTGTTCACGGTAAGTTTGTTTCAGATAAAGTTGCTTCCCTCCGTCCTTTTCGTGCTAATCTGCACTTGTTGAGTCATGGTACAGTATGTGTAATTAATATTAAAATTTTATCTCTAAATTTATTATTAATAAGCATACTTACCAGGACTCAATTTAATATCCCTCCCACCTCCCCGCAGTTCCAAATAAGAAATGAGGTGTGCTGTCCTTTGCCGTGAGCGCTTAGACGCGTATTGTGGCACGTGGGGCACGTGTCGGTTTGGTGCAGGGGAAGCAACTCTATGTTTGATTTGTTTTTGCCAGCTTCCGCTATAAGGGCACTATCACCTAGCAACGCCAAAACATTGCACTTGTTGAGTCATGGTAAGTATGCTTATTAATAATAAATTTAGATATAAAATTTTAATTTTCATTTCAAGGGACACGATTCTCCCTTGTTCACATGCGTACAATTCATTATTTGTATCACATTGTATTGTATTGTATTTGTGATGTAGATTTGGACAAGTGCTACTAGAGTGACATATGATCCATGTTTAATCTTTAGCATGCTACCGTCGATATATATAGCCAAGTCCTCTCTCTCCTCTTTAACTGCCAGCGATATAACTTGACATCGGATAACTGCTATGAACTCTCCCTTTGCAACCATGGTTATGCACATGTGTCCTCACTACTTCACTTCCTGTTTGAAAATAGTTGCCAAATCTTTTAAGTGTACGTATCGGAGTTTGGGGCTTGCTTTTTGCCGAGAAATTATGAAGAATTCTGATAAATTTGCGATTGGATTTTGCAAAATGGCAGACGAGGATGTTATCCTTAAAATCATTATTGCTTCAGACTCTGAAGAAGAGATTTTAGGCTTTTATGAATACGAAATTGGGGTGAGGGGATGATGCACCAGCTAATGTGGAGTTAAATAATGTTGAAGTGAGTGATGTGTTTTTTGTTTCTTGCTATGATGAAGAGTGACCATGATTGTCTACAAGATTTTGTTCCTCATCATGTTATTTTTTCCCCACAAAATATATTTGACATTAGGCAAATATGATCATTGGAAATGATACATGAAACATTCATTCACCCACACACAAAGTTTCATGGGCAATAGGGCACCAAGTTAAGCGAGTCATGCTAAAACTATACATCATTAGGTACGGGCTACAATTAGAGGGAGGTAATGCTGTTTTCCACAACAATCAGGGAAAGGTCTATTATTGAATTGTGCCTCTCTTACACTATTTGTAGCTTTTTATGTGGGAATGGGATGTGCACATTTGAGGTGGGAGCTGGTGAGGGAGAGTAAAGGGGGTGGGGGTGTGGAAGAGTGTTTTTAAAAAAAATTAATCGGTAAGTAGCAAAGATAATTCTATCAAAGTTGGCTATTGCATTGGTTAGTCCATTCTCATTTTTTTATGGACCCACACTTTCAAGTCTTTACTGCAGTTCTTGTTTTTACAATATTTTTTGTTTGTAACTCATACAAATCGGCCAGCATAGAACGCTAAAAGGGGATGCAATTCATGCCAGTATACAATGAGCTAAAGGGTTACTTGTAGAGAAGATGTGTTTGTGTTGTTTTCTGTTGAAAATGAGAAAGCAGGACTGCTATGCAAGAAAATGTAACGTAAAATTAGACGTTGTGTTGTATTTGATGTCATTATGTTGTAGAGATGTGTACAGAAGCCAAAGTTTTAACAGGCGTTATGTTCAGGGTTGCTTTTTGCAGTTCAAGCAGCGGTGTTCTGCCATTCCACACTCCGGCCCCTGTAGAACTCATTGCACGGCAGATGGGCAAGACGAACTTAACCACAGACCGTAAGTTGACAAAACCGTGTGAAGGAAAACTTGTTTGCTTTTGGGGAATGGGGAGAGGAAGGGGGGGGGGAGGTTTGAGAAGAGGAAAAGGTTGGAAGATGCTGGGTACTCCATTTTTTATTTCCAGTCTTGATAACATAATATCTGAAAATACTTTGCAGTAATAGGGGGAATTGGATTAAACCAAACGTCTGTCGGTCGGTCAATCTGTCCTTCCGCTCGTCGGTTGGTTTGTTGCATGCCATATGTGAAGCACTGCTGAAGAGATTTTGACCTAACTTCATAGGAACATGACCTAAGTTAATGGTTAATCATGTTTTGTGCAATGCTCCCATTTAAAAAAAAACGGCTGGACCAATTCTGATGAGATTTGGAAATAGGGTACCTCAACTGATGGACAGTCATTTAGTAAGCTACATTCAGTTTGTAATTTGTTTGTACAGACCTTATTATTTGCCTTATCCTAAGACTAACAAAAGCAAACTTGATTATTTGTACTACACAGATACCTTTAACTGCTACTAAACACAGTTTGCCACTCCAATTTGCACTTCCTCAAAGGTCAAGGTCACTGTGCGTGACTTGGCTGCACCGACTTTTGACTGGCATGCATAGCAATGTGAGTCTATGTACTTGACCCCCACCCCCACCTCCCCTTTCATTTGCCCCCCTTTTTTCCGTCCCCCCCCCCCCTCCCACTCCCCCCCCTAAAAAAATGTTCTCAAGATTTTTGCAAATCTGTGCAAGACAAGTCCTAGGTAGTCCAAAAATGACATCTAAAAAGAAATTCTGTCCATCTGTCTGTCCGCCATCTATCTGTGCAAAACTTGCAAGTTTGGACATTTTGTATATATATGTACTCACCCCTCCAACCCCTCCCCCCAAAAAAAACATTTCCTGATTTTTTCAAATCTGTGAAAAATGAGTCCCAAATAGTTTTTTTTTTAAAATCCGTCTTTCTGTCCATTGTCTGTCTGTGCACAACTTGCAAGTGGAGTAATCTCAGATTTGTTTCAACTAACATGACCGACCTTGGTAAGGTGGCCTTTATACCCTTGAGACCTCATAAATGATCAGTGAATGAATGACTTCACTTCAAGGTCACAGAGGCAACAAATGTTATTAGAAAAAAACAATTTTTTCAAAAAAGTTCACTTCTTTTCTAGGTTATTAATATGGAATTTATGATTCTTTGATGCATGATAGATATCAGTGAAACACCATACTATGCAAATTTGGTCAACCTCACTCCAAAGTCCTGGAGCTGTAAAAAGTCAAATTTGGTCAATTACCATCCATGTTCAAGGTCAATGGAGCTGTCCAAAGTTGGTTAGTACCTATGTTAATTGATCAGACATGGGTCAAGGCCATCCCAACGTCACCGTTTGTGTGTGTGTGTGTGTGCATAATACAACTTGCTGTACTTCATTTTTATAGAATGTGAGTGTATTTGGAGCTGAAGGGTAAGGTCAAGAGCATAGAAAGATCAAAGTTGTTATTACTTAGTATTTTAATGCCACCGTTTTATTTTATTTGTGGGGGGAGAGGGAAACTCATTTTCATGTTAAATATTACGAGTTCAATAAGGAGCATGTGAGTCATATGGTCTATATATTTTAATTGCAGATATTTCAGGCCTCCCATTCCATTTGTTTCATTAGGATAAATCTGAATCACAACACTACCAAGAAATTTAACACATTTGAAACTTCTTGCTTTCAGTATATGTGTACGAGTGTCTTGATATACATTTGGTTGGCTTGCCATCTTGTTTCAAGTGGTTAAATTTATTACGGTGGCTTGTCCCCACTCTTCTAACTGTCTTCACTTTTATGTGGAGTTAGTTTGTTTTAACCAATTTATTATTTACTTATGTTTATTTTGTTTTAGTTATTTACTTATTTATTTACATTTTGCTGATGTTGATGGTGATTATAATGTTATCATTATGATTATTATTATTACCACTACCACTACTACTTCTATTACTACTACTATTGTTCCATTGATTTATTATTACTACTACTACTGTTGACTATTTATTTATATGTTATGTAATGGTTGTTATAGAGCGCTTTTCCAGGCCAAGGGCTCCTCAAGGCTGTGGCCAATATTCAAGTTACGATGCGCCCACTTGAAGGCCTATAAGGCGCATTGTCTGACGCCCAGACAACTTATCTATATCTTGGGCAACCGTGGATTGGGAGAAGGGACCTTTTGCTTACTGGGTGTATTTATGTAGCCGGCACTCCCCTACCTAGGACTTGAGCGTCAGGATCTTTTAATCCTTTGCCACTTGCAAGGCCCGTTGAGGCCTGCAAGCTCATTGCCGTTGTTTCCTCGCAAGGCCCGTTCAGTCCTGTGAACTAGTCTACTGTCTAGAAATGGTCAATCTCAATGCATCACTTTTAAATTTATCCCCCCAAAAACTTTTGTTTCCGGTTTACTTTTTTTACTAGATCTACATGGTGGAATAGGTGATAGTCTTTTCATGGTGACTTTTTTTTTAAACCAGAAAGTTTTGGGCCAAATTTTCAATGTCGCAAAGATAGAGGAGGAAGATATTCGATTATCGGTGAAAGCGACGATGACAATGACTTTATGGGCTTTACAATAGAAGAAATAAAAGAAAGGTGTCTGATGTTGACTTGGATTTAGCCGCAACCCCAAATTGCCTTGATTTGGACGATCAGCAGAACTCGCAGAACTGACCAACAGATGATGTGTCGGTCAGTTCTGAGAGGTCAGTAGAGAGTGGTTCAGATCAGGAGTTGCCAATTGTTGCTGTTCCCAGCAAAAGAAAGAAGAAAAGACAAACAAAGAAGACAGGTAGACCTACTGATAGTCAAAAGAAACAGAAAGTAGAAACACACTGTACAGTGTTAGCAACTTTGGTGTCTTCTTTACCCATTGACGACTTAGTCATTGTTTATAGTAACTAAGTCAACGTCAATGAGTAAAGAAGTCATTGTTTATAGTAACTAAGTCAACGTCAATGGGTAAAGAAGTCATTGTTTATAGTAACTAAAGTCAACGTCAATGAGTAAAGAAGACACTAAAGTTGCTAACACTGTATAGTTTGTTTCTATTTTCTGTTTCCTTTGACTGTCAGTAGGCCTACCTGTGTTCTTTGTTTGTCTTTTCTTCTAAATGAAGAAGACAAGGCTACTGATAGTCAAAAGAAACGTGACCTAGTTTCTTCAGTGACATTTTTATTACACTGTTTTTCCGCGTTTTGTTTCTTCCATTTTGGTAATTTTTTTTCCTTTAAGATCAGCATCCATTGTGCTTTTAATAACAGCTTGTTTTGTGAAGTCTGTGCTGAACAATTGCCCTTAAAATAGGACTTCTAATCTGGACATAATTATGTGAAAACATGAAACTGTTATCTTTGTATTTTTTGTGTACATTTTCTGTACCAACCTCACACATTTCAAACAGAACGTGTGACAATTCAACATCTGATGGTATTTTTCATCACATTAGGATAGGTGTAAATCCTCATTTTGTATTTTGTTTTTTTTGCTTAAATGCGGCATCAACATTTCGCAGAGGTCTTTCCCCTGCTCTGAGAACTAAATAAGGGGATGGCCCGGGTGACATTGGGTTATAAAGTCAGTGCGATGTAGTGCATTTGTGCACAGATTAGACCTGGTTTATACTCAGTTTAAACTCCCATCTGAAGGACTACTACTGCTGCTATTGCTGCTGCTGTTCTACTATTATACCTTTTTTTTTTTCCTGCTGTTTGATGTGCTAGTGATGGGCATGTCACATGACAACAGCAGCATGTACAACATGGGCATGTCACATGACAACAGCAGCATGTACAACATGGATACATCGCTCAGCATGCATCGCTCGCAGAGTTTGCCCACCCTGGGAGAGAGTTCGGCGTCCACGCTGCAGATCACCTCAGAGAGCTTTGCTGCGCTCAACAAGAATCCTATCAGCGCCCTGATGGAGTATGCCCAGTCCCGCCGCATGCAAGCCATCATCGAGGTCGTCAGCCAGCGGGGACCCTCCCATCGGCCTGTGTAAGTGGATCTGCTGTTGGGCTGCCTTGCACCCTGATAATAATAATAATACAGTACATTTGTATCGCGTGGTACCTCGCAAACGGTAAGGAGAGCGAGCTCACCGCGCTTGACAACACACGTGCAATCACACACACACTCACACCCACACACACACACAGAACACGTATACACTTATCAAATGGTTAAATAATTACAGTAAAACATGCAAAACAACAGATAATATGAATACCAAGAACCGAGCCGGTGCCGCCACCATCCATGAACAGATGACGTGACTTGGTAAAAGATTACATATGGGGATGGAAGGGAGGGGGAGTGAAAATTATTGAGTTTGCATGTTAAAAAGGAGGGTCTTTAATTGGCGCTTGAAGGAGCATGTCGGAGTTGCATCGGTAGTGAGTTCCAGGCAGTTGCAGCAGAGAAAGATTGTTCACCATAGGTCTTTGAGTGAACACGGGGGATAGAAAGCAGTCTTGTATCAGAAGAAGAGCGTAGTTGTCTTGCAGGAGAGTAGACAGAGAGAAGGTCAGTAAAGTATGAGGGGGCAGAACCAGTGAAGAATTTGAAAACAATAGTTGAGACCTTGTACAAGATTCTGGGAGATGACACGCTGTAACTTAAGAAACAGCACATAATTAGCCTTTCTCCTGGGTTGGTCACACCAGCTCAATTCCTATGTGAGCAGCACTGTTCAGTGACTCCGCGTTTTGCATGCTGCAGGCTATTTATAGCTTGCCGGCACCCCCTTCCAGAGAAAGGAAGCATCAGCGAAGCTTTTTATAGCTAGCCTGGCTGACCAGCCCTCAAAATCTGAAAAGCTTCAGTAGAGCCGCTGTGTTGACTGGTGCTGGCTGGTCGCTTACCATGTGCTGAGTCATGGGTGTATGTGGCCTTGCCGGAAGATTTTTAACTGGCATGTGTGCAGGAATGTGAATCTATGTACTCGTTTCCCCCTCATCCCCCTCCCCTCCACCTCCCCTACACTTTGCAAATCTGTGCAAAATGAGTCCTAAATAGTCTAAAAATTATGAGTTTTTGTTTTGTCTGCTGTAAGTTCTTGATATTGAACTTATGTTTGATTTATGAAAAGATATCAATGAGACACATAGTTATCAAGGAGACACACATACCATGTGAATTTGGTAAAACTTGCTCCAATGTCAAGGTCACTGGAGCAGTCCAGAATTGGTTCACTTTGAAATGGTGTTGACCAAAAGCTATAAGAGATACAGAGTCCAAACTTGTTGCATGTAGATATAATAAAATGATCTTTCATACATTTTGACATTTTTGCATTGATCTTGAAGGTCAAGGTTATTTTTTTAAGCCTTACAAAACGGTGATCACCTTACAGTGGAATGACTTTTATAGTTGATACAAGGTGTAGGGCTATTTGATCATTCATGAGCATCAGAGGTTACATGAAGGTCAAAGTCCTTCCTAGGTCATGGTTTTGGGGTATAATACAACTTTTGCTGTTGTGTTTGATGGTACAAACTATGGACAACGTGGGCATTTGAGAGAACCCTAGCGCTGACTAGTCCATAACCGGGGTAGGCAGGTCTGGTGTTTCATTTTGCTGCCCTGTGTTGTAGGTTTGTGATGGCAGCCAAGGTGGGCCATCGTCAGTTCCCGGGCGTGACCTGCCACAACAAGAAAGACGGGAGAAAAGAAGCTGCTGACGTGGCGCTGCGCACTCTCATTGCTGAGGGGCAGTACTCCGCCCTCACACCCGCCCCTTCTGTAAGTATTGTCTGCCCCTGTTGGAGCTTACAAGCAAGTTTTTGTATATTATAATATTACGGCAGACAGAGAATACAAAACCCCAAACAAGGGGTTTGAGTCTGCCATCCCTTTATAAAAATAATATCATCATCATCATCATCATCATTTATTTTCTAAGGTGCAGTGACAAGAAGTTTGTGCCAAGCACAAAGGTTTGGTAGTCTGGCCAAAAGAAAATGGAATTGGAGTTACTGATGGTACCTTGGACATTATCCAGACAGTTTATTCCACTGAACTATGCCTATTTTTCCATGTCTAATATTGATACCCTGTCTATTTATACCCTTTTGCCCACACAGGTGACCATAGCCCAGGAAGACATGACCCACTTTGACAAGATCGCGGCCTTGACCCACCAGACATTCAACACGCTGATTGCCGCTATCCCAGAGAACCTTGCAGGTCGAAAGGTCATCGCAGGACTGGTGATGAAGCGCAGCGAAGATGACGTTGGCTTGGTCATCAGCATTGGCACCGGTACTGAGTTTATTGGCTGTTACCTACAGGGAGTCCTTCTCACCTCCCACATACATAAAGCAGCTCTATTTGTAATCATAACTTGGTTTCCCTGAATAACAATCAGGCTCAAACGAGTCAAAGCGCTGTGATCTATACCAATACACATGCTCACATGCTGCAACACCATCTTGCATACACAACACAAATTAAAAGGCAACCTATTTCAAGATTATTTATGTGATGATGTGGTATATGATTTTGGATTTTCTTTTGTTCTTTTAATAGTTTTATGGAGTTTAAAAAAAAAAAATCTTAACAGGCTTAATGTCCTTTAACTGCGATATATTTATCAACTGTTGTGTGTGTGTCTCATGGCCAAATGTATTCCCTGTGCATTGTTTGTCCCTTGGCAATAACATATCTGTCTAAAACTGAAGTGTTTATCGATACTGATATTGACGTTATCCCCCTGTGAAGGCAATCGCTGCATCACTGGTGATAAGCTGAGCTTGGAAGGGAACACCGTCAACGACTCTCATGCGGAGATCATCACAAGACGAGGCTTCATGAGGTAGGAATATACATTTGTGATGAATAGAATACAAACAACCTTGTTCTTCTTTGTACCCGCAACAAAGCGTCTATGGCTGGAAATGGTGCAGTTAGCCTAGTTTAGCCATCCTGATTAGTAGTAGTATTGTCTTTAGTTATAATATAATAACAATATTAATATTGGATGCTGTTTGTGCTTTATTGCCAACTCAGACACCGAGCACGGCGATCAGTAACCAACATACAAGCTCACATGTTACAGACACTCCTACATACACAACAAACACACATTGATCAATCAAACACTTGGTGTAATGGCCAGTCACTAGTAGAAGACAGAAAGGGAATCCAATTTTTTATTTGTGAAATGTTAAGATTGACTGCATCTAATACCATTATTGAAGGGATGGAGGAAACTGGTGTACCCAGAGAAAACACTGGGTGACCTCAATAGCCTCGTAACTAGGTCACATTTTGCTAATTACAGATGAGTTCAAACGCAGTTCTCATGCATTCATACTAAACTATAAGATATTCTGTTACCGTCATTTTTGTTTACTTATTTCTCTTCTTCTGTTCAATTCTATTTCTTACTTTATTTGTCTAATTATTATTATTTTTTTTTTTTTGTTTGTTTGTTTATTTCTTTTCATTTTGTACCAATTTCTTACTTTATCTAATTATTTCACTTTTTAAAATGTATCTATTAGTTTTGTACCTATTTCTTTATTTATCTAATTATTTATTCTTTTTTAAATGTATTTATTTCTTTTCTTTTTGTACATATTTCTTAATTTATTTATCTAATTATTTATGTTTTCTTAATTGATCTATTTCTGTTAGTTTTGTACCTATTCCTTAATTTATTTATCTGCGTGTTTGGTTCTTTTCCTGCCTATTTTTACAATTGTATTTACCTATTTCTGAGTGTGTGTATGGCTCACTTACTGTAATAATCTACCTGCTTTTAAAAAAAACCCACTATTTATCTACCTTTATTGGAACATAACCCCACCACACTACATAGTGACTGTTATATGGGGCATTCTTTATGTATCTGTCTCTTTGCGTTACATGTTATGTGTTGGTGTGTGAAGGTTTCTGTACCAGCAGCTGGAGCAGTATCAGCCAGGCAGGCCCCACGAGCTGTTCCAGGCCGGCCGCAGCGGCAAACTGAGAATGAAGAACGGCATCACCTTCCATCTGTACATCTCCACCGCCCCTTGCGGAGACGGGGCGCTATTCTCTCCCAGGTAACAAACCTGAAATACCGCCATGCGCAGTGCCTCAGTCAGCGTCTAAAGACGATGGTCAGACTGTGATAGCATTATCTTCTCCCTCCTCCCCCTGAACAAATGGGGCTCAGTACATTGCATTAGGATCAAACTTTCATAGGATTATTTCCCCCACCCACACCCGCATCCCACCCTATCCCCTGTCCAAATGTTGCTCAGGTTTGGTCAACTTTTGCTGCAGTGAAGTCCCTTTGCCCCCTCCCCCCCCCCACCCTTCCCTCTCTCTCTCTCTCTCTCTCTCTCTCTCTCTCTCTCTCTCTCTCTCTCTCTCTCTCTCTCTCTCTTCCAATTGTGCGGTTTATGAAGGCTTCATCATCATTGTCATTGCCATCATCATTCTCCTGTCATATGTCTTCATTGCTGACCACGCCCAGTAAGAGAGGCCTGTGGCTAGATTCGTTTATTTGTGAATAAATTGAGAAAACTCACTTGTGTGCGTCGGCTGTAGAGAAAGAGAAAATTGATACAGCGCAAGAGAGACAATCAAAGTACAGAAATGACCCCCCCCCCCCCCCAAAAAAAAAAAAAAATATATTGATAGCAAATGAAAGTGGGAAATTCTTTCCTCTTCCTCTTTATCCCCACCCACCCAACGAGTGTTGTGGCCAAGTGGTCTCAGGAATAACTAACTTGCCTTGTTCACAGGATAGAAACCAATGGCGCCTGACAGTTGTGGGATCAATCCCGCCTCTTTGCGTTACGTTTCTCCCAATATTATTTACTTTCCACTTGGCCAGTGTCTCTGTGGTTTTCTCCGGTTACTCCGGTTTGTTCCCCTGCAGAATTTGGATGCTCTACAGGCTGCAACTACGCCTTCCCCAAGGGAGGCAACCCAGAATTTCCCGATAAAAAAAAAAAGGAAAATTAAGTGTCAAAATCAAAACAATACAAATAAATAAAAAAATAAAAATAAAACACCCCTGCACACAGAAAGTCCCTTTAAAAGAGAAAAGATTATCTGAATAAATTAATTTGCTTGATTTATTTGATAGGGATCACCCCACCTGCTCATTCCTATCACGTAAGCATTATTTTGTTAATGAATGCATTTTAATTCTTTTGCTTGACAGGGATATGGAGTCCAATTCAGGGAAATTGGAGGACCTTGATCGGCAAGAGCATCGTCCCACTTTTAGCAGCAATGTGCAAGGCCTGCTGCGTACCAAGATGGAAGGGGGTGAGCAGTTGATTGCTCCTGTTGTTCTTTCCTTGTGTGTGCAAAACTTTTTGATTTCTTCTTGAGGTGAGCAAGCATGATCTAGCAGGCAGACAAATGGACAAAGAATATAGTTGCCTGTCTGTTGTTGCCTGAGCAGCGATTGTGAGCTGTTTGAACGGACCAAGGCTTTCTGCTCCATCGTCGGTAACGCTATTTTGTATTTCGTGAACCCAATTTTTTACATTTATTTACTCATTCTTATAGAGCGCTTTTCCAGTTTAAGAGCTGCTCAAGGTGCTGGCTGATACAGTCTCCAGCTCCAGCCACCCAAAGCACCCAGTTGGTGACTTGGGGGTGTGTTCTGATGCCCAGAGTTCAATCCTGGATGATGGAGAAGAAGGGGCCTAGTGTTTGCTGGCTGTATTTCTTTAGCCAGCACTCGCCCATCTAGGGCATGGGCGTCAGGATTTTAAAGTCCGTGGAATGGAATGCGTGTGTGCATAGAGGAGACCTCGGTTTATACTCTCATCCAAAGGGAGTAGTCCTGGTCGATAGGCATGGGGGAAGGAAGGGGCCTAGTGCTTGTAGGGTGTATTTATGTACCGAGGCCTCATCTGTATAGGACATGGGCGTCAGGATCTGTACAGCCTGTGCCATGACAGGGGGGTGTATGCTCTCTCCCTGAAAAATGATGATGTTGTTTTTTGAAGTTGAATGGCCTTGACCTTGACAGGAGAAGGTACCATCCCCGTGGAGACGAAGGATGTGACGGTGCAGACATGGGACGGCGTGGTGCGAGGGGAGAGGCTGAGGACTATGTCCTGCACTGACAAGATCTGCCGCTGGAACGTCCTGGGCCTGCAAGGGGCACTACTGTCCCACTTCCTGGAGCCCATCTACTTGGACTCCCTCACCTTGGGTCAGTTTAATTCCTTAGGGATTGTTGGTAGCATGGGTGCGGGCAATATTGCAGTTGCCTTCTCAAAGAGTAGTGACCATTGCGTGTATAAATTGTATGTACTTGCTACACAAATGGATGTAACTAATGGTGAAGGTGGACACAGTGTTCTGTGTACAAGGATGCCAAGCCAAAACAACAGGCTTGGCACATGGTATTGTTATGTCATTGATTGTAAGTTTGCCCTGTCGCAACGACATGTGAACGATGAAACGTAACTAAATTCCCAAAGAGGGAAGAACTGATGATGACGATTATTTTTAGCATCAGCTACAGGGACGTTTTATTGTTTCTGTGGTGGTGGATTGTTTTGGAGAAGGAAAGTGAAGCCAGCGCATGAATGAGTGAATCACTTGTTTTATTGCAACAGCACAGCGAAGTCACGTTTTGAGAAGTTACGTTGCATGACATAGCAACATGTTTGCCTGTACAAGCAAAATGGAGATGTGGACGTGTGAACAGATTGTAAAGGAAGAAGAATTACAGTTGATCAAGCAGTTAAGAAACAGACATGCGATCTCTTGCAGGCTTCCTGTACGACCATGGCCATTTGTCCAGGGCTGTCTGCTGCCGGCTGAACCGAGAGGAACCGCCCTTGCAGCAGTCCTTGCCAGAAGGGTTCACGTTGAACCACCCCTGGTTGGGTCGCGTGACGGCCTGCCAACCGCTGCGGGAGACGCAGAAGACCAAAGCCTTTAGCATCAACTGGACCATTGGTGACGACAAGCCTGAAGTGCTGGATGGCACACTAGGACACTGTTACACTGCGTGAGTTCACATTCCCCATCTTTACTGTTGCCTTTTTGTAGTGCTGGATGGCACACTAGGACACTGTTACACTGCGTGAGTTCACATTCCCCATCTTTACTGTTGCCTTTTTGTAGTGCTGGATGGCACACTAGGACACTGTTACACTGCGTGAGTTCACCTTCCCCATCTTTACTGTTGCCTTTTTGTAGTGCTGGATGGCACACTAGGACACTGTTACACTGCGTGAGTTCACATTCCCCATCTTTACTGTTGCCTTTTTGTAGTGCTGGATGGCACACTAGGACACTGTTACACTGCGTGAGGTCACCTTCCCCATCTTTACTGTTGCCTTTTTGTAGTGCGCTTTTCCAGAAGACAAATAAACCAAACCACAATGAATGAAAATGAGGCTACCAGGATGGTTAGAATTCTATTTGTTGTGCCTACATAATGGGTAATAAGGTGTTTACCGGCCATTAGCAGTTGTTCATGGGTTTTCTACTGTAGACAAATATTGGCCGCTAGTGGGTGTTCTGAGGTTTCAAGGGGTTCATTTTGGGAGTGGGTGCAGTGGTATATGCAACAGCAAAATCAGGATGGTTAAACGATAACATTGCAGCTTGTACAGGTAGTGGTTCAAACCCCTGGCCTGGAGTACAACAAAAAAAAAATACAACTAAACAAACAAAAAAAAAGGACCTTGAGACACTGTGGGCTTATTGAATGTATTGGATGTCAAGAGATGACATTGCGGCCTGTTCAGGCAGTGGCCGTGAATTAAAATAACGAAAAGGAAATTTTTAAAAAAATACACACACAAAATCCCACGACCATGCATCCATACTCTTTCAAATGAGAATATAAACCCAGATCTAGTCTGTGCATGAACACATTCCATTTAACAGATTTTAAAGATCCTGACACTCATGTCCTAGATGGATGAGCAGCGTCTACACAAATAGTAAATCACTAGGTCCCACCACCCCCATCTCCCTTTGCCAGTCAAATCTCCCTCACCATGGGACATTCCCAAAACACATTCTAGTTTCAGCAGTATTGCAAATAACTGGGCAATACTTGTACCGTTTTAAAAGGTCGTTTAATTTTCTACGCAAACAGGCTATTTAGATTTATTTTTTTTTAAATTGACATTTTTTGCCCTTTTTTTAATATTGATTTGCATATTTATTTTTTTTATTTTGACATTGTAGAGATACATGTAAACCACAAAGAGAAAGGGAAATAATTGCATCGTCTTTGCTGTATTGTTGATGAATGGGTGCACAGTATTGCGTCCCTTTCTTCTATGTCTCTGTTTTGCTCATGGATCAGCTTTGTGCGGGCATGTGGGGGGAGGGGAGTATTGCTGGAGAGAGGATGAGGGGGAGGAGAGTGAGGAGGGGGGAGGGGCTTCCAGCTAGTGGAAGTGGATATCATAGCTCACTTGTCAATGTTGATCAATTAATGTTCTGAGCTTTCCTACTGCCGCATATTTATTTTGCTGACTGTTTAACGGTACCAAGAAAAATTGTCACAATGATGATGATCAGATAGCATGTCATTGGCATATATATCGTCACACTAATGAAAAAGGAGACTGGTGGTGGTAAGCGGTCTAGGGGTTAACTAAACTGTCCCGTGTATTGCGTGGTACCATAATGGATCCATCTGCTGACAGGGTGGAGAAGCAGCTGTTCTCACGGCTGGCCAAGCGCAGCCTGTACGACAGCTTCAAGAAGGTCGCTGCCCAGCTGGGTCGCCATGACCTGACCTCCGCCCAGACGTACCGGCACAGCAAGATGGCCGCTCGCGACTTCCAGGCTGCCAAGGCAGCCATGATGAATAAATTCCAGCAGCTGGGGTGTGGCTGGGTGAAGAAGCCGGTGGAGGAGGAGATGTTTTCTTAGGGAGGAATCCCAACTTTCAGGCCACTCTCTGCTGGCGCACACAGCCGCTGTCTTGGCCTTGGAGGGTGGTGGGGGTGGGCACTGAGGGTCCAGGGGCTGGGGGTGAGGGGTGAGCGTAGCATAAGTCTTGCCAGAAAGGGTAGTTGGCTTCCAAGTGTGAAGGGAGAAAGGTGGACTGGCCAGAAAGTAGAGGGTGGTTGCAGTGTAAGTGTCCTGACTAATGGCGATAGCGATGAGAGTGCGGGTGTGAATGGGAGGGCCGAGCACAGTGCAAGTCTTGTGAGGCATTCTGACAGGGAGACAAACGTGCTGAGCGAAAGTTTTAGGGGTGGACTCCGCTGCAAAGATGTTGCTAGGGACGTACGTGACAAGTATAAAGTGTGTTGTAAATGTAATGTAAATCTTGTGCGGAATTGCCGTAAGGGTGAAAGGGTATGGAGAGTGTTGAGCCAGATGCTGAGACTGACTAACACCCTTTGCTGTTTCGTATTGTTAATATTGCAGGGGGTTACAACGGCATGGGGTGATGGCACTAACAGCGGGGGATACTGCAAGCATAATTTGATTTTTATTTTCCAGAGGGCCGAAAGTGTAAATTGTATTAAAAGTTGCGTTGTGGGTAAAAAGTTGCATTGTGGGTAGGGTTAGGCTAATGATAGAGAGCTTAGGTAAAATATGGTAGGTTGTAATTGTAGGGTTTACAGTGGAAATGTTATTATTCAAAGGCTGAGTGGATGAAACAGGTTGAGGGAGAGTCTAGAAATGATGCTGGGGTAAAAGGGATCAGTTGCTTTATGGGTAACTCTTAGAGGGGAGATATCAACACGTTAAAGATTGTAGTCATGTACGAGGAAATGTGTTGAAGGGAAAGGAGTTGATTTGAGGTGTGAAAGGAAAGGCAGATGATGTATGCAAGGGGAACCATTGTCAAAGTGAAATGCGTACGTGGTGTTAAGATGCCAATGGTTTGTGCAGAAAGGGGGGAGAATAGGTCTTCGGGGCATTGCCTGCTAGGTTTCAGCGAAAGATATAAGGAGAACAATTGTTTGTGAAAATGGAGTGTGTAAGTTGCTGTAAAAAGTGGAAGGTTTGTGGTGCATAGTGTGCTGTATGTAGGAGCTTAGCGTAGATATGCAGGGACAGGGGATGTAAGGGACATTGTGCAGCCAAGCAGTGGCTGTGTGTGGCGATAGGACGGCTGATGGCAAGGATTCCGACCAAAGAAAAACCCATCTCTCAACACACAATTCAGCGTGGAGAACACTTGATCAGATCATTGCTACATGCGCTTGAGCTAGACGTTTCCCCATTATCCCATCGGATGTGGGACAGGTCGTCGTTGGTGTGGATGTTTGGGACAGGATGTAGTTGGCGTGGATTGGGTGGACTTTCAAGTTATCCAATTTTGATGTGGATCACATTCAAGTGACAACGTCACCATCCAAAATTTCAGAAATCTATTTTGTAGCACTTGACAGTCTGTGCAGATTTTGAATTGCGGTCCTTTTTAAAAATTTAGATAGAACATCGTCTAAATGTTTGGTACATTCAGTTTTCTAAGTCTGTTTTACAGTGCAAGATTTGGAATGATGACTTATTTAGATAAAACATCAAATACATGTTGGGATCGGTTGTTTTTAACAGCCTGTATTTTGAGAAATTTTGATTGTATAAATATGACGTTTGTTTTGATGATTTTACCAAGATCAAATGTAGATAAAAACGTTGTGGTCTGTACATTGTTCACATCTTTTTGCAATTTTAGAATAGTCTTAGATCAGTGGTAAGATATGACAAACTTAAAATGACACAATTTGGACTGCACAGGCGAAGATGCCATTTAGATTGTAAAAAAGCTGGTATCTGTAGCAGTCTCAAGGTTAATGTTGCGAGATGAACCTTGAGAAATGTTGATTATACAGGGTCTTGCATAACAACAAATGTTCAGATGTAAACTTTGCTTTCAAGTTCTTCCATTTAATTATATTGATGCTTTTTTAAAATCTTATTTCTTGTGTCTAGCAAAAGTTTTAAATGGTTTGATTTCTTTTGTTTTCTGACTCACGCTCTGAAGCAAAAATTTAAATGGTTTAGGCAAGATGTTTAAAGATGAAAGGATTATTATTTCAGTTTGTTTTTTTTTTTCTTCCAGACAATTTGGCATAACGTTATTCTTTTATATTTAAAAAAAAATTAATATAGGAGGACCAGAAGAGTTGGTTGAGATCTAGGGCGTATGGAATAAAAATGAAAAGCAGATAATTATGAAAGTTACGTTTAAATTAAGATCAATCTTTATTGCTTTGATGATTGAGGAACTAGGCGATACCATGCTAAACAGACCCGTCTGTTCAATGTTTCACAGACAGGACCATTTATAGAGAAACGACGGCCTGAGCCTACTACTACTACTATTACTACTACTAATATTACAACAATTTATATAGCGCGCGTACTGTATCTCACAACTCGCTAGTACTGACTTGAAATAACGAAATGTAGCCTTCTACAAAACAATGCAAAGATTATCGAGTTTTGAGTGGAGAATGGGCTTGAAAAGAGGAAAGATAGGACAGGCTACTGCAGTACCAAACACTTCAATCATAAAATGATGCCAATAAAAAAAAGTAATAAATGCGAGCTTTTTTTTTTTTCCAATATGAAAACATCTTTGTTTGACTTTTCCCCACCCTTTGAAACGCCCCTTCTTCCAAGGCCCCTTTTTGCAAGGCCCCTTTTTGTAAGGCCCCTTCTTCCAAGGCCCCCTTCTTCCAAGGCCCCTTCTTCCAAGGCCCCTTCTTCCAAGGCCCCCTTCTTCCAAGGCCCACTTCTTCCAAGGCCCCTTCTTCCAAGGCCCCTTCTTCCAAGGCCCCTTCTTGCCCTACCCATCCACACCTATCCCTTCATGTTGGTTTCAAGCTGCACAGTTCATTTATTCAGAAAGCAAAGTTTATCAACTGATGATGTTTGACTGGAGCATCCATAATGTTTGTGAACGGTTGTCCTGTACCGTGTAGTGATAGCGCGAGGTGACTGAAAGCCCACCCAATGTCGTCAAAGCATCAGACTATAGTTTTGAACATCTGTGGAGCGCAACAAACGCACCGGTGCACCTGTGATAGTCCTGGCCTGTGATTCTGCGCTGTAAAAGACGACAGATGAAGCCTGTGACTGACAAGCCCTCCCGTCGTAAAAAGCATCTGACAAGCGATAATCCACGTTGGAGCCTAGCAGGCTTTGCAGCTGACCTGACGCAGGTACTGTTTTGGCGTTGGAGGGTTTGTATGACCTTGGTGCTGATTAAGCGGGTGCCAAGGTCGTATAGTAGCATGGTAGTGGTGGTGATGACCCACCATTTGTTGTTGTTGTTGTGACATTTTGTGTCTGTTCCTTTCTCTGTCCATCAGAAACGTGAACAACAATGGCCAAGTAAAAAGAAAAAAAAACACACAACGAAGACAAAAAGACAGCATCTGGCTGAATAATTTGATTTTCCACATAGTATGCGTCTGTTGGTGTGGTCAGACTTGCACAGCTAGGGTTTGTAAGCATCAAGCGATCTAGTGTGGCTGTTAGCGCGTGGTCAGTTCACAGGGTTGTACAGTGAGCATCTAGTCCTGTAGTAGGCATCGGTTGGTGCAGTCAGATCAACCTGTTGTTGAGCATTTAATATGCAGCAGTTAGTCTGGGGAGACGGTGGAGTTGCACAGCTAGCTAGATGCCGGTTTTCTGCTCTTAGTCCCACCTTTGACCTTTGTTGTTTGGGTTTTTTGTGTGTGTGTCTTTTTGTCAGCTTCTATGACGAGAAAGACTCCCTTAACTGTAACCATTATCAACTACCCTACACTGTGTAAAATGTCCTAAGTCAGATTCAGATCTGTGTGAACTTGTTGGCAGGAAAATATATTTGAAATTCAATTCAGTTCAATTGTGAGTTGTATTAGTGCGTGTGAAGACCGGCTCAGTGGTTCCAACAAACTCTCAATGTCAATCACAATGTATCATAACACTCAGGCTGCTGAGAACATCGGTATATAAAGTAGCGTCCTCCGCATTAATTAAAAAAAAATCTGGAATTTAATCACACACAATCCACAGTGGTTTAGTAAGCAACAAAAGTTGTGATGACCAGTTCAGTTGTCTTTAGTTGTTAAAGCTGCATTGTAAGCATCGTGTTTTCCACATGATGGAAGTTGTCTGAGCGATCGAATTAATATTTTTGTGTACGGGGTTCGATAAATTAGAGTACAGCCTCAGCGTCCCCTGCATGGGATGTCTTTATTGTAAAGTTACTGGCTGGTGGAGAGCCTTCAGTTTTGCCACTAGGGTTGTTTCAGCGGATCTTTTATGCGGGTCAGGGGTTGTCCGGTCCTGATTTGGGTGGGAAGAGTCCGCTGGACCTAAAGCAGTAATGATGTAATGTAATGTAATGAATATTTGTGTGTGTAAAGGAAGGAGAAAGGAAGAAGGCTGATGGGGGGAAGGGGGGGGAGGGAAGGGGTAAATTTGGAGTGGGGAAAAAAATGAACAGATAAGGGTAGCACTTTCACAGTGAGTTTTATATTGACAGAGTCAAAACCAGTGTTAATTAATAATACACCTAGTCAAAACCAGTGTTAATAATAGACCTAGTCAAAACCAGTGTTAATTAATAATAGACCGACGGATACAACATGATTTGACCTGAAAACCCACAATCTCTGAAAAAATCTGCGGACAAGCTGCGTCTGTATTTTAGGGGCAGGGGTAAAGGTTTAGGTAAAAAGGTTGGGGATAATAGCCCGAGTTATATGGTATACCATTGTTGTGCTAGCTATAGTTCCACTGATCATCTTTGGGGTAAGGGGGACAGTTGAGGCTTTAGGTGTTTCGGGGGTGTAGACTGGTTAGGTAAAGTACTTCTGCGGACTTCATGCTTGCAAATTGCTGCGCTGTGTGCACTGAAAATACCACAGAGGAAGAATAGCGGTAAAGTTCACTTCAAGTAAGATGTCTCTGGACAAGAGATGGCGGCTGCTTTGGATGAGTGTTCTATGCATTCATTTGATAGGTATATGTAGCACTTTTCCTGTTCAAAGAGGCAGCTCAAATCCCTGAGACTAACTGTCCCAAAGACGCCAACTTGATGCGCATTGAGGTGTAGCACTCCACAACTAGCAGTACCGTTGTGATTATGGAGGAGACAGCAGAGTTATTCACAGAAAGACGCTGTATGGGGAAATAACAAAGTTATTTAGACAGAGACGCTGTGTGAGGAAATAACAAAATTATTCAGACAAAGATTCTGGGTGGAGATAACGAAGTTACTCACAGAAAGAGATGCTGTGCTTCTAGTGCCAACTCTGTTGTTCCTGTTGTGATGGCCAGAGAAAAACCAATTTTGTACTGGCATGCATGCAGGCGTGCAGTGCAATGCCAGTTCAAATATGTTGTTTGCGGTGTACCTTAGTGGTGCTGTAGGAGGCAGATAAGCTTGAAGCCACAAGTTATCTGCCCCTATAGCACTGATACTCTCCCTTTGTTATCTAAACTGAAGCCACTATTGGTGTACTTTGACGTGGCATGTAATCTGAATGTTATTAAAATGACATAATAATATTAATAATAATAAATTAATTAATAATAAAAAGTGTATTTATGTAGCGCCTTTTCCTAAGTCAATCAGTTCTTTCATTTATTTGAATGTTGTTTTGCTGAAGGCAGCAAGGCCTGCCTGTACACTTTTTGACTGTTCAGATCAGATGAAGCTATGTTGATGCCAACAGGGAAAATATTGCTGAACAGTTGATCCTTTACAAGATCAGCATATACACACTCACACTGTTTTATTTCAACCTCTTTCAACCAATTAAAAAAAATTGTGTAAATATGAGTTATCTGCCAAGTTTGGCAATAATTTGAAAAGGTCGGTTGAAATAAAACTTCTGTATAAGCATTGTGAACCTGTTTTTTTTTTTTTGTGGTCTCTTCTGTGTTAGTGTTATTTAGATTAATGTAAATCAAATGCATTGAATCATGTTATACCAGTGCTACTTTATGTCATGTCATGTTGAATCGTGCTATACCAGTGTACATTTCTATCATGTTGAATCGCGCTATACTAAGCTGAATTTCAATCATGTTTATTATTATTGGGTGTGAATGTAAATCATGCCTAGTGATCACTGTCATCTGATCTTTGACATAATATGGGAATCTATTGTTTATCCCCTCTCAAAATAATTGTGTTAATTTTTTTATGGTCGAAATCTGCCAACAAAATCCGAAAGGTCTTCAACGGATTAGAAATTCGGTTTGTTTTTGGGTTGGCCTAAACCACAAATACTCATAAGTTTATGAAAATTCGAGTGTCAGCAGTAGTTCCTAAGAAAGTTAAAAAATAAATACACAAGTGTAATCCTGAAAATGAGCAAACGGGGAGGTTAAACTTCTATACACTGGGAAGATATATCATATATGTATGTTTGCACAGTTTAGTGGCCATGTAAATGACTGGAAATCACTTGTAGTCATTAATCAGGTATTGGAGTGTGTGGTGGTGGTTTATCTTGTACCTTTTCTTTTAACGAAAATGTCGTAACAAGTCATACGATTTTGTTGACATAATCATGTATCATGCGTTTACCATTGACATTTGGAAAATGTGAACATGAATATTTTGTTGACCTAATCATGTATTGATGTTGTGTTTACCATTGACATTTGGAAAATGTGAATGTGAATATTTTGTTGAAATTGTGCCGAATTTGTTCACACAATCATGATGAATTTGTTTTGACATAATCATGTATTAAAGTTGTATTTACCATTGACATTTTTAGTTTGGTTTTAGTTTAGTTTGGACAAAAGTATCGCTTGCAGGCCAGAAATGAATGGTCAGCCGTTGGTGGGATTTGGAAAGCGAGGTGGTTGGCCAGGGTGGGGGGGGGGAGGGGGGTGGCCAAAGGAAGAAGAGAGAAAGAGGGAGAGGGAATGGGTTTGCTGTACATTTCTTAACAGAAAATGTACTACTGGACATGGAGCCAATTTGGACTATTGGGCAAGCTGAAGCATGTCCATGTTCATGGCCTTCCTATGGCCCCACGCTCTCCTTGTGTGCTGTTGTCAATAGTGTAAGAGCTTATTGTATTATGCGTCAGTTGTGTGTGTGTGTTCCCCCATTGGGGTGCCGGGGGTTTCAGTATAAATAGTATCCCCACTTTCTGGAAATTTAGTGCTTTAAATTCCCACTGTCGCTGTCTTTCTCATTTGCTCTTTCTCATTCCTGCTCTGTTCTATCAATCTGCTATACTATCGTCTTCTTCGCTAGACCAGTCTCCTACCTTTTTTCTTGAAAACTCTTCCGGGACAAGACTCCTTATTTGTGTATGAGGTCTGTTGGATCAGCTTGGGAATATTGGACGCTTTCTGCCAGGTAGTCACTAAGGCTTCCTATGATGTTATTATTTAGCAATGTGGGCATTTTATATGTATGTGTTTTGTTGATAATTTATAATGATGTTTGTATTCTATTTTGTTTTTGTAAACAGGGGTTCGATAAGTTGGGGTGAAGCCTCAGCCGTCCCCTGCGTGGGATGTCTTTATTGTAAAGTGACTGGCTGGTGGAGAGCTTTCAGTTTTACCAATAGGGTTGTTTCGGCAGATCTTTTATGCGGATCAGGGGTTGTCCGGTCCTGATTTGGCTCGGAAGAGTCCGCTGGACCTAAAGCAATAATAATGTAATGTAATGTGTGTGTGTGTGTAATCTTGAAAATAGAAGTCCACTGCATTACATTTGTTGATGGTGGCTGCTGGAAATAATGGATTTGCTTTCAAGCATACCTAAGTTGTTTTTGTACTCGGCCCTGTGTATGTGTGCGTGTACAATTTCAAAACTTCACTAATGACGATCTATAGCCATCAACAAACCTGACAAATTGTATTGTAGATCATACAAATAGTTGTTAATAATTGTGAAAGTTTCCACACCGTATGATTATTTCATAAAAATCAGCTATAATTTGAAATGTAAAAAGTGCATGCCTGTGTGTCATGCTCCAAACGAGGCAGGATTCCCAACAAAAAACATAGTTTAGTTGATTGGCTGTTTAGGGCCAGTGCACCAGAAGTGACCACTGCTCATTGGACTATCACGGAGCAGAGTAAAAGTCTGGCTGGGTACCTATCACCCAGTGTGGCTGGGTACCTATCAACCAGTGTGGCTGGGTACCTATCAACCAGTGTGGCTGGGTACCTATCACCCAGTGTAGCTGGGTACCTATCACCCAGTGTAGCTGGGTACCTATCACCCAGTGTAGCTGGGTACCTATCACCCAGTGTGGCTGGGTATCTATCAACCAGTGTGGCTGGGTACCTATCAACCAGTGTGGCTGGGTACCTATCACCCAGTGTGGCTGGGTACCTATCACCCAGTGTGGCTGGGTACCTATCAACCAGTGTGGCTGGGTACCTATCAACCAGTGTGGCTGGGTACCTATCAACCAGTGTGGCTGGGTACCTATCACCCAGTGTGGCTGGGTACCTATCACCCAGTGTGGCTGGGTATCTATCAACCAGTGTGGCTGGGTACCTATCACCCAGTGTGGCTGGGTACCTATCACCCAGTGTGGCTGGGTATCTATCAACCAGTGTGGCTGGGTACCTATCAACCAGTGTGGCTGGGTACCTATCACCCAATGTCATAATCAGCTCTAGAAGGGTGTGGGAGGGATTTCAGGGTGGAGGTGGCGTCATTGATGAACTGTGCCGTGTTCATTACAATGATGTTGAAGTTAATGGTTTGGGTTGTAATAAAGTTACCGAAATGTGTGTGTGTGTGCGTTGTAAGCCAGTCACCAGTACATTAATGGAATAACTGGGTTCTATAATGTGCCACGGAGGTAACAGAGGTAATGACTAATTAGAACAATTTACCACTTGCAGCAGTTCAAGGAGAGGAGATCAGTCCTTGGTTACACAGCCGGCTTACACAGCTGACTTACACAGCTGGCTTACACAGACCAGGGGTTCCTGCTCACTGCACAAATGGTAGAACCAACGGGTACTACCTCAAAACTTGTTAGTGGAGAGAGAGAAGAGAGAGAGAAATTCACAGCAATGCAATGGTACGTCGTTTTGGAAACGAAGTTTGGTGCCCATCAGTCATACGTCTTAACTCAGAATGTGTGTCTTCTCTTTTTTTATATGTTTATTTTCATTTTCAGAAGGGAATCAAGAGATCAATATTGATCTTTTTTTTAAAGTGTAAATAACAAATATATTTTTCTACAGTGTCACCTTTTTTTTTAACTATTTAAAGTCCTAGTTTTTTGTATTTTGATTTTGGAAATAAAAAGTTAACAATATTTCACAGCAGTTGCTTTTTTGTGTGTACATGTACTTGTTCATACAAACCTCCATACACACATATACATAAACATCGCCCTGTGCACAGCTTAAAAATAGCCCACATTTCGAATTGGCCAATATTCCAAACTCACAATGTCAAATAAATTGTTTTAAATATAAAATCTATCAACAAGACTTTATATTAATTAATTCAAACTTTCACTACATCAAACACGTTAATTTGATGATTAAATACAGTAAACAATTGATCAGATATGCAGCCCTAAGTTGCATAATGGGCAAGAAAATTTGAGAGAGAAAATAAATACTGTTAGGTTTTTTTCCCCATATAAATACAATTCCAATAGCATAAGCCACAATGCAAGGTGTTTTGGGAGTCCATGTTCTTAAAATTACTTACAAATAATAATAACAATAATAAATAATAATAATGTTTTTTGTACAGCACTTAGTCCAGATTAAGCTACGTCTGCCCCTGCAGCATAAACATTGGCGTTCATAGGAAATCTTCCAAACGTCATAAACTAAAGGATGAAATACCATCATGCACACACACATTTCTCATTTTCCAAACGAGCAGCACAGAGACCTATAAACATGTTGACTTTGAATCACACTACAAAATGAAGGCACTGATAATGCTGCATGGTCTGGGCTTAGGGTGATGCATTTTTCATCCACCTTTTATAATAATAATAATAATAATAATAATAATACTGGATGCTATATACGCACCTTTCCCCAAATCAATCGGGCTCAAAGCGCGGTGATCTGTACCAACATACACGCTCACCTGTCTCATCCACACACACAACAAATACACATCCATCACTCGAACAGGTGGTGTAAAGGCAGGGAGATCGCTATTGAAAGATGGAAAGAAAACCGAATTTTTAAAAATATTTTTTGAATTTTTATATTGACTGCGTCCAGTACATTATTGAAGAGAGGGAGGAAACTGTAGTGCCCGGAGAAAACCCTCGGTGACCTCAATAGTCTTGTACCTAGGTCACATACGTTCGCCCCTTGCGGGAAACGAACCCGCGACCTTCGGCATAGGAAACCGGCGACTAATCCACTGCGCCACAAGGGCACCCAAAAACTCCCCAGGCATTGCAGTGGAATAGCCCAAGGAAAACAAGTAGTCAATGACTGCATTACTAGAGACCTCTCTGCTATACTAGCAAAGCACTATGATGCTATCAGGGATGACTTTTTAAGCTGCTTACATGCCCATTGGGAGAACTTTCCCCTCAATGTGAATAAACTCTTCTACGATCATGCTTTGTAGTGCTAAAGTTTGAAACCATGACCTCACACTCGCCTTAACAAAATGTCCGTTGTACACAAGCCTAAAATAGGGTTATCCCTGTACATGGTTTCAATTTAACTACAACACCACATTTTGTGGCTACTACTACTGTTGCTGCTACTGCTACTACTACAACTTCTTTTATATAGCGTAAATCTCACAACAACCCTGGGGGCGGTAATTTCCAGGCAGCAGCAAACCATCTCAAGCAATGGCTTATTATATGCTTAATACTTTCATTTAGGGCGCAGAGGTATTGATACCAACACAAACGCATCACAATATATTTTAAATCATCATTATCACCTGAATCAGTATCACTATTATCATAACCACTGATCATTATACACATAATCGTCCATCATTGTTGATCATCTGTCAATTATCAAGGGCCATTCAAATACCCTGCTGCAAACTCTCCTCTGCAGACTGTCGATCCTTATCAGTGGTTGGTCCTTCAACTTGGAACTCTCATCCTCTCTCTCTTCGCAGCTCTCCGAACATAGCCACTTTCAAGTCCAACTTCAAAACTCATCTCTTCCTTAAAAATGTCTGATCTCACCACCGCCGTCACACATAACAACCCTCTCACTCCTTAGCTGCTCTCCTCCTTCCCCTCCCTCTCTCGTCTTTTATAGTTCACTTGTAAATATTCTTTTTCATGTTTGCATTATGTCTTTTCATAATTTATTAGTATCTCATTTTTGTTTCACTTATTATTATTATTATTCAACCCATTTATACAAACAAATCTCAATGACAGTACATCACAGACTACAAGGCAATTGCTCGATTTCATTTCCACTCAAGCGTCTTATAATACGCTGGGGCTAATGTGTGGCTAACATCTGTCCCCCAAAAGTCCAGATTTAGAATCTTTTGCGACGTACGGTGGACCTGCGAACCGACAGAGGTATGACACTCAGAACAAACAAAAAACAACAGGAATAAGAATGAAAAGGCCCTAAGATTACACAGTTCACCGTCACACATCCTTTTGAAATTTAAAGTCAGTGTTGTCCCAAACACATTAAGCCAAACACTGACCCCTTTCAAAAGTCAGTGTTGTCCCAAACTCATTAAGCCAAACACTGACCCCTTTCAAAAGTCCACTGCCATTTAAATGGATACATTCATTGTGAGCGTTGTGGCAGCGTTGTGGCCGCGTTGTCTAAGGCAGGACTAACTTGCCCTTGTCCACAGGCTAAAAACCAATTGCGCCAGACAGGTGTGGGACCAATCCCGCCACTTGGCTTTACATTTCTCCAAATATATATTATCTACTTTTGACTTGGGCAATATCTTGGGGGTTTTCTCTGGGTACTCCGGTTTGCTCCCCCAGCAAAAACTTCACCAACACAAAAAAAAAAAAAAAAAAAAAAAAAAGCACACAAAAAGTAAAAAAAAAAAAAAAAAAAAAAAAGAAGCAACCTAACATTAGGTAGGTTGGGGTTGGGCGCGCCGCAGGTTGCGACTGCGTCTTCCCCAAGGGAGGCAGCCAGAATTTCCCAATAAAAAGGGACAACAAAGTGTCAAAAATCCACACATAAAAAAAAAGAAAAAAAGATATGTATGTGCCTGTCAAAAGCACCAAAGTTGAGTCTAAAAACAGCGTTGCTGCCAAATATTTGTATTGTAGCCGTTAGTTTGGATAACAAAGACAAGACGTTTAACATTCAAAGCTTAGCAATGGGTATAAGCAACCAGAGTGTTACGCCTTGAACTGTGTATCGCCTTGCAGTCCATCAAATACGGTGCAAACTCTCGACACACATTTTGAAAACTAAACGCTATTGTAAACTTTGCCAGTGATACAGCGTAGCTGAGGCACAGTCATGCCCAGTTCAGTGACCTACTAACGCCTACTCCATTAATGCCTGCCAAAACCACAGGCGGTCAGAGCGTACTTCCAGTTTTTCTCTCTTGTTATGAGATGAGATGGGCAGACCAGGTCATGAACTGCCATGTGATGGCAAACCTACATTATTTCTACAGCAGTCTGTGCGGTCTGAACTGGGCATATACATATATATATATAGATATGTCTCAGAGGGCTCCGATTCACAAATGATCAGCAGCAGCACTTGGCAAAAAACTAATGCTGAACACATGGAACGTCATGACTAGCAAAAACCTCCTCTCACCAAGGAGATGTGACGATCTAACAGACGCCTTTGAAAGCTGGTGTCCTAGACGGGCGAGTGCCGGATACATCAATATGTCCACTAGGTCCTGGATGGAGCAGCCCAGCCTTTGTCACACTTTGATTGCTAGGGCAACCCACATCCCTTAAACCAACCTCCCTCCCCCACCCACCCACACCTCCACCCAACCTCTCCCCCCCCCCCTCCCCTAAAAAGAAAAAGCCCACAAGCCCACTACCTCCAATTATGTGCTGTATATTTAATGTTCTCCTTTAGAAAATTGCTAGCCTCAGAGATTTGTTTTAAAAAAAAAAAGGCATAGTGACATTAGAACGTGCTATAACAGGTTGACGTAGTTGGCAGGAAAAATTCCCACCCTGCCTGCAAGCCTTCCCTCCCACCAATCTTCCTGTGTGTCCGTCCGTGTCAGTACATCTATCTCATCACCTGAAAGATAAAAGGAACATCCAGTTAAAATGAAATCAAATATTTATAGGTCACCTCCCCACCCTCCACTCCTCCCTGACCCCCACCCCACCCCCCCCCCCCTACCCCACCCAAAAAAAATAAAAATTAAATAAATAAATAAAATTAAAGCTTATTTTTCAGAACTTTTGGGATTTGTCACTGTTTCAACAGAGAGACAAAGCCATGCCAGAATTCAAGAGGTGTAGCGCATGTCTACACCCTTTTTCCAAACATCTAAATGTACAGTTGTGTAACCCTCTGTAATAAAATCAATCACTGTCTCAGGTAACAAACCTCTCAAATAAAATCAATAGTGGATCGAGTCTCCAGCACTAAACCTGTGTAATAAAATTCATAGTTGAAAAGCAGGCTGTCTAGCACATCCCTCTATGCTAACTCACCAGCGTTGAAGGAGAGATCACAGGACAGCTGGGCTCTATAAGCAAACAGTGCCACAGCACGGCCAAGCGTGTGGTTGGCGTGGGCCATGTGTCCCCTGTAATTGGGACCTGTGGCTGAGAAAGCTGGCAGCACCAGTCCAGCGCCATCACCATGGAAAGCAGCTGGAATGCTGTGTCTTCTGGGATCAGCTGAGGAGACCAATAGGACGAAAATGAAGTTGCTACAAAGTCAGCCATGGTCCAAACAGCTGCCACATCCACTCTCCCTCACAACACATTTACAGAGTAACACATGATATAGAAGTTTTATTACACAGCGAGCTTACCAGTTCTAAGACCAGCTTAAAGCGCCAGTATACATAAGTGTTAGAGTCAATTAGACATTTTATAAGTCTTTGTGCAAGTTTGTTCTTGACCTCAGAAAAATTTTAAAACTCCTCAGTTCTGCTGACAGTTTACAAACTTCGTCTTCTTCTTGGGCATGCAGATATCACATCTTTGCCCCCCCCCCCCTCCCCCCCTTCTTTCCTCCTTCTTCCCTTTCATCACCCCCCTTCCCCCCCCTCCCCCCCCCTCCCTCCAAAAAAAAATGTCAGGAACAAAGAAGAGAAATGAAATATTACTGGAGGATACGACGGTGGTGGTCGTGACACGCTTCGTAACTGTGTGCACTTCTCTGGCCGGCCTTCGGCCGAGGTCAGGCGAAGGCAACTTTCTGCTGCCTGCTGAGGATGTAGCCCTGGTAACTGTTGTCTTGGCAACGGCTGACCTTTGGAAGAAAGACGCTGATGATGACTCCGATTTGGGATCCCCTGAAGTTTTTTTGCTTGAGCTGGAAAAACTCTGAAAGAAAAAAACAAGCCAACGTGATACAATCAGACCCGTGATCAACAGTGTTCTGTTCTTAGACATTGTCCATGCAAGGTCACTGAGCTGCTCAAGGTGCTGGCCACTGAGACTCAACATGCACAACATCAGGATGGCACCCATGTCACTCAAAACGCCAGTACAAACCTCATGTACTATGGACCACAGATGTCCCTGCCACGCTAAAGTACACCATACTCACAGCCCATAGTCAGTGTGTCCGTGCACTGCATCATGCATGGTTGAACAAACCATCATCAACAACTAGTACACCACACCATCATCAGCAAGACACCAAAGAGCATACAGAACTGAGCTATACAAAGAGTACAACATCAAGGCTCATCCGTGGCCAAAGAACTTCTCACAGGTCGTCATTTCTTCTTTAAAGTGGGCAGTGAGCTAAATACTTCAAGAACGTTTCATGCGCGAGCCTCTCTGTACAAGACACAGTGAGTCGAGGAGCTACATTGCACACTCCTCTTTCACAGACTCACAGGCAGAACGAAGCCAGTCTCATCGGTGAAGCGGCTTCTAGCAGTGTCGGCGTGCTTGGCAGCCTCTCGTTTGGCCAGTTTGAGAGCAGCCCTGGCGGCCAGTTCTTGGTGCTCCTTCATGACCTGGTACAAGGCCTCACACTCCTCTGGGGCCTCCACGTCCCCTGCCAGGATCTCAACAGCTCTGATGTCATGCCCGTAAAACCTGCCGCAAGACAAGAAAGGGTGAACAGCTGAACAAATACCAATACAAACGCCTTATGATCTCAACACAGAAATTCCAATGATGTGCCAACATACCACACACAGTGACATTAAAAAAATGGTAAACTGGTGTAACATTAGGTTTCAGAGTTATCTCCTCCTTGGAGATAAGTTTGAACTGGCCAGGACTCAGGCTGAGCTGACTGGAAATTAAGAGTGTTCAACTGTTTGAGCCACTCGAGTTCTTCTGGCAGCTCTGATCTCAAAATAAATCTTTATGCAATAAGTAAAGTTAGCCAATATAGATGTATTGCACTGAACAGACTTTTACAAATCTTTATGCTACGTTTAAAGTTAGCTAATAAAGATGTATTGCACTGAACAGACTTCTTAAAATCTGTATGCTTTGTGTAAAGTTTGCCAATAAAAATGTATTGAACTGAACAGACTTTTTATAATCTTTCTGCTATGTGTAAAGTTAGCCAAGAAAGATGTATTGACCTGAACAGACTTTTTATAATCTTTATGCTATGTGTAAAGTTAACCAATAAAGATGTATTGAACTGAACATACTTGTAAAAATCTTTATGCTATGTGTAAAGTTAACCAATACAAATATATTGAACTGAACAGACTTTTTATAATCTTTATGCTTTGTGTAAAGTTAGCCAATAAAGATGTATTGCACTGAACAGACTTTTAAAAATCTTTATGCTATGTGTAAAGTTAGCCAATATAGAAGTATTGCACTGAACAGACCTTTTAAAATCTGTATGCTACATTTAAAGTTAGCAAATAAAGATGTATTGCACTGAACAGACTTCTTAAAATCTGTATGCTTTGTGTAAAGTTAGCCAATAAAAATGTATTGAACTGAACAGACTTTTTAAAATCTTTATGCTACATGTAAAGTTAGCCAATAAAGATGTATTGAACTGAACAGACTTTTTAAAATCTTTATCATTTATGCTATGTGTAAAGTTAGCCAAGAAAGATGTATTGACCTGAACAGACTTTTTATAATCTTTATGCTATGTGTAAAGTTAGCCAATAAAGATGTATTGATTAACTTCCTACCCCGTCGGCCGCGCTCAGTGGCCACTCAGGTAAATTCAGGTAAATTCAGGTAAAAATTGCACCGAACAGACTTCTTAAAATCTGTATGCTTTGTGTAAAGTTAGCCAATAAAGATGTATTGCACTGAACAGACTTTTTAAAATCTTTATGCTATGTGTAAAGTTAGCCAATATAGAAGTATTGCACTGAACAGACTTTAAAAAATCTTTATGCTATGTGTGAAGTTAGCCAATAAAGATGTATTGAACTGAACAGACTTTAAAATTTATTATCAGACTGTTAGGAAGGTTATACAGACGGCCGGCCCAAAAAGCGACGCTGACACCACCAGTCTCAGTGTCATAGGCCTACACACAACCTTTGCTTGATAGATCTCTAACACTCAGCCAGGGTCAAGGTCGCCTGTTTAGTGGAGACTGGCTGTACTGAAATCATTTTACACAGAACGGTTCAAAGGCCTTTTATCTTGGGAGTGATGGGAAAACGTTCATACTTCCTATTGGCATCTTTACGTTCGATGAGGGCGCTCCCTTCTACGGAAATTCCGGCGAAGATGCCCTTGGTCTTAGAGTAGGTGTAGATGGCAGCAGGGCTGCGCACTGCCACATCCCCCTCCACATTGCGGCCAAGGGGGCCTACTGCGATGGTGAAGTTTCCACCCAAAGTCAGGTTGCCTCCCTTTGAGAAGGCCTCTACTGCAGCTCGTGAGTTGAGGATGATAACAAAATCTGTTACCTATTCAATAAATAGGACAACATCGACTAATGACACAATCATGTACAAAACAATCGCATGTAAGAAAGTAAATGCAGCATTATAAAGTGTGTTGGAGGTCTAGATCAAAATTGTGCAAAAGCTAGTTAAAACGTCTAGTTCCAGCAAAGAGATGATAATTTGTTTACATATTTGTACATTTTCTTGTGGCTAATATTTGCCAATATTTGAAATGAACCTTCAGCTTGGTTGTTTCAACAAAAGCTGTACGCCAGCTGATGACGTTTGTTATGATGAAGACCAAAATTCCAACAGCATACACGTGAGTACATAAGAGGCCCCTACAGTCTGCCTGAACTTTTTGTTGATAGCACACGCTACTGTCAGTTATCTGTTTCTACACTCTACACCACACCTGTACTTTCTTTTTCTCACCAATGTGCCTGCAGAAACACCTATCAAAAAAACAGAATTCCCAATAGTCCCTCTGTACACAGCAAACAGATACACATTCGTTTATTTTTTTCTCCATCTGTGTTATACAGACAAGCAAAAGTTGGGGTATTTTCTCACCTCCATCCCAATTTCAAAACCACCCCCAAGTCCTGCCATGGCAATGGCTGAAGGAGCTGACCACCCTGCACAGCAAGGAAAGCAAAAGTACATTCATTCATTAAACAAGGGAGACAAAAAATGTGTGCAAAACACCAGTAATAAAGGTTCTCACCTAAGAATTGGATTTTATTGCTAACATTTTGGGCAAAATCGTTATTAGATGCTGTCCTCTGTGGAAAGAGGGAATGATGGAAAATACCCATCACCCTTCTCTGCTGCCGATGGTTGGAGTTTGTGGATTTGTACCATAGATGCAGACGGCCAATTGGCTCCTCAGTGTATCAGCGGGGCTTGGAGGAAATCATATGACTGATTTTCCAAAACCCAAGAAGACACCTGAATGACGTCCCCAGGAAAAACCTCTTTCTACATGAAATAACTGATGAAATAGTCAGAGGAAATTACATCGCCTACAAAATGATATTTATAAAAGGGGACTGTACTTTAGGTGTAATTAATTAAGTTCAGTCACCTGTTGTGTTGTGTCCATCATGTTTTTTATAAATTTTTCTTAGATATATACATAGATATCATACAATTTTTTTCTTTAATTCAGCATATGGTTCTATTACATTCTTTGTTCGTATCTTTATTTCCATTTCAAACATCCTGATGATACATCAACAAAATAATACCAAAGTATAAGTTTTTGAAATAGATAGGGTATGGTGTATATGCTGTCCATATAAAACAATTGGGTATGGAAGGGGGGGTGGGGTGGGGAGAGGAAGGAAGGGGAGGTGGAGGGAAGGGGGAGGAGGAAAAGCTGTAGAACAAAATGCAGTGTGCTAAAGAGTAAATAACCAAATAATCAGATAAAACGACACATCTCCAACAAAATTATATAAATCACCCATGAGCTGATTGACCCTGATCGCTGACTGCAGAGTTCTCACCTCAATATTTTACAACAAGAACAATGTTATTAAACAAGACCTTGCTACTGTGCTTTCATCAACAATGTCATTAAACAAGACCTTGCTACTGTGCTTTCATCAACAATGTTATTAAATAAGACCTTGCTACTGTGCTTTCATCAACAATGTTATTAAATAAGACCTTGCTACTGTGCTTTCATCAACAATGTCATTAAACAAGACCTTGCTACTGTGCTTTCATCAACAATGTTATTAAATAAGACCTTGCTACTGTGCTTTCATCAACAATGTCATTAAATAAGACCTTGCTACTGTGCTTTCATCAACAATGTTATTAAACAAGACCTTGCTACTGTGCTTTCATCAACAATGTTATTAAACAAGACCTTGCTACTGTGATTTCATCAACAATGTTATTAAACAAGATCTTGCTACTGTGTTTTCATCAACAATGTTATTAAACAAGACCTTGCTACTGTGCTTTCATCAACAATGTTATTAAACAAAGACCTTGTAACTGTGCTTTCATCAACAATGTTATTAAACAAGACCTTGCTACTGTGCTTTCATCAACAATGTTATTAAACAAGACCTTGCTACTGTGTTTTCATCAACAATGTCACACTTGACGTCCTGTGACAAAACATGTTTCTGTTCTCGTTAAGAGGCAAGAAATATTCTGACAAGGCTGAACCTGACTATTTAGATGGTGTTCCATTCACTCTTCTAAATGGGCAGTAGCTACATGGGCAGTAGCACACAAGGTCTAGCACTGTAGCACGGATACTCAAATGACCTAAGAACTCTATCAAATTAAAATAAATACTTTCTGACAATGGACATGGAAGTGTTGATGCACATTATACACAAGACTTATATTTTGTATAATTTTATTCTTTAACTCGCTGACCCAGCCTAAGGCAGGAGTTTCTAGAAGAAGAAGCTAGAAGAAGAAGAAGAAGAAGAAGAAGAAGCTAGAAGAAGAAGAAGAAGAAGAAGAAGAAGAAGAAGAAGTAGTAGTAGTAGTAGTAGTAGTAGTAGTAGTAGTAGTAGTAGTAGTAGTAGTAGTAGTAGTAGTAGTAGTAGTAGTATAAAACAATATTTGCGATCTAAACATAGCTGTAGTTGCTATTTCGATAATAAACACAACAAAGAAAATTCATGAACTACTAACAGTCAACTTCTACACCAAAGGGTTCTGCACA
Organism: Oncomelania hupensis; assembly: GCA_036898135.1. Taxonomy (NCBI): domain Eukaryota; kingdom Metazoa; phylum Mollusca; class Gastropoda; order Littorinimorpha; family Pomatiopsidae; genus Oncomelania; species Oncomelania hupensis. Next base: position 7,845,655 of record CM072517.1, read on the forward strand.
GCAGGAGCCACACAAAGGCTAGACTAACCAACAAATGGAAGGTAGACAATCACGCCCAAGCATGAACCAGTCGCCTCCTATTCCGCGACTTATGTGAAAAACATGATATCAGAGAGAGATCTCTATTATTATTATTATTATTATTATGTGCAAAGAAATTATATCCGATGGAAGTCTCTATTATTATTATGTAAAAAATATATATATTCTAGGACTATTATTATTAGGTAAAAAAAAAAGATATCCAAGAGAAGTCTCTTTCATTATTATGTGCAAAAAATTATATCGGAGAGAGGTCTCTATTATCATTATGGGAAAGATGATGGCCAAAATAAGTCTCTATTTTTATTATTATTATTATGTGCAAAAAATTATATCTGAGAGAGATCTCTTTTATTATTATGTAAAATATTTATTTATTTATAGAGGTCTATTATTACTATGTAAATGAAATTACATCCGAAAAAAAAGCCTGTTATTATTATGTAATCAACAATTATATCGGGGAGAAGTCTCTATTATTATTATTACTATTATTATTATGTGAAAAATGATAGCTGAAAGAGGTCTATGTTATTATTTATTATGTGAAAAAATTATACCCAGGAATTTGCTATTTAGCGATTATACTACATTGCCTTTGCACCTTTGCTATAGTCCAGGTCATCCTTGACTCTTGCGATGACGATGCCGCTGCCACCCCTAGCTGTGACCAGGAACCCAGCCTTGAACACGGTCAGAATGGCCAGACCCTTGGCCTTGGCTAAGATACCCACTGAAACACAACATGATGATGGGGATAATAATAATAATAAAAATATTATTATTATTATTAATACAATAATATTAATAATAATATTAATAATAATGATAATAATAACAATAATAATAATAATAATGTTTTTAAAAAGTTACAGAATAAAAAATAAATATAATGTGCAAGCACCACTTATGCACTATGCACATGTAATAATAATAATAATAATAATAATAATATAATACATGCGCCTTTCCCCCAAATCAATCAGGCTCCAAGCGTGGTGATCGGTACCAACATACACGCTCACCTGTCTCATCCACCCTCACACACACAACAAATATACATCCATCCCTCAAACAGGTGGTGTAAAGGCAGGGAGATCGCTACTGGAAGACGAAAAGAAAATCAAATTTTTATTTTTGAAATTTTATATTGACTGCGTCCTGTACCATTATTGAAGGGAGGGAGGAAACCGGAGTTCCCGGAGAAAACCCTCGGTGACCTCAATAGTCTCATACCTAAGTCACATATGTTCGACCCTTGCGGGAATCAAACCCGCGACCTTCGGCATAGGAAACTGGCGACTAATCCACTGCACCACCCCTCTTGTATACTCAGTTATTTGAGGTGTGGATGTTTGTGCAGATGTGTGTGTGTTTGTGTGTGTGTGTGTGTTAGAAAGAGGGAGAGAGAGAAAGTGAGAGAGAGAGAGAGAGAGAGAGAGAGCGAGAGAGAGAGAGAGCGAGAGAGAGAGAGAGAGAGAGAGAGATTCATTCACTAACTGTAAAAGCAAATGACTTGTGCTACATTGCCATAGAACAGTCCACACAGTTCAGTTAATCATTCGTTTGCCCGTATTTCATATCCAAGGAAAAAAAAGTGTCCATTATGCCATTGATGCGAATGTTGTACGTGTTTTGGGTGCATGGTGGCGAGTTCATTTTTTCATGGGCCTATTGGTTTCAGTGCTATATCTCAATAAGAAGACGATGCTTGGTATAATAATGCTCTGTCAAAAATCTGAATAAATTGTCAAAATGTGTGAGTATGTGCATGTGAGTGTGTATGCACATGTGTTTGGGTCAAAGTGTGAACAGAACAGAAAATGTATTGCCTTTCCAACCTGTAGGTAAATGACACAATCATATAGGTAATTAATAATTGTTAATATCACACTAGCTGGTTGTTTGTATGGGTGGATATGTGTGTGTGAGTCTTTGTCTGCGTGTGCACATATTTGTGAGGACACAAGTGTGCCCGCCATTTGAATATAATTAGCCACTTATTCCTTTCACTTTTATAGACTTAAAACAGTGCTAAAATTCAAAGCCAGCCAAACACTGACACAGAGAAGATATGGGCTCGAGATCTGGGATTTGAAACTTTTTAGCGTTTTATCTATGGTAGTCTTGGAGCACATCAAACTAACCTCTCACCTGGAATAAGCTTGTCTGGTCCAGTCTTGGCGTTAGGCATGGTGAATTCACGCAGAATTTTGGCTGCCTTTTTGGCCTCTGACTTGAGGCTGTGAGGAATAGGGGTGTTCACCATGGTGAAACTTTATTTCTGCAATCGATATCATTATCACAAAACAAAATACTATATTGACCTTGAAAAAATATAACTATATTTGGTAAGGTGGGAACCAACATCAACTCCCGATTTCCAACATGTACGTTATGTTTTCAATCTTTTTTGTATCACATTCACAGGCTTCGAAGACTCTTCTCTTTATATACACGTAATATTAATAATTATAATAGGGTTGTTGTTGTTGTATCAAATTTTATTCATCAGATTAACATAAGTTGTACTTTAGAGTAGAGAAAGCAGAGAGACGAGAATTCGATGCCTGTGCTTTGTAAAAGTACAAATTTTAAACCTCGCAGTGTTCTGTCGACAGCCTACCATTGACTGTCTCTGTTCTTGTTTTGAAGAAGAGCATACATTTATTGTTTACTTCCTCGTTCAAGCAAGCTGGAGTAGTGTCCCATGACAAAAGGGAGACCACTTACTTTACTTTATTTTTTTTGTTACTTCCCTTTTCTAAAATGCTGTTATTTTTTATTTTTTGGTCTTTGTAATAATTTCATAGATCTGTTCGATTTTGTTACTGTGTACCTATGTCAAATGATCTGAAAGTTAAGAAGCTCAATCCAAGAAAAAAAGACTGCATGAGAAATCCAGAAAAGACAAATTCAAACAACATACAAAAGGTGTCTGAACACAAACTTTTATTTAACAATACCATGCACAAAAATAAAATAATAATAAAATGTAAATAACAAATAAAAAATCAAATACATGACGAATTAATGATCCATTTTGACGCTCATCAAAAGCGGTGCATCAAAGCTCTCAAACAGAACAAACTGTCACAAAACTCAACTTGTACTCTGGCAATCCGGCCCATACATTTTCTGGGTAAAGTCTTTTGAAGACAAGTCAACTGTCAAACGGCCTCACGAAGGCGTCCCTGTCCAATAGTTTCACTCATTCTCACAGGCACACACACTGACACTATATGAATGAAAAGTCTGGTGTATCCACAAATGAATGTCCACACACAGGTTGACAAGGCATGGGCCAGATGCTGGAGACAAACAGTGACAACTATATAAACCAGATGCTCAATGTGTGGTTCATCTGTATCAACATATCTCGAAACTGCTGCGCATCCACTGAACACCTTTGATCTGCCGGCATCCTTCCAACAGGCAAAATGACTGCACATCCATCAAACACTTTCATTCTATCGTCATCCCCCCAGGCAGTTTTAATGGCTAAAACACTGCTGACGTCGTCAAAGAGATGCTGTTGTTGATGCTCAACTGTAGGCCAGGCGGAAATTCCGCTCCTGCTCTTTTCTCTCGTTCTCCATCAGTTTACCCATCTCCTCCACACGGCGATTCAGGTTGCCTGCACACAATGTAGTCAAAACAATAATTAATAATAATGACATTAATAACAATAGTAATAATAATAATAATAATGACATTAATAATAATAATAACAATAATGGTAATAATAATAGTAATAATAATATTATTAATATTAATGACATAAATAATAATAGTAATAATAATAATAATAATAATATAATAATAATAGACACTATACACCTGCTTTCCCACAGTAGAAGTCAATGCATGGATGACCTGTACCAACACCTTTTCCAGGTAGTGGCGCTGGCCGATACAGTATGGAACTAAAGACATCCCACTGTCAGTAAGTTCACATACTTTGCATGTTCTTTCACAAACAACGTTTGCTATTTTGCTTACAAGCTGATGTGAGTATTTTTAAAAAACAACTTTTATATGGGGTCTTAAATGTTTATACTGATGCAAGGTTGCGGAATTGTTTTCATCCCCTGGGCAGGCTTGCGAGGTTTTTTTTTGTTGGCAATACCATCAACAGCGAAATCGCAACAATGCTCATTGTTGCATTTATTATTGCTTTTTTCTCTTTTCTTCCAAAGATAAAATCTGTGGTCCTTTTGTTTTTGCTGTGCTGTGATTGTCTCCCTTGCACTGTGGCCCTTCTTTCTCTCTGCGGCCGATTATCGCGTCTGTTGATTGTTTCCCTTGAACGCTTGCTTTTATTTCCTCTCTAGATGCCACACACAGTGATTATTATGTGTTACGTTTGAGACGTGCACAATAGATTCTATAACAGAGTGTATTTACCTTTGATTTAATTTTGCGTTGTTGTTAGAAGAAGCTTTGTAAAATGTTGATAATTTTCGTTGGTCGATATTATTGGAGAATTTTCTAGAGTTGCTTGTTTACTATCGATCGAAGCATCTAGATAAATCTACTAACAGCCAAGAGATTCTTCTAACCTAAATAAAGTTATATGACGTAAGACAGTGCATAGTTCCGGTGAGGAGTTTTATTCTGACTGGCTGTTATTGCGTCATGCTGGAATGTTTGAACTTTCTCTCGATTATAGAGAGACTATATTAGCGGTGCACTGTGTCATCTTAAAAGAGTGAAAGAATAAAAAATTGAGATTGAGCGATCTTGTATGCAGTTGTTGATCTATGCTGAATAAAGTTGGAAAACTTCATACGATGACTCCTGCCTAGTTGCTGAGTGAACAGGTTGTGTGGATAAACGAATCTGAGTTACACTTATCAAGCATAGAGGCTGAATCAACAAGTGATAAAAATAACAACTGTGTAACAATATGAATTTATTTATAAATCAATAAACAAAAAAAGAGTTAAGTTACCAGTCTGTCTGTCAATCCAGAGCAAAGAGTCCATGTGTGCATTGAGAATCTTGGTGATCTGTTGTACCTGAAAAAAAGCACCACAACGCTATCACCACTCAAGACCTCTAAACCACAGAAATACACAAACACACTCAATACAACATTAAATAAAATAAATAACTTTTTTTTAAAAATACTCAAAACTTTCACATTCTATAGTAAAATTAAAACAAAATAAAAATATTTAATTTTATTTATTTAATCTATGTTATGGCAGAAAACCAATATTCAAAACCCTCACTTTCACCGTACCATTACCTGATTAGTGTGCCAAACCATTTCTAAAACAATATGCAAAATAGTTGTAAAATGTTTTTTTTTTAAATAAATAAATAAATTAACTATCCTGAAATAATGGCCGTTTCTACTCTGAGAGTGTCTTCAGTGGTCATATTCCATAGATGAAACACCATCACTACTGGCACTAACACAACCACCAACCAAAATCACAACTACCACCACTACCAACAATAGCACAACAACACCAAAATTATCATCACCTCCACCACCACCACCACCGAAACTACCACCAGCACCCCAAACAATGTCATAATTATCATCACCAAAAAAGAACATCATCATTTCCCACCACTACCACAACCAACACCACCACAACCGCTAAAATCATCACTACCACCACCATTAACACCAACAACAACACAACCCCGCTGTGAGCAGTCTGACTTACGGGGTCATCAGGATCTGGCTTGGAGTTGGAAGAGTTCAGACGCTCAATGATCTCTTTCAAGTCCGTGCCCATGCGCTTGAGCTGGGCGTCCAGGCTCTCTGCTAACTGGTACCTGCAGAGTGGCACAAATGGTTGTATATCACGTACACAAACAAAATGGAGGTATAACACGTACATAAAATGGTGTATGCCCCATACACAAACAAAATGGGGGTATAATCAAGTACACAAACTCAAAATCAAGTCAGTATAAAGACTTCACGCAGGGAGTAAACACATGAGGTATATCCAGTAAGGGGTAGGACACGAACACAAAACTAACAAAAAACTTTCACACAAGTTGTCATGGCACTGGTGAGGGAACTAAAAGACACATTTCATCAGCAGGTTTCTTGCCTATTGCAAAAATATGACTAACGTAAAAAGTGGTCCTTCAAAACAGCACTGTAACACTCCAGCACAAACACTGCACATTGCACTTCAACTGTACATGATTTAATCTTACAGTAGACTTGCCTCAAGCACAAACACTGAACATTGCACTTCAACTGTTCATGATTTAATTTTACAGTAGGTTTGTGTCAGAGTGTGACAATGCAGTGATCTAAAATCACTTGAATGTGAAGACACTTTGCAAAAAAAAAAAAAAGAATTAAAAGTGAATTTGTTTTTAAATTCTACAACAGAAGGGTGTCCCGAGTACCGTACCACTGTTAAACGTTTCTGAGTACTGTACTGTTATCAAACGTTTCTGTGGTACGAATAGCCTTTTAAAAGTGCTGAATGGGGTGTAATGGTATGGAATACAGTCCGTTTAAAACTTCAAAAATAAAATTCGTTTTCCTTTTCCGTCTTCTAATATTGATTGCACTTACACCACATGTCTGAGAAATGAATGTGTGTTTGGTGTGTACGCAGGAGTATCTGCGACACCTGAGCAGGTATGCTGGTTACAGATCGCCGTGCTTTGAGTCTGATTTGGGATTAAGGTGCATAAAGCATCCAGCGTTATAATTATTGTAAAAACTCATCACAATTTTGATGGGAACATAGGACTCTGTCCTGACACACCCAGAGGTGCCAACCCCCTAATCTTCTTGTCAGTATTTCCGGACCCGTTTGTCAGTATTTTTTTAACACTTGTCAGTATTTTTTTTTCTCGCAAAACCTAGCCTATGACACTATAAAGCAACGACAGGCTTCCCTCTGAAACAGAAGGCTATTTTCAATCCTCTAAAATCACGATAAAAATCAGCTTGTTGAACACCACACTTGTTTTACTCTAAAATCACCATGAAAATCAGCTTGTTGAACACAGCGACGTTCAGTGAGTGCAGGAGTACTATTATGAGACCAGAAACCGGTACAGAAGCACCGCTGGCAAAGATAAACGATCGGCAACTTTTCCTCCGTATTTTTATAAAAGCTACCGTATTTCCGTATTTAATTAACTTCGCCGGAATTAAATACGGTCAATCCGTACTGGTTGGCACCTCTGCACACCAGACCTCAAACATGCAGAATCAATGATAAACAAATCTTCCTGTAGACTGTTGATCTCAGTGCCAGGACTTCCCTACTCTCAGTGCCACATTTACAATTTAAACAGAATTCCAACGGCAAAGCTTCATTACATTAAAAAGCACAGTTATTAGTTCCTTTCAGCGAGAATAAACCACAAACACAATCATTTGAAATAATCATGACTGCCAAATTGTTATCATACAGAAGGAATACCAACTTGTCATAGATGTCCGCAGTACAGAATAATGTGAACATTGTTATTAATGAGGGTGTAAGGGAGGTAACTAGAGACAGAGGATACAAATTGAAGGCCAGACTGAAGCAACTGTTGGAAATAAACAGCAGTGATGGTTTACTGTAGTAGAATGTGATAAGTTTGAGTGGTATACAGCGTGTGTAGGATGTATGTAATTCTATGTTGTTGTGTAATACGAGTAATGTATAAGAATGGCGTCGCCTTTGGGCTACAGTAATTTGTTTTTGTTGTATGGTGTGATTACAGAATCCTGCAGTGTTCCATAAAAACTACCAGTTTTGGGAGCTGCATCCATCTACATATACAAATCCCAAACAATGAAAATGAAATCATTATAGCAACATAAAACTGAAGAGTAATAAATAAATTGTTTGCTACACCCAGTAGAGGTATTTCTCGTAGTGCAAACTTGACGCTGACTGGCTACAAAGATGACCATAGGACACAGCTGGTTTACAACTTGACGCTGACTGGCTACAAAGATGACCATAGGACACAGCTGGTTTACAACTTGACGCTGACTGGCTACAAAGATGACTATAGGACACAACTGGTTTACAACTTGACGCTGACTGGCTACAAAGATGACCATAGGACACAACTGGTTTATAACTTGACGCTGACTGGCTACAAAGATGACTATAGGACACAACTGGTTTATAACTTGACGCTGACTGGCTGCAACGATGACTATAGGACACAACTGGTTTACAACTTGACTACTTACGTGTGCTCTCTCTCCAAATCGGCGTGCTGTTGGTACGATATGGCTGGCATGGATTCCAAGGCAGCTTCCAGCTGACCCAACATCTCCCCTAGCTCTCTCTGCTGACTGTGCACAAAGTCCAGCTCGTGGTCCAGCTTCTGCTGCTCCAGTTTCACGCGCTCCAAGTCCGAGTTCAGCTGCACAATCTGCACAGAAGACAAAAGGGCCATGCAACTGAATAAAGGAGACAAAAAGTGTGCGTAAAACAAAAATCCTTTGATTTAGTTTTTCCTACCCTCATTAGGAGCAGCAATCATTTGTTTTGGATGGATACATGCGCGGTACAAGTGGATATCATCATCCTCATCGTCCATAAGTAGGTGTCTGTCCTATCATCCAAGAATGGTTCATTTGTAGCACTGACCTGTGTGTCCTGTAGTAAGAAATGCCTTTGTTTTCCACCAACAAATACATCCCTACCACTAATACCGTTTGATACATCAACAAATTCACCATCATCACTAATACTGTTTGATAGATCAACAAATTCACCATCACCACCAATAACAAAAGCCTACCCTTTCCCCATTTTCCATGACCAGGCTGCCCCAGACATTGACGTGCACTGAATGGGGAGAAGGGGGGTAGTGCTAGCCGGGTGTGCAGCCATCTAGGACATGAGCTTCAGGATACTTCTGTGCAATGGAATGCGCGCATGCAGAGATCAGACCTCGGTTTATAATCTCCTATGAAAGATGGAGACCTACCTTCTCCCCATTCTCCAAGACTAGTCTGTCCCAGGCGTTGACTTGTGTGGCCTGCAGTAAGAAATTCCTCTCTTGCTCTTGCAGTTCCGCCATCCACTTGTTGGTCTCTTCCTCCAGTTGCTTGTATGTCATCTGTCGGCCCGCTGGCTTGCTGTCCCCTGCCCCTGCTATGCTAGTCAACGTCAGACCACTGAAAATAGCGAAATGCTGCTGCATAGTATCAACAAAAATAAAACTTTTTTCTAATAAACAATTTTTTCTTTTGATTCTACCCCAAAAAATATAAAACTACAAATTTTGTTAAACGCAAAAACACTTAAAAAGAGCACAACTATGGCACAAACATAATAATAATAATAATAATAATAAAATTGGATGCTAAATGCCCCTTATTCCAAAATGGAACTTCTAGAATGGCTATATCACCTATAACCCAAATACATGCTCACGTGTTACAGACGCTCCAACACGACAAACACACATTCATCGCTCCAACATGAGGCGAAAAGGCGGGTTGCATATCACAAGATGGAAAGAAATTAAATGTTATTTAATTTAGATTACATTTATCACATACACATATTCCAAGCTCAATGTCAAGTTCCACATTCATGCAGAACACGTACTGACCTGGCGGTGCTGACAGCCTGCCCTAAGAAACCCAGCGAGGTAGCGGCGGTACTGGCAGGGGCTGTAGTCGTGGCGCCCAGCTTCGACCCTCCTAGGCTCAACCCCAAGCTGGGTGCACTGGTACCGGGAACGGTTGAAGCCGCAGACCCTAACCCCAGCCCCAGGTTGAAGCCGGTGGCGGCGGCAGTGGTGGTGGCGGGGATGGGAGAGGCGAAGGCAAAGGCTGCTTGCTGGGTGGTGGGGGCCGTGGCAGAGGACTGGGCAGTACTGGCAGCCAGGCCTGGGCCAAAGTTAAACCCAGTGCTGGAGGTGGGTGCTGTTCCTCCCAGCCCTGTCAGGCAAACAGGTATAAACGCTCAACTGAAAGACATTTATCTTCTGTATAAACCAGAAGGGCAAAGCCCTTATGACTTACCGCTCCTTATGGAACTTGCAATATTAAACATAAACATGAGTGCCAATAACAAAATACAAATACAAAATGGAGCAGTGGCAATAAAGTGTCAATCTATCATATCTAAATACAACAAGTTTGGACTTTATATCTCTCAAGGTAACTTCAAAGTACCTATACATATTGACTTTGGAAAGCTCCAGTAACACTGACCTTGGAGAGAGGTTGACCAAACGTGCATAGTATGCGTGTCTCATTGATATCTATCATGCATCAAAAATTCCTGTTCAATATCAAAAACTTGGGGAAAAAAGGAAACTGTTGTAAAAAATTATAATTTTTTGACCTACATTTGTTAGTCCTGTGACCTTGAAGTCATTCATTCACTGATCGTTTATGAGGCCTCATGGAAATGCACCATCCTAACAAGATTTGGTTGTGATATTGGACATAGGTTCTGAGATATAAAGCCACTTGCAAGTCCTGCACAAACAAATGGCGGACGCACCGACGGACGGACACAACGTTTTTACAACTGTAATTTTTGGACTCTTTAAGACTTATCTCGCACAGATTTGCAAAAATTTTATCGATTTTTTTTTTTAAAATTATGGGTGAGTACTCACAATGCTACGCATCATGCATGTGATTCAAAAATGAAATAAAAACACAAGAGTTAACCCTCTAACCCCCACAGGAGCCTAAGCCTTATCTGCTTCTATTTCCTAGGTCAAGGCAAGTAACTCCGTCAAAATGCTACACCATGCACATACAAAAATTAATTAAAAATGCACCACCCAAAATTATGTTCCACTTAAACTTATCATTATTAATAAATCAATCACATATTTTTCTTCAAAATGAAATGTTACACATACATTTTTACAATGTGTTGCAACTGGAAAAAAAATCTGAATGTTGACATTGCATACTGCACAACATGCAGCAATACGATCACCGACTCAAATAATAAAGCACAGATTGTTCATCGTTTTTGTTATTCAAATCGGACAGAAAAAGATCGTCAAAGTGAAAGTCAAAATCACTTTCCTCTCCATCATTAACCTGTACCAAATCAGCCTCCTAAAATCCTTCAAATGGGTCATTTTCTTCATCAGATTCTGCAAGAATCTGATGCCATAATTCTCCGCCTCTCAAACTTCAAACTTTAATCAAACTTTGAAAATTCACTGTGTGTGTTCTACACACTCTAAAAATGCCATGAAAACACCGCCGGAAATCACGATCATGTGTGCGAGAATCTCGCACGTTTGCTATAAATAGATTTCCACACGGCAGCCTCTGATCAGACCACGTCATTACCGGCCGCTGCCGGTCGCTCCGCGAGCGTGCACATAGCAAAAATATCGGTCGCTCTAGGTCGCTCCGCGTGTTAAAGGGTTCATTTTACAATCGTATGCATAATTTAAAAAATAAAAAAAAACATTACCAACACTCACACCCACTCATAAACGCACAAGAAGGCATTTTTAAAGTAAGGTGTTTAGCATACCAAGTGTGGACTGTGTTGTAGCGGATGCTGGTGTAGATAGTAAGGTGGCCAAAGAAGATGCCGTGGTAGCTGAAATCACCCAAAACAATCAACATCATCCATTGGGTTGTAACGTAGTAGTACCAGTAATTACTTCTAAGAATAGAGACCTTGAAGAGACCAAGGGTTTTTTCTTTTCCGTCAAAACTGCCACCACATTGTGCTCACAATGGCATACTGCTAATGATGATGTGGACTTGCAAGGTGCACAAACCCACAAATAAAGTAATATGGAAGAGGCGCACAATAGGCTGCGAGTCCTAAATACCAAGACTGTAACTATTAAACTAAACTTAACAATGGATGGTGGTGGCCAGCGTACGTCACCCTGATAAACAGGCAGTATAGAATGATCCAGAAAACTGAAGCCAGACTTACTGGCCTGTGTTGCCCCCAGTGCCGCTCCCAACGCAGGGAAGGCCGCTGCCGCAGAAGGAGCACCTCCCCCACCAAAATTGAAGCTAACGCCAGGTGCTGCTGTTGATGCTGCTGCTGTGGTGTCTGTGCTGCTTCCTCCTGGTCACCATCAACACAAACAACACATCACCATCAACACAAACAACACATCACCGTCACCACAATAAACACATCACCATCAACATAAACAACACATCAACATCAACAACACTTTATCATCAACACTAAGAAATTTGTAGTGCTTTCCCTGTGAAAGCATGGCAGTCGCATAGGTACAATGTCACCGAAGACAAGGGAGGATAGGACCAGGTGCTCGTTAGGGGTGTTGGTGAATCTAGAACTCAGCAACCTGGGACATGAGAGTCAGGATCTCTAACTCTTTAACCACTAATCGACTTGCTAGTGGACTGCCATTGTCAACGACACAGAATCATGTCCAACGGACAATGCTCTGCAGTGGACGGTACTTATTCTGACTATGTTTGACATGATTCTGGCACATGGATGAAAGTCGGTCATGGCAGCCAATAGCACGTTAATTAACATAAGACTAGTCTGGATGCAGCTTACATTTCATACATGTACTTTTGTCCTCAACCACAGCAATCTGTAACCAGCACATGACTGAGTGCCAAAAGGTGCGCATGGAATGGGTTGGTTGAAAGTTTTGTCAAAGTTTTGTGAATAAAATTGCTGATGGTGGATTTCGTGAATTGTGTGAATGGAAGAATGGTTGGAGAGATAACTGAGATAAATTCAGACTCAAACTGCCAATAGTTTGAGCGCTGTCGGTCTTTGATGACGAAATCTGGTTGTAAAACCAGCCCTCAAAAACGGACAAGTCGACCCCATGTTCAGCAAACTTGACAGCACAGAACACTGTCACTATAAAACGTTCAATAATTACTGCCAATATGCAGTAAAAACACTAGTGCACACGTCATATCAACCTCAAAAGCCACACTTCATAATTTAATGAAAACTGGACAGGTCAATTCCGATGTGTTGCTCGTTGTTTGTGTCGTAAGAGAAACGACAAAACTTTTCGTCTGCTTCACTCTTATTCTATTTTACGCCGAGACGTGAAACTGCGAGATTAGCTTAGTCTCAAACCCAGTTTGAACACGGTAATATTAAATTGTAACGGTCGAGCCGATTTACTGAATAATATAGGCTGAACTTCACAGTCAGAAATTGGCGTAAGATCTTACGAGCGACCAAATCTACCATATTTTCGGTTTAAAATTAAAATTGAATATTTTCACTTCTTAATTCTCGTTAAGTGCATCACGTGACACGTTCTTCCTGTTCAATCGCCATTGTTTTACCACGGGGTTCGGTGCGCGAAGAAACGAAAGTTATGTCGTCACTTTTTTTATTTTCTTACGAGAGACACAACCAATATTTGAATCTGACGAGGGACGCAAACTTATGACATGTTTGTATAATTTAATACAATAAAGAAGGCTCGTTTATCGTTTTCTTTTGAGAAACAGATTATTAAAGTGTAAGACAGTAGGGGGCCACTGTCACTGAAGATTAAAAGTCAAAAACAGGGCTGAGAAAAGTTTGAAAGAAGGTTTTCTTCTCCACATGACTTTGTAGCAATATTACGAGCGACATTGAGGGCAAACTTTTGCGGCTTTTCTGGGTACTATTCCAAGTTATTTCGTCTGTTGATCGAGCAATACATGGCCCAAAAGGAAAAACATTCGTTTTCAATAAGGTGTAAAGGACAGTGGTGTGAAATTTCAGTACACAATCCACATCATTAGCGTCTTCCACTAGATTTATCACAGGTACATTGTGTAATTCTTATGCGCGACACTTATAACATTGTCTGTTGTATAATGTAAATAAAATTAAAAAATCCTAATATAATGATAATAATAAATAAATATTTGTTTTCAGTGCATTCCCTGTGTATGGTTGAGTCATTCAGCATCATAAAACTCTGTCCTGCTTCAGTTGTGAATTTACAGCAAAATCTGAAAAGTTTTGTTTGTGTCGCTCATCAGGTATTACAACACAAAGCACTGCTCACTGCATTGGAAAACAATATTTGAAAGAAATAAATTCTATGGTACAAAGAGGTGGTCTAGACACACATTTGTCATAGTAGTAATCAGTCCTAGTCATTTGATTTATATAGCAAATTCCTTGTTCATGTCGTAATACCTGATGAGCGACATACCGCACATTTTCATGTTCAAAGCCTATTTTCTCAATAATTAGTTTTGTTATTATATTTTAATTTGGCACACACATGACAGACACTGAAAGCAATCTGACAGCACAAAAAGAATGGACAAAATACATGATTGATTTTTAAGGCCCACTGTCCACTTTCTGAGCTCACCTTTTGGCACACAGTCACATACTCTCTCATGTTGCACACACTCCTGCATACAGGGCAAACACACATTCATCGCTGCACTCAAAACATGTGTTGGGAATTCAGGTCGATGGCTATTTGAAGCCAAAAGGGAAAGTAGTTTTGTGTTGTTGATTGTAGCTGTTTGTTTTTTGAAATGTAGATGGTAGTAAAATAGTTAAGTATATATTTCTTTAAAATAACAACTTTAGGTTTATGTTAAGTCTTAGGGCAAGCACAAGTTGCTGAAATCAATTAGAACAGATCAGGGATCACAGAAATGGGAGTACGGTTGAAGAACTGTAGCAAAAATACGGACTTAGAAGAGCATGGCTGGCAATAGGCCAGGCCAACCCTCTCCCCCCACCCCCCTTATTTCAGCAGCCATTGACGAGGCCTAACCAACAGTAACTGCCGACTGTCTTATTCATAGTCATGTGACTGCATGGGCATCAGCCTTCTACCTCTTTCTCCTTGAACAGGGAATGGAGAGGTTGCCTGCCTGCTAGGCCTGATCAAGGCTGGAGAGAGAGGGAGAGAGAAAGAGGGGAGAAAGGTGGGGGGAGGGAGGTAGGGTCCTGGTCAAGTCTCAGCCCCAGCTGTAGACTACTGACCTAAACCAAAGTTGAAGCCCACTGTGCTGGGTTGTGCCGGCTGTGTGGTGACCCCACCTGCGCCACCAAAAGACAAGCCACCCGCACCTGGCTGGGCAGCGGCTGTACTCGAGGTCGCACCACCACCGAAGCTGAAACCACCAGACTGGCTGGCAGTGGGTGCAGCACCAAACGCGAAACCGCTACCAGGCGTGGCAGAGGCAGTGCTAGCCGGTCCTGCACCGAAGTTAAAACCGCTGGCACCTGTAGCGGCAGCAGTGCTAGGGGTGGATGAGCCGAACGAGAAGCCTGACCCGTTCCCGCCAAAGGAAATTCCTGCAAAAAGCAATCCACAAAGTGAGCAATGGACATTCATCAAGCTTTTCACATATCAGGGGTGCTGCAAGCATACATGTGCTAAATGCCAGTTTAAAAATTGTCTTTAGTTAGTTAGTTATTCATTGCTTACAGGGTCCAGCGGACTGCAAAGAACCGAATCAGGACCACAAAATCAAGACCACAACTTCACTGAAAGAGGACTCACCCCCCTGATCCGCATAAAAGATCTGCCGAAACAACCCTAGTGGTAACACTGAGGCACTCCACCAGCCGGTCACTTTACAATAAAGACATTCCACACAGGGGACGCTGAGGCTATACTTTTAATTTATCGAACCCCCGTTTACAAAAACAAACTATAAATAATGCAACATAAATAAAACATCATTATAAAATATCAACAAAACACATTGTAATATATAAAAATGCCTACATTGCCAAATAATATTAACATCATAGGAAGCCCCAGTGACCATTTGGCAGAAAGCATCCAATATTCACAAGCTGATCCAACAGACCTCACACACAAATGAAGAGCTTTGTCCCGGAAGAGTTTTCAAGAAAAAAGGTAGGTGACTGGTCTAGCAAAGAAAAAGATAGTATAGTAAATTGATAGAACAAAGTAGGAATGAGAAAGAACAAAGGAGAAAGGCAGCAACAATGGGAATTTCAAGCACTAAATTTCCAGAAAGTGGGGATACTATTTTATACTGAAACCCTCGGCACACCCACGGGGGATTGTCTTGAGTGCAATATAAAAACCTTATTTTACTCCCCTGACTGCCGACCTGCTTTGCTGATCATCTGGTCCCTCTATATCCATTCTCTTTCCTTTTCTTCAAATTCAGTATTTTAATTTAACGTTTTTTCACAACAACGTGATTTTATTAATATTACTATTACTATATTAGACAACGGCAACAAACAAAATCTGTTAACTATAACAACTTATACAACTCTGTTTCAACAGTGACACCCGCAATTGTCTTGTAACATCAAAATATTAAGATGTCTCCAAGATCGTCTTGTGCTGATAAAAGAATTCTATTTTTTGAATTAGTATTTCAAAAGCCACCGATTTGCAAACCGTTTCCTGTTATTTTTGTTGTGAAAACACTTTCACCATTTAAAGGAAAATTCTGCGGTCATTATCCCAACGTGCATTTCTGGCTTCATAATTTTGTAAGGTTCTATATTTTTTAAACACTGCAAAATTTCATTACAATCTTCTTGAAATAGCATCAACCACTGAACGGGGTGTTAATAATAATCATGATGCTGAAAGATGTGCTAAATATCATGACAAAAGCTACTCTGACAAAAGACAATCTATACATTTATAATACTGAACAGGTTCCATTATGAAGTCACATATATTTTAACATGATAACCATAATGTCAACACAATTACTAACTAGTGTGTTATTCACTATCTGACATGCACAATAACACTGGTTTACACCTCTGATCTAGGATCTTGGCTTTATTCTATTTCATTATTATAGTTTAAGTTTATCATGACTTTTTTTCTACAAAGATGCACATAATTGATAAAACAGATTCTGTCCTTTTCATTGTGACTTGAAGATTTGGAGAGGTTATATAAATGTAAAGAAAGTAAAACCTAGAAAGTGTTTTATTATATGATCATGATCTAATTGGCTAATGGCACTGTAACTAGCTTCACATGAAATAATAATTCATTGTGATTCACACATTACTCATTACATTCCACCCAATACGTAATACTATAATAGATCAATACTGTCAATTCAAACAATTTTTTGGGGTTTATTTATTGTACTAACAGAGTTATAACCTCTTATAACTAAGCCACTGAGGCTGTGGATATAGAATTACTCACTGACTCAGTAAGTCAGTGTTCCAAAACGTTACTCAGTAGGTCAGTGTTCCAAAACGATGTTTATAAGATAAACCTAATATATAGCATCTACTCAACAATTTGGAATAAAAAAGGTTCCCACCTTGCAGGCATGGAAACCAAGGGTCTGGCTCTTTGACCCTCATTAAAAAATAATATTAACAGGGTCAAACGCTATAACATTGTTATGTTAGCCTATAAATTATATATAACCAAACTTTGCCATTGTACTCTGTACTCACCTCCTGCTTTTCCTCCAGACATTGTGCCTTTGTGGTAGTTCAAAAGAGAAAAACTGATCTCAGTCAATGGGTCTCAACTGGGGGAGAAAAAAAAAGCATCAAACTGCTTCAAATACAAACTTAACAGTTAAAAGTAGTGAGAGTAGGCTACTTAAAATATTAAGTCAGTACTTACTGACTAAGTAGGCCCTACTACTAACTTAACTAAGTAGGCCTACGTTTGGTTTGTCTGAATCGAATGTGTGCTTGAAAATCATGTACTGTGTGAAAACTAAACTTCAGAGGAAGAGATGAAATAAAAGACGAAGGCATTAATCGCTGCAACTAAATAAAAACATAAAAAGATAAAACTTCCATCTTCTGTAACAATAGTTCCAGTACTTTCAGTTCGTTTTCACCGAATAATCATTAAATTAATGCCGTAATCAACACGAACTGAACGACGACGTTGCCGATACTTGATTACCATCTACCACTGGGAAGTATAGATTACGACTATAAACAAAAACAACATTTAATAATATTCAAAGATCTACACATAATGCACAGCGTTCATAATAAAAGCCAAATTCGTCTACCTAAATGATAAATTCAGCGCACTCGCACTCGCCGCCACCATTTATTTACCGGAACAGGAAGTTCATGAAGCCTACTGTACATTTTGGATCGGAAACAAACAGAAGTCAATAACCTACTAAATAAAATTAAAATTAAAAATTCCTATCCTATCCTGTTCCGTAACTCAGAGGTCCTTGGGGCGCACCACAGATGATCGTTTTACCAGCCTACTCAATTTTTCTCTATTCTCAGCAACCCTGATGGCTTCGCTCAGTGTTATACCAGTCCATTCTCGTATGTTGTCCTCCCACCTCTTTTTTGGTCTCCCTCTCTTCTTCTACCTCCTAATTGCACTGTGCCTTTCAGGATGGTCTTTGCAAAGCCTGATGATCTCAGGGCTGTGCCAGAACGTTTTAAGGAGGGGGGGGGGGGGGGGGGGGCGGTTACAATTGACACTGTCAAGTCAAGAGGCAGGATCATTTAGTACATTTGGCAAGACTGAAATCAAATTTCCTGGCTTCAAAAAATTGTGATTAAATAAAAAACAACTGCCTGGTTGAAAAATAGTGGACTGATGGCGAGTGTGAGTGACAGAAACAACAAACCAACACTAGGCACAACATGCATGCTGATCAGCTATCTTACACACAAGTCCAAACACATACACTGCAGAGTTGTCAAAACCAAACACGTACACAAAGTTGGCAAAATTTAAAAACAGAAAACTAGATCAATTGAGTCAATCCATAATTTGTTATTGGCCATTCCAAATAAAACACAAATTATCATCATTTATATGTGCCTTTATTAGAAGCACGAAATTGACATAGATAATGTCAAGCCAGAATTAACCAACATTCAAAATAAGTCACTGACCTCAATCACACTGGATGAGGTTCTTTGGCAGGAGAGCCATCTGCGTTTTGTACCGCCTTGCAAAGCAGTTCACTGCTTCTTCAATGCTGACAGGGATGTCCCGATGAATCTTCATCAGTGCCAGCCCGTTGAGACGCTCCTGGCCCATTGTGGATCTCAAATAATTGTCCTAATGTGGCTGATAGTCCTCTCACACTGGACTGTTGTCACAGGCAGTGTGCAGAGGACTTTCAGAACAATCTGAAGATTGGGGAAAAAATCCCCATCACACATGCTCAGGGCCTCAGAAACTGAAGATGGGGGCTCCTCTCCATCCTTTGCCACCCTTCGCCACTTCTGGACCCAAAGCTGGTACTCAGCTGCAACCATGTTAGGGTCCGGGAGATCCATTTCCCACAGGTGGCTGAGTGTTTTTAAATCATCTGGCACCTGACTATCCCCGTGATATTTGTAATTATCAGGTTTTGGCACCAGGAGGCCGTCATACAATTCTTCCCAAGAGAACTCCAATATGACGGCTTACTAGCGCCAAAACCTAATTAATAATTACAAATATCATGAGAAAATTACAAATATCATGGGATAATTACAATTATCAAGGGATAATTAGTTTTGTTTTGTTGTCTCTTGTGTGTTGTCCGCCTGATGAAAAGCTTAGCTCCAAATTTTGCATGGTATCGTTTAGTCTTGTCTTTGTTGTCGAATATTGGTCGAAGGGCTTTACTGAAGCCCAGGAATAATTTATTATTACGATTTAAGTTATTTAAATGATATCTCTGCTCAGTGTCGTTTACTTGTATTTTATTTATGTGTATGGTTTATAACTTCTGCTATACCTTTATAGTATCTGTTATGCAATTTTATTATAAACGAAAATGGCTTAGTGAAACATAGACTTTATTAGTTATCATTATATCACCATGAACTGATACAAACCGACCTCTGCCACTCGGATCATCGATAGATGATGGGATAAAATTCAGGTTTGCCGCATATAGATAAGCTTACTGTATAAATTGATGGAAATGATCCGCATCGCCATAGGTTAGAACTTATTAATATGCTTACGATCTGATAGATTTCCATCTGTCGTAGTAAACTTGTGAAAAGCACGCATAACTATGACATAGGTACGTTCGGTCACAATGCATAGCTCAGACTCGCCCAGGCATAGTATGTTGTTTTTTTTCCTACACTGTGGAGCGGCAAACTTAAAGGCTCAACGAGTCTCAGCTGCGCAGTTGGGCATGTTCTGTATGACACCGTAACTTTGCGGGTCCGCTTTGCGCAATATATTTATGATGACGTCCTATTAATAGTACGTGGGATGTCGGATAGCGCAGTGGTTGGAGCACTCGCTACTGTATCGCAAGTTAAGCACCGTCCAGTGCGATTAGCACTTGGATGGGTGACCGCAAAACGTGAAGCGACAAATAACAACGCCCCCATGCAGCTGACTCAACTGTGACTGAGTACCTACTCTCTTAAATGAGGGGAAGGTAAAGCAGCGATGGAGAGAGATTGGCATCGCCCTCATTACGCTGGCCCAAGATAAGTGTGATCTCCAACATCACGCTCCCCTACGGCCACAAGGCTATGGGATTACTTTTACCTTTTTTACTTACTACTAATCCAGTCGGCGCTATCAAGGCGGATCAGTCTGAGGGTCGTTTCACGGAGTGCAACTAGTGAGTGGGCTCGATTAGATTAAGTAACTATATTTCATAGATTAGAAGTAAGATTAAATGAGATTGATGAGTGGGTCCTGTTCTCCCTTTACCCTGGTTAGCGCTGCAGCGTGGCTGCCATGCTTTCGCTAAGGAGCGCACTTGGCTCAGTATAGAACGTAAAGTATAGAACGTTAAGAGATAGGCAGTGGTTCCGGCGAAGCCCGTTGACGACCTTGGGTGCCGAAACAAAATGACGTGACGGCGAGAAACAGTTGGTGCAGGCGTTGAACTCCAACAGGCAAAGCCAAATCAAGTACTGAATGTCAAGAGATAACATTGCAATCTGTACGGGCAGTGGTTCAAAGCCTGTTGACGTCCAGTACCTTCCGCCTCCCCTTCTCGCCTCTTCCCGCACCAAGCAAAAAAAAAAAACAAAAATAAAACCGCCGGTCTATAGCCATCGAAAAAGTTCAACGTAGAGCTACCAAATTGTTAAGTAAATGTAGAGTTATAACACATCATAAGCGTGTGATACATCTAAACTTGCTTCTTCTTCTTCTTTTTTTTTTTTAAAAGGGAATGACAACTCGTGGGGACTTTATTGAAACCTATAAAATATTTAACGGACTTGTTGTTTTGGAATGGAGTACATTCTTTGAACGTGCGCCTTGAAGTAAAACGCGAAATGCAGATGGTAATGTTTAAAATTAAAAGTAGTAAAACTAACTGAAGGAAGTATTGTTACAATAACCGTTAATTAATTAATTAATTAATCAGTACAACTTATGTTAATCTGATGAATACAAATTGATACAACAACAATAACCGTTGCTAATCACTGGCGTAATCTTCCTTCTAATCTTAAACACGCACCATCAATAAATTCCTTTAAAATCTACTTGACAAAGAGCCACATTTTTATAGAATTGTTAAGAAGCTATGATGGTTAGTGATAGGAAAATTACACTTTTGAGCAAACCAAGTTTTGACGTAAATAAACAACAAATCACGAAGGGGCATTTAATAGTTTTACGGCCTACTACCGAGGCGGTAGTAGGCCGTAAAACTATTAAATTACTTACTTACTTATTTACTTACTTACTTACTTTCCACGCAGTCAAATCCGGCCAAAAAACACTCTCGTCCTTTCGCAGTCCCAAAACAAACCTTTCATAGTTTGTTCATCACGGTTGCAGAAGCTGTATAAAGGCGGGGTGGAAAGTTTTCTTAAAAGCAAGTAACGTTGGGTCGGGAATAAACTATGGACCAATCTAAAATGAAACCATCTTAAGCTTGAATCAGCAGTAGTTTTAACAGCATGCGAAAACATAGTAGCCTATCAGTGTATCAATTTGGACATTTCAAATATTTGTCCATTTTTAAATACATTGACGACGACGACAACGATGATCATGATGATGATGATGATGATGATGATGATGATGATGATGATGATGATGATTTATTTGTTTTATTTACTTATTTTATTTAATAGCTTTTATATAGCGCTTTCCCCGCTGAAGAGCTATCCATACAGGCTCTAAATCAAGCCGCCCGAGGCGTCCACTGCAACCTTTGGGCGTATGGTCAGACTGAGCACAATCCTGAGCGATCGGGGATGGGGAGAATGAACCTAGTGCATGCTGGTTGTATTTGTGAAGCCGGCACTCACTATCTAGGGACATGAGCGTCAGGATCTTACGTGCGTGCACAGACTAGACCTCGGTTTATACTCTCATCCGATGGAGTAGGAGCGTAGTTTCTCTGTTGTTGTTGTTGTTGTTGTTGTTGTTGTTGTTGTTTTGTGGTTAGGGGGGGGATGGGAGGGGGGTAAACTCCTGGCCGTTAACGGAGTTTGAACCACTGCCTGGACAAGCTGCAGCAGTGTTAGTTACCGCTCGCCTGACGTTGGGGTACACGTTGTACACCACTGAGACAACTGCGCTCCGACGACGATGATGATGATGATGATGATGATGATAATGATGATGATTAATGACAGAGAAAAGATAGAGATAGAGGGTGGGTGGGAGTGATAGAGTTTCGATGTTCATTATTAAGGTCTAAAAAACAATTGATTAATGTACATGATCAAGTTCAACAGCATGACATCCCATTGGCCATCAGTAGCAGTCGACGACGGGTACTATAAACATGTCCATGTCATAGACAGTACAATACAATACAATACAATACAATACAACTTTATTCATCCCAAAGGGCAATTACATTATAAGTTTATGAGGCAGCATAAAGAAACTCAAAAAATGTATCATAAACCAATTTTTGAAAAAAAAACCAAAAAACAAGAAATACATAAATTTAAAAAACATCACACAAGCACACACACGCGAATCAAGATCACAAGTGATATCACAAAAGTCAACAAAATTCAACAAGTTGATTAACAAGTTCAGCCAGTACACATAGACACTAAAGGGAGACTCTCACTATATAACAAATAAGATCCCCAAAGTGCAGAAAACTAAAAGCGGTTAGTACTATTAAGCAGTCGGATTGCACTGGGAATAAAAGATTTAGAACGCCGATTTCCCTTACAGATGGGCATAGCATATCGGCGTCTGGATGGCAACAGTGTGAACTCGGGTTTCAAACAATGTTCCTGATGACTATGAAGGATGCTCCTGGTTTTCCGTAAGATCTGCTGATCACAGAAAGAAGAAAGATCTCTCTGCCTAACTCCAGTAATCTTTGAGCAGACATTGACTATGCTATTCAGGCTGTTCCTATCCTTCACAGTCAGACCGTGAAACCAACAGATAAAAGAAAAAGTCAGCAAACTTTCTATAAAGGACTGGTAAAACAAACTGAGGATCTTTGTGTTTACAGAGAAGGATTTTAGTTTCCTAAGAAGATACATTCTTTGCTGACCACGTTTGACAAGACTGTGGGTGTTGACATCAAATTTCAGCTGACTATCAAAAACTGTACCCAAATAATTATATGTGTCAACAACTTCCACATCTTCACCATGAATAACACATGGACGGACATCATCCTTCACTGTCCTAAAATCAAAAAGCATTTCTTTTGTTTTAGACACGTTCATTTCCAAAAAATTATTATCGCACCAGTTAACAAAATCAGAAAGGGCAAGACCATGATCGTTTTCCGGGCCCTGAAAAAGAGACAACAAGGCAGAGTCATCTGAAAATTTAACTAAAAACCTACACTCTTGGGTACTTCTGCAGCTGTCAGTGTACAAAATAAAAAGCAGGGGAGATAACACACATCCCTGAGGACTCCCTGTATATGTAACAGCAATATCAGAAAAACAACCATTAACACAAACTCTCTGCTGTCTATCAACCAGAAAATCCAAGATCCACAAAACAAGTTGGTCAGAAAGCCTAAAATCCTCAATCAATCTTTTCGCCAGAATATGTGGTTGCATGGTATTAAATGCAGAAGAAAAATCTGCAAAAACGAGGCGTGCGTGTGCCTTTGGTTTTTCTAGATGCTTGTACAGAGTATTTAAGATGAACAGCTTGGCGTCCTCCACCCCCCTACCAGCCCGGTAAGCAAACTGCAGCGGGTCAAGAAACTTTTCAGTCGCACTCAAAACCAGAGCCTTGATAATTTTTTCAAGAGTTTTCATCACAAGAGATGTGAGAGCAACAGGCCTAAAGTCGTTGGGTTGTTTAGGGTTAGACCTTTTGGGTAATGGGACAACATTAGAAAATTTCCAAAGAGATGGTATTTTCCCAGAATCGACAGACTGTTGGAAGAGAGGCTGGAAGACGGCGCCAAGCTGATCAGCACAATAACGCAGTGTTTTACCGCAAATCCCATCAGGGCCAGGTGCTTTGTTAACATTCATAGACTTAAACATTTTGGTCACAGTCTCCTCTGAAATAATAATATTATGGTCAGGTACAAGTGAAGTCCTAATATCAGAGATGTTGGCAGAAAAGTCATGCTTTTCAAAGCGAGAATAAAAATGGTTTAAAACGTTGGGCACATCAGCATCAACAACACCTTCAAGTTT